>JAHSPW020000014.1:21003940-21586440 GCA_019985065.2 Arctostaphylos glauca | reverse complement strand
GGTTGCAGATAGCCTGCAGTGGACCCCAGTCATTACCCTAACCCTTTTGCAGCAGAAGCACGTAATATGTGCAGCATGCTAAAGATTGCCATCTTAAAGGCAAAAACTGAGCCCAAGTGTTCCAAACCCAGAAATGTATTAGATCTCCTGGTCTCCACTGTGGAACTCCTAGCGTCTAGCGACAGCACCACACATCTTGAAGTCTTGACAGCCACGTTGCTTGGCTATGACTTCAAAATGATTTAGGCCATTTATTTAGCTGTGGTACCGGTGTTTTTCTTGGCTTGTGAGTATGGGTTTCTTTCAGACTCCCTCTGAGGATTCGTTCTGCTATTTTTATGCTAAACAAATGATGAAATATTTTGAAGTTCCTGTAATTAAGAAAGCAATGGGGAGATATTTTTCAGAAAGCATATGCTTGACAATCTCAAGGTTGCTTTTGTACTCCTGTTTCGATATATCTGACACATGATGTGTGTTGGGGTTCATTGCAGCCTGCGGACATTTATCTGATAGACGAACCAAGTGCATATCTAGACTCTGAGCAGCGTATTGTTGCCTCAAAAGTTATAAAGAGATTCATCCTTCATGCAAAGAAGACTGCATTTGTGGTGGAGCATGATTTCATTATGGCAACTTATCTGGCAGATAGGGTAATTGTATACGAGGGGCAGGCATCAGTAGATTGTACAGCAAATGCACCTCAGTCACTCTTGACCGGGATGAATCTCTTCTTATCTGTAAGCTTCTTTTCGTGATTGTCTTATTCTTTCCAATTTGACTATTATGCCGGAAGAAAAGATAGATTAAAAAGTTGCGATATGACTATTCTCTTCTAATATTCCACTGGGTACTGGAGGAAATTGCCTTCTGGTCACTGTGAGGTGACAGATTTTGTGTATGGAAGTATTTTGGTTATCTAGTTATCACCAATCTTCTCACGCAAGGCATTATTCTGTTTTCTATTTCTGTTAGCACTTGAACATCACATTTAGGCGGGACCCAACAAATTATCGCCCAAGAATCAACAAGCTGGAATCTACCAAGGATAGGGAGCAAAAAAATGCCGGATCCTATTATTACCTGGATGATTGATTATGAACAGGTAGTAATCTCTCTCTCTCTCTCTCTCTCTCTCTCTCTCTCTCTCTCTCTCTCTCTCTCTCTCGGACAACCTGGATATTAAGATGAGTATTTTCCTTTGCAGTCTCTGGTTATTGAAGACCAACAATATATGTGGAGCTTTGATGTTGATTTCTTTTATTGGAAAGAGGCCCTTCTGTACGATGATCAACATTCGATGCGAAGCAGATGAGAGAACCTTTGGGAATAATTTATTGGTTTCCATTTAGTATTTTTGTCTCTTCATATTATGCGTTATATCTCCAGTTTTGACAACGTGGGTTGAGTAATGTATGGTTTCTTGTTTGTACTAATTTCTTTTTTGGGCATCAATCCTATTAGTATTTTCCTAGACTATGGACATTCACAAGTCACCGTTCCAATGACAAAACTAGTTTGTTTTGGATTTTGATTCTAACGATTTTTTTACAAGTATTGTCATATGGTTACAATTTTTCACAATTATTTTTTTACAAGTCTTGGCATATGATTAAAAGTTCACAATTTTGTAAAGTTGCGAATTTAACTTTTTTTAACTACTATGTTTGAGTGATGCACCTTCGTTGCCTAATATAACTTTGTTAGATGCAAACCCAAAGGAGAGAAGCAGCCTCACCAGTTCCCCAAACCCCACCCCCCCAAAACCACCCCAAACCCTGACCCACCCACCACACGCACACACACACTGATTGTGAGATGGTTTGAGTCTCTCTCCATCATTTTTGGACCGTGGTGTCTTATATTTGGTATTGTTTTTGGCTATTAGATTTGATCAATTTCTCTACCCTTCACGAGCAAATGTCATTGCAGTTTTACTATTTTTTTTTTTTATCAAAATTGTTTGTCCCCTACAGAGCATAAACCAGTTTTGAACACGAAAGTATTATCGTGTCCCTCCATTTTCCAACCCTCCTCCAGCCAACCACTCAAGCCTGATGACGAATTGAAATCCCCTGATGTGATGCAAAATTAAATTCTTTACGATTTCATTGATGATCAAAAGTCATTCATTTTAAAGGCTTCGATATGTAAATGAGAGCCCCAACAGCTATTGTTTGTTGAGTACAAAGATGGAAAGTGTAATTCACCCATCATAGTTTATAAAGCCTTAACAAGAGGTTAGAACCTGCTGATACTATAAAGAGAGCATACACTACGGATGCGTTTCCGTAGTGTTTGGCTCATTAATTTGTTGAGGAAAAATGCATAGCCACGGCAACAGCTATTCAAACATACCCAAACTTTTCCATCTGTCATCCCTTATTCCTTACCTCGTACAAATAGTGTGTTATAGTCTCAAAATTGGAACTAAGAAACTCTTTCTGAATTCAAAATTAAACATTTTGATTCATTTATATTTATGGAGCTACAAGTATAAGTGAGATCATGACCTGTGATTTTAAATTTGCGAAGAGTTTCTTAGTTTCAATTACGAGACCGTAGATTTTTCCATACAAATAAGCCCAAAATTCAAGATCCCAATACATGTGCGATTTCATAATTTATTGTCTCCTCTCAAGAAAAATACATTTTCCTTTATCCCTAAACTAGACACGCAGTAGTATCATATGCAGTTTTCCGACAGGAGCATTTAATAAAGCAAATGCCTAATCCCACATCAAGGAAAGAAAAGAGAAGGATATTTTTAGCAATTCCAGTGATATTACAATGTTCCCAGGGAATATGTAAAGATTACTTTTACATTGATATACATTAAAAGCTTGCAGTATGATTGCAGCTTCGTACACTAGGGCTCGTTATGCCGAAAGAAAAAATATGATACGGAATGTAACCAAATGTTACGAGTGAAGCTAAACTTACAAGTTAAAAGCAGAGTCTTTGCAAGCCCATCACAAGACAGAATAATATCCAGCAAGTGTCCCAAAGAAGGCATTGGAGGGCACCACCTCCAAAATTGCTTCCCCGAAAAGGTACTGGTCCAAATTGAGATTCGTGTTCTGGCAATCACCCAATTTAAATGTGGTCCCACTAGCACAATCTACCTGCATGAAGTGAACCACGGTTTCCATGAAACACAAAGATCACGGTTTCCATGCAACACAAAAATACTTTGACCAAAAGAATGGGTCAGGTTGACAAGGGTTGGCCCCTGACAAAGATCAGATGACTTCCATCAACAAAAATAAAATTCACCCTCTAAGTGCCGTAATTTGCCCCACAAGGGAGGGCGAGCCATGCTCTAGGTCGTGAATTTACCAACTGAAGGTATTTTGCACTTCTAGCGATTGCGTACATAAGGTTTCTATAGAAAATGAGACTCAAACCACTGACCCTTTGGGAGCAATTAATGTGTGAAATCCACCATGCTACCAGGAGAAATTTGATTTATTGCGTCTTTCAAAACAATACAACAGTTTTTTTACACTATTACTCTTCATTCTCCAGATGATAGACCTTAATGCAACACTTTAGCTGCATGTATAGTGTATGCTACAAACGCGCTCAATTTAGTACCCATTCGTAAATCTTCGGGAGGGGTGGATTGGGGACGGGCCTAACCTTCGCCATGCCATCATGCTTGAACCCAAGACCTGAAGTTTACTAGACTGGTTATAACCACTGAGCCCAATGACCATTTGTTAGTTGTTTTTACTCAGCCATTTTCAAACTTCTGTATATTAGAAGTTCAGAAGTTCTCGAGGTGCACCCACATAATGGTATCTCCCTCTCAGTCTTGGTATCCCTCCTCCACTCTGCGAACAGTCAATTAAATCCACCATTCTTTTCCCATTTCACTAAGAAAGGTATAATTCAACCGCCGGGGCAGGTTTTCATTCTAACAAGGGTCTTTTCAAGAACAGTATGGATTACTGGAACAAGTGTCGTTTTACAGCCTTGGCTTTGGCCGTATTCGGAAGTGCCGTCTTCCCCGGGGAGGCTGGTTTCATAGATTGCCACATCGGTCCCATGCTATTACATGTACGCCATGAAGGCAGTTTCCTCCTTAGTCTTCCGTACTATGATGTTCCCTCATGCCGGGAAGGAAGAATGAAATGATAATGAGATGTTTGGCAGGACCAGAACTGCCCCTACTCCGCCTCTGTCCCCTTCCTTCTTTGTATTGGTCTTTGTCTTTCGTAGCTGAGGTTGAAAGGAGTTTTGGGAAAGTGCCCAACTGGTCTTGACCGACCAACTGCCGAAATGCCCTTGCTTGGGTTAGCTCTTCGGGGTTCAATTTGACAAGCTTTTCTGAGTCCACTTCTTTCTTAGTCAAGGCTTTTCTTTGTGGTCTGTGATGGTTCTAGCCCCGTAAGTCCTTCCATATTTAATGTTTCTATTCCAGCGGTTATTAAACTACTATAATGGAGAGTCACGCTTCAACTAAGGAATTAGAACTTTCAGGGTAACATTTTCACCTGAGAACATACTACTGCTAGAGCAAAAAAATTCTTTCGATTAACAACAAAAAAATAGCTATAATATTAGTCACTGGGTCTTTCTTCCATTTTCAAGGAAATAACACACATACAGCCATGCCTTGGGACTTCCAGCCAACAAGTAGTATATACAAGATCAAGCATTAGCCTTTGGGTAGCAAAAGTAAGTGTTCATCCTGATTATAACACTGGTTACTTTCTACCATTATCGGGTTCTAAAAGTAACATAAAATAGACGTTTCCAAGATCAAATGATTGTATGGTTACAACAATAAATAGATTGCAGAAGCAGCGTTACCTCAAAAGCGCCTAGACTTCTGTTGTGGAGGATATCCAGGCATCCCCATTCCTGAGTCCTTCCTTCTCATCTATTTCCAAACAATGCAATATGAATCAGATAATTAATAATAAAAAAAAAAGATTTGCACAACAGAACAACCTTGAGTTTAAAAAAGTAAACCTGCTGCTGCTGATGAGACTGGGCACTGACACCCCTTGGCATCGGTATATTTCCTGGATTCATACTGCCACCCATCCCAGCCTGGGAAGCGAGATTATAAGCTGACATGCCTTGAGGTTGCATCCTTTGCATGCCCACCATAGGCACTGGCCGAGGTACAGATCTACTTGGCACTACATGAGGACCCGCCATGCTCCCAGACACTGCATTCCCTGATGATACCTGGTCAAATCAACCAAAAATATGAGAACACAAAAGAGCAAGAAAACGCACTTTCAACGTGAAAAATAAAGACCTTCCTTTTTGCAAGAGCTGTCATATGCCGGGGTCATGATACGCAAAGGTAATTTACTCATAGGAGATAAACAGTGTTGAAATTCAGGGGCTGGCAGCATCCAAAACAATTTATCATGCTTAGGACAGGACAGGGGAAGTAGGGATACCAAATAAGAGAATCAGGAAAATCAACAAACAAAACATTGTAGGCAAGGATGTAAATCAAGGGCTGCACAGAGTGAAAAATTGACGAGCATGAAGGGAATATGGACTCCACATATCCAAGGATGAATGCGCTCCACAATAAACAAGAAAATGGAGTCACATAAATATGTTTTTTCACCCCCATAGAACCTGGTCAGGTCAACAGCTCTTTGTATGGGCAAAGGCCAGAGGGTAGCATCACAGCTACGACAAAGCGAGACGATGGAAATGGTTGGTTCACAGTTGTAATGGAAGACAAAGGTGGCTAGAGTTTGGTTCTGATGACTTCATAGGGTTGCAATGAAGGTATCGAGTACTGGGCTAGGATCCAACTTGTGGGGTGCCGTCATGACAGGATCTGCCACGGGAATGAAATCGTGGTGGTCAACTTGGTTATTAACGTGGTGGTAGTGTGATCTTGGAACAATCTAGTCTTTTTTCCTCCCTTTTTTTTTTTCCAAGAAGGGGGAAGAAAACCAAAGAAGGAGAGAAACACAAGCAAGGGAAACTTCTCCTTGGTGGATTCAGGCCATGGCGGTTATGACACTGTGTCAATTGTTTTCTTTGGGAAACGGCCAAGATATTTGTTGAAGTAGAGGCTAGAGAGAGTAAATAGAACAAATGATCGGCTGTTGATAAACCAAAAACCTCATACATAACATTACTAGAAAAAAACAAGACAAGAAAATTACCCCTGGCTGAATATCTTAACCTTTTGAAACGCGTAGTGTTGGCACTGGCATATTATATTATTGCATGACGTCCATGCTTCTTAAAACGCATGCAAGGACTATTTCTTGATTAAAAAAATTGACATTATGGTTGATAGTAAAACATACTAGTGTCGGGTGCCTCGTCTGTGAGAAAATTTGCAAAAGTTGAATCCATCTGAATTGCTTTCATTTTACATATCTTTTGTTAAAAGAAATAGTTGTCAATGCATTGCATTTTACAAGATACTGGAGAAAATCTGTGAGCTATTCAACAATAAAAAAGGCAGAAGTGCAACAGTTATTTATTTTACCCCTGGAGCTTTAAACTGATATTGCACAAACAAGTCCCAAATCATTGGCACATACCGGTTGCGAAGGTTGAAGACTAGTCGTTCCTTCAAAATCAGTTGTCGTATCCACTGGGCGAGTAGGATAATTCACTATCTTCTCTCCAGGTTGAGAAGGTACAAGTGCACTGAATATTGGTATTACATTTACTGGTCAGTTTCGAGAAAATGCGGAGAAAAAATATGCTTGACAAAAAAATAAAACAACTGCATACAGATTTTGTCTACTTTTATGCAAAATGTCTCAAAAGTAAAATGTTAACAAAAATTGCTCATAAGAAAATAATTATGCATCAATTACAGGACAAGTGCAGTAAGTATGAATTTGAACAAGAAAAATGGTACATACTTGCGTCCTGGAAGAGGTTCAAGCCGAAAGTACCTAAGGAAAGAAAAAACTTGGCATAAGTCAGCCAATAAATCGCAAACACCAATATATATATATATATATATATATATATATATATATATATATATATATATATATAGAGAGAGAGAGAGAGAGAGAGAGAGAGAGACTATGATGAACAGAATATAAGGCCCCGCACAAACTGCAGCATGACTGCCGAACTTTTGCAAGTTTGCTGGTTTGGTACATTCCGGCTAGAGTTGAGGTTTATAAGTTCTAGTATAGGATCTCTGGTACAATGAACTCATGTCATGTCAACGTGGCATGACATGGTATCAGTACGAGAATGGGATATGTATCCAATTCACCAAATTAGATGTTGATCACTATTGCCGAAAAGGAAAAGGTAACATATGATTGTAACACAAGTTCCTCCATTTCACCTGAAGCCACAGATAGACATCCCCTCCATTCCAATCAAGGGACAACTAGCTCATATGGACATTTTCCGAGTCTAAGTCCTTATGCATCAATATTTTGGGTTAGCAAAGTCCAGAAACTGACATGCATCTCCGCCCAATTAATGTTCTAGAAGCCATGTGATAAGGTGTCCAATAGACCTAAAATGATTCCCCTGGTTCTCACTCAGTGATGGATTTAAGCAATAAATATTTGGAGACAATCACAAAGGTCTTGAACCCAAATATTCTCGGAATACTACTTTTAAGAGTGCGATAAGAATCCATAATTTGTTTGCAAAGGAAGAGGTTGACCCTTGCAAAATTGACCCTTTAAAGCATCGAAGAACTTCAACATGTAATATACGATCTAACACTCCCCCGCATGTGCGACCCTTGACCGGCACAGGGAGAGAAACAATAAATCTATGACACACGGATCCTAACGAAACAAAGTACACCTAAAGCAGAGACAACAGGACAATCTACCAAGAGATTCATGTTCAAAAGCCACTGAAATCCTAGCTCTGATACACGTTCAAGTATCCAACTCAAAACCATTGGCAATGAGTAAAGAGGCTGCCCAGGCTCATACATTAGTTCTCGAGGTAATAATTAATTAATGTGGGACAAACTTTAACAAGAGTCATAAAGGAATTTCGTACTCGTGCTCAAGAGCTTGTGCTGCCGTTATGCGCTTTCGCGGATCATATCTGCAAAAAATATAGTAAGATAGGTCAAGAAAATAAAAACCAAAGCCAAATCATCTAATAGGTTGACAAAATCACGCTTCGAAGATCTTCTCATGCAAATCTTTCTTTGACAAAATCATTGATAATCCCATTGTTTTGTTCCTCTTGTTTTCTTCTTTACAAAACAATTTGCAAAGTGGTTGTGCTTCTTAAAGGTAAAATATTGGTGATCAACTATTGGAGTGACAACTTTCAAAAAGGAGAACCACCGCAATTTTTCCATTTAGCGGTCCATCATGTGGAAGGATGAGGAACCATTGGATAATTTGTTCTTGCATTCTCCTTTGGCTTCAGTCCTACAGTATTGCCGTTTCGATTGGCAAATATTTGTTGGTTGTCACTTGAAACCAGCTTCTTGTGCACAAAAGCTTCGTGGATGCGTATCAACCTTCTAATTTCTTTGAATTATTTGTTCCAGCAGTGCTAGATTGTTGAAAACAAGTTCAAGAACACTGAGTCGTTCCTGGATGAAGCGCATGACTTTTGTCATCATTTTGGGCTTCTGTTTCTCCCCCCCTTAAGGCGATTCCACCTTTTTGTTGGCAACTAGAGTCTACGATTTTTATTTCTGGAGTATTGGAGGGTAGCGTGTAAATTATAGCTTAAGAAATTGATTTGCTTTGCTCTTTTATATTTTCTTTCGGCGCAAGCCTTGTCCTCCTTTTTTCTTGTGTCTCTATTTTTTCATCTTACATCGATACCAACACTACAACTGCAGAGTAAGCAACAGTTCAGAAACTGAAAATGCACATACTCCAGCATCCTTGAGAGGAGATCATATGCAGGACTTTTCGGAGAGAGATGAACAACGCTATAAAGTCCAGGATTGTTGTCACTGTGAGAAGGAAGGACGAAAAAGGGGAAACTACTTAGATATATTGAAACAAGTCTTGTAATAAAGAGAACTAAGAATTCGACAACCATACGCTTAGAAAAATTCAACCAGGACTTATAGGAACTAAGGGACTTCTCCTATATTTTCCAAGAACAAAGAGACTTACTATTTATGCCCTTGAATGTGTTGTAGATCCGATTGCCAGTGTGGAAGATTCACTAGTGTAGGCCATTTTTCTTGAGTGGGATGACCTAATCCATGGTTGACCACAGGTTAGATCAGAAAGCAGGACAACGGCAAAATTGGGAACTGACTAAATGAACCTTCTTACCTAAGACTCTAAATATCTTGTCAAGTTGGTCAAGCTGCAAAAAATATCAATTTTGCATAAGGGAAAGAGATAGTGAGAGCAGATGTCCAACATAACAGAAAATTATAAGACTTAAGTTGCAACGAAAATTCCATGAGCAAATGATACCAAGGAAACAATATTAAGATAACTTCGTACCTGAAAAGGGTTTGGTGTGGCTTTAACTTCTTGCCCTTGAAAGAGTGGCTTGAGAGTCAGAAGCTCAGCAAATATGCATCCAACAGCCCACGTATCTAATAGCTATCTTAAGAATGTAACGACGATAACTTATCAACAAGTACTATATTCTCTGATTGATACACACACATATATAAAATTGCAGAGAAACACTTAAATCTTGTAGTGAAAAGAACGTGGGATGTGATGCTTAAGGATACCAACAGCACTAGTATAGTGCTTTGCCCCAAGAAGTAACTCCGGTGCGCGATACCAAATCGTCACCACAACCTGCAGCAGACATTGGAACATGAAAGATTTATAGGAGAGGGAACTCTTGAGCGTCTTGAGGCGCATCAATTTAGATTTCTTTGTTTATTTGTACTTACCATCAGAGAAAGAAAGACAAAAGAAACACTAGCAGATACGTATGGAAACAAGATCAATGCATCCTACCCCATTTTCTGATAAGGGCTTCAAGGGAGCTTGATAAATTCTTGCAAGTCCAAAATCAGCAATTTTGACAACTCCTTGCTCTTCTCCCTCACCCATGACCTGGTCATTGAGGTTCATGAAAATAGTGAAGAATATACTTATGTTCAGATGTCAGAGAGGACATCTGACCAAGTAACCTTTAAAATAGGACAACAGACCCTACCAAGATATTTGACGGCTTTAGATCTCGATGTATGATCCAGTTACTGCATCGACATTCCAATGGTACAAGTGTAGGTTATTAGTCATAATGCAACTCTAGTGCATCTCAGGAAGGCAAAAAACACATTACCTGTGGAGGTAGTTTAAGCCATTAAGCAGCTGCCACAGCAATGCCTTAACAGTGTACGGATTGATGGCTTGGTTAACCTTGTCTCTGTGATGTCTAATAATTTCCTGTATGCACAAGTCAAGAACACACGGTCACTGAATTGGCCATATTTAGTGTAATTTAGCAGACTACACGAGATACGAGTCCAAAGCAGTATTTGCTGTGCTTCTGCCAGGTGGTTCTAACTAGAACTAAACACTGTTATAATCACTTCAATGGGAGAAGGGGACAATTGTTTTCATTTTTTCCCTCCATTCAAAAAACAGTTGGAAGGAATATGAAAATGTTTCGGTAGAAGAACCGCGGGTACAACTTTAGCCTTAGCTGCAACCATTGACAAATGTAGAGAGAGCAACTGAATAACCAAAATCTCAGTTAAAGTGTAGAGAAGATGAGGAATGGAATCAGAAGAACGGATCCGTGAAAAAAGACCTAGCAAAAAAGCCATGCAATAAAGCTTGATCTACTAGCCAAAGCCCTTGTGCATTAAGGCGTCGAAGAGAAAAACAAGAAATGTCATTTGAGAACTGGAAATATATACTCACATACAGGTCATGCTCAGCATAATCAAAAGCCAAATATAGGGACATGTCTACATGATTGATGTGCACATTCACAAGCTTCACCACATTCTCGTGGTTTATCTCCCGAAGCAACTGCATCATTAACACATAAGAGTATGTAATCACGAAAATGGAATCAAGCATTACCACCAACACTCATATTTCAGTTCTACAGCCATTCTATATTTGATTGCAATGACTACATTGAACAAACAAGACAAAAAGGAACAGTAACCTAACTTTCAACTCTGTAAACTCCATCATTTCGTCCTAATAATCCAAATTCACCAAAGTACTCAAGTCTGCTGTAATTCTCTAGACAACTGCTAGACGAGTCAACACAAAGGTGACAACATATAAGCTTATAAAGTAAGTGCATGTTATCTGGCAAAGTCCGAGTAAAGATTCACATCTACAATTATTACCTTTCCTAAAAGGCGTAGCGCGCATTGTTTAACTTTTCTCACGGAGCCTACTCTAGCAATAACATCATAATGAAGATAAAACCAGAGCTACGCCTATACAAATCAAGATTGAACCAGACCTGTGCCTGAGAACGTAATTACAAAATATGTTTTCCTTCTACTGCCATATTTGCAGGAATGAAACAGATACTAACCAAAAAGCAAACTGAGCAAAAAAACAAAGATCCAGTACTATTCCAGCTCAGCTCTCGGGGGGAAACCCATGGTTTAAGAATAGTCTTTGAACAAAAATTATAAGCTTCCTAACCGCTGCACAACACCTGCTGCATATTTAACTCCAAAACTGAGCCTGTGATACGATTATTATTTGGTAGAATTGTGCTTTTCTTCCTTTGCATTTAGATTTTATCGAGCACATAGCACAAGGAAAACCCAAAGAAAGACTCGTAGTTGTTGTGGTCATTGCTTTGCCTTCGCTTTCCTTGGCGTTTCTCAACAAGCAAATGAAGGAAAACAATATATAAAATTAATTCCTAACTGATTGTGCCGTTTCAGGTTTCGATGTTCCATGCAGCAGGCTATGATGCATAAAAATTAGCCTATTTAACAATAATCCTGGAGTGCAGAAATTTTCCCCTTCATCTAATATGCAGTGTGAGTCTTCTCTAAGGTTCCACGTTTATGAAGAACCAAATACGCAGAAAAACAAATACAACTTTTTTTCTTAGAATTCGCATATTTCTAAGTCACAGAGAGAGAGAGAGAGAGGGGGGGGGGGGGGGGGGGGGGGGGGGGGGGGGGGAAGGGTTAGTGGGGACCATAATTTCGCGGATGGCGGTGGGGGAGACGCCGTCGCCGTCCTTGGATTGCTTGAACTTCTTGATGGCGATGGACTTGCTCCGGTTGGACTTGATCTTGGCCAGGAACACTAGGCCGTAGGTTCCTTCTCCGATCTTTCCGATCAGATCGTACTGTTGCAGCCATTCAGGCCTGTTGCTGTTGCTATTGCTATTGCTGCTGCTGTTGTTGGCCCTGCTGCTGTTGCCGTCCCCCATTCTTTAACACTTACCTGACTATGCACCTAAATTAATACACTAGTATTTGCCCCAAGCTCCTCCTCCTCTCCTCCTCCTCCTGCTGCTATATGTACAGAGTCAACAAAAATTCTGCAGGGTACACACAAATTGAGAGAGATTCATATTCCCCAGTTTGAAGAAGGTTCTGCTAAAACCAACGAATCTGAAATTTTCCCCCTTTCCTGCGAAATACAAAAGGGTTTTCCTCTCCTTGGAGTTGGGTTAATGTCCTACAAATTGATTTGTCAGGTGCATGATTTTGCCACTGCTAGCTTTTTCAACTTAAAACCATTCTATTTTAAATTTATGGGTTAAAATACACTGATCTCTCCTGAGATTTTAAACAAATACAGATATCTCCCCTGAGGTTTCAAAAAACACAAATATCTTTCTTATTTTTGAAACTATTAGACTGTAACCTCCTATTGTCAATTTTCTCTTAACGCCATTAGTTTTTGTTGTTAAACATATTTTATTTTTAATCCCGAGGAAGCTTCCGATACTAAATGACATGTCTATAACTGAGAAAAAAATAAATTATATCAATATCATATTTGGCAAGCTGTTCAAATCGTCTTATTCATAAGAGTTTTTTTTTATGTGATAAGTTACGAGGAATATATTTTTTTATTAAATAAAATACATATAGAGGACGAAAAAATAATAAAATTCATTAAATAAATATATTGTTTTTATAAAACTAAATCATTATTACTAAAACGTAAGATGCGTAAGTATTTATAAAATTAATAAATATAACTCATGTTTAACTTAATTTCAGTATTTAAAGCTTAAATAGAAAAAAGTAAAATATTAAAAAATAAAAAGTTTAATTAAAAATTAAAATTTTTTTTTGATAAGATAGACTAAAAATATATATGTACTTTTATTAGATTAAATATACGTAAGGAATGCAAATTCAACAATATACATTAGGTGATAAATTAAAATATTTTTTGTGAAAATATAATTATTAATATATAAAATGTATATTTATTTGCACAAACTTGACAAAATATAACTTAAGTGTAATTTTATTTAAAAGTTTAAAAATTTAACTTAAAAATTATTTTACACTAGTTATCTAATATATATTTAAATGCACACATCAATAAATTAAATATATTAAACAATAAAAAATAAAAAATCTTAAGAGAAAACATCTTAAGAGGGATATTTTTGTCTTTTAGCAATAAAAATTAACTGCATTAATAGAAAACTAACGATAAGGGGTAACAGTTTAATAGTTTCAAAAACAGTGGAGATAATTGTATTTTTAGAAACCTCAGGAGACGTTCCTGCATTTTTCAGAAACCGTCAGTGCTTTTTACCCTAAATTCATTTATCTTTCAAGAATATTTTTGTCATTTTATTCTTTGACTCAAATAAAATTTCACATTTTATGCATTTAAATTACACACAAATAATTTAGTCTAAATTAATCGAGTTAAACTAAGTTTTGCTTCTTACAACATAATTCAATAATTACCACATATCAAATAAAATCTTAATACTAATGCTTTGTGCAGTATAATATAAACTAGCGTATTACCCGTGCCTACGGCACGACGCAGCGGAACTAAATCAGAAAAGTTAAATCTATGTTATGCATAATATTGCACTGACAGAATCCACATTCAACCATAAGATAAAAGCACTTAACTAATAGTGTTAAAATCCATATAAAAATGTAACCAAATAAACGTCATCATCAATGTCTATCTTGATTATCCATCTTAAAAAAAAATTTGTCTTCTTCACTGGTTGTCTATCTTGAAATCTTCACTTCATCACCCTTCGAAAAGTATTTGTATCAATATATATGTACTTCGTCCAAATAGCAGAATTGTGAACACGAAAAACAACCTTAAAATTCATAAAAAAAAATGAATGAGTAAAGTCCACTATTTTTAAAAAAAATATAAAGTGATTAATACTACCTTGTTGTGATACCCCCATCGAAGTAGCCTAGTGGTATTCACCATATTACTCTCAATGACTTTTTCATCCCAATTGTGCAACAGATCAGTTTTTCATAATAAAAAAAACTAATTAATGAGTATATATGAATTTACACGTATGTGAAATAATGTACCTTTCACTATAACAAAACCTCAGGGTACGAAAATTAAACATGCATCGCAAATTTATCAAAATATTCAACATTGCAAAGGCACGTGATTGCATCGTGAAAATTGCTGTTTTATTAAAATATTCAACAGAATTAGAAAAGCATGGGCAAACGCACGCTAGAGAATTGCCCGTGCCTGAAGGCACTTGATCGAAATTGAAAAATCTTGCAAGGTTCCTGCCGTGTTTCTTGCATTTTCTCCTAAAAACATGTTAAAATCTAATGGACACGTCACGTGATGTGTACCGTACGTCATAAATGAATAGATGACATCATGTATTGAAGATTGTCACGCAAACTTCAAATTTTAGGGGCGCAAATAAAAAGACGAATAAATTGGTGTTTCATAACTCCCCTAAAGCACATAAAATCCTAATTGAACTTTTAAATTTTTTGACTTTTGTTGTTTGAAGTATATACTGGGCATAAGCACATGATAAACAATAAAATAATGTCATGAACCGAAAGTTTTAAACTTGAGTTTCAACTAAAATTAAAATTGATAAACCTATTACAGACCTTATTCCACAATCTTATATACACAAAATTAATTATCAAACATTAACTATGTCTTATACGAAAAATACTAATTATAAAAACATCACCAACCGAATTAAACTTTGCAATAATAAGATACAATAAAATGAGACAAAAATTCTTCACCATAAAACATGAAGCAAGTATTCGAAAAACTATAAAAATAAAAATTTCACTCTGAAGCAAAGATTTTCTTTTTCAGAAACCACTCAAATCAGGAACAGTGCAACTGCAGGTTAGAGTTAAAATTGCAAAACTAAACTATGAAAAGCATTAGGTATAAAAATACAAATCAACAAATAGAATAACGATTAAACTTTGGTGTAAAGTTCCAATCCTCATATCTTACGGTACCTTAATATTAAAAAGAAATGTAAAAAGTAAAAAAAGTATCGGAATAAATACTAAGAAGGATGTGAGTGTGACACGTTCACCAAGAATGAATGGTTCGAGAAGGAATGTGGTTGGAAACACCTAAAGTGGCATGTTTACTAAAAATACAAATCCATCAAAGTTGATCATGATGTCCATGATGTCCTAAGTCTGTTTACAATAAATATCACATGAAAGAAATAAAAATCCATCAGGGTCAGCCATGTTGCCCATGATGATCGTTCACTAAAAATACAAAAATACAAAAAAAAAATTCTTACAATTCACCTATTGCAAAACTGTCAAGTTATTACCAAGAAAAGAAGCCACAACTGCAAAACAAAAAAAAAGAAAGAAAGATAGGAGCTAGTCTGCAAGTATTAGCCATGAACAATAAATACCTTTGCCCTTATTAGAAGATCCACCCCAGCAAACAAAATTTGCATCAAGAAACTGAATCAAAGAATGACTCACCCATTATGGTAAAAGTAATAAGGCGTGGGAATAGCCACTGCAAGAAAGAAATGTAAGAAATTTATACCAGGAAATATGAACATACAATATAAGCTAATTGAAATGCTGGAAAACAAAAAAAATATTTTATGTTAAAAGCTAATTGAAATCAATAGACCCGAGATAAACAAATTAGCATATTACCTCGGCAAGGCATCACGGATTCCGCTTCTATCTCAAGACTGCTTCTACCTCAAGCTAATTCAGCTATCCCTCTAATCAGAATAGGATGTAAGCTTTTCTCTTTATTCTCGGAAAAATGTTCCTATTCTACATTTAAAACGGAATGGAAAGATGCTCTAAGCTTACAGTCTTGATCATTGTTTTTTTTTTTTTTTTGAGTTCTTAACCAATAGGTTTTTCTTTGTGGTATACTTCACGACTATTACAGAAAGAATGTTTAGGGTTATTTGTTTCTCTTTCAAAATTAAAAACCACTTCAAATAATCAAGGGGAAAAAATAAATTACCTTCAATCTGATTGAAGTTTTTTAAAAGACGTTGAATGAAATTACCTATGAAAATGTATTCAAAGATAAGATAAAATTTCTTAGACAATACTGAAAACGTAAAAACATTAAAACGTAGATAACATAGGTGAGATTCACGTACCAAATTGTGGAGATAGGCATGTGTGCACTGGCAATAAGGAAAATCGTTTATTGAAGTGACCAATACCATTTTAACTTGCTGTTTCTCTCAATGAAAGTGAGTGGAGATGATAGTAGCAATGGGTTTCGTTCATGAAGAAGTAGTGGTGATTTTGCAGTAAGAAAGAATTGGACCACCCTCCCTTGCAAGCTATATTTTTAACGAAAAATTTGTATACAATGAGGCAATTAAAGATTCAAAACTAATTTTTTTGTCACTTCTATTTGCTCATTATTTTTTCCTTTGATCTAGCATGGGTATTAAGCAAATATTGGTATTTAGTAAATATGTTTTTCGAAAGTTGGACCCGTATTTAGAAAATTGAATCACTGATATTTATGTTTTTCGAAACGTAAAATCTGTACATTTATTTAGAAAGTTGCTCATTACACACTTTATGTTCCTAATTAAAATTGAATTCCTCATTCCTAATTCCTAATTATTAGAATATGGGCCTGATTATTGGAAAACTAAATCTGTATAATTATTACCAAATTGAATATGTCTCTGTACAATTATGATTGGAAACCCTTTGGTCAGCAAATGGAAACCCGTGATTGGAAACCCCAAAACTACATAGGTGCCTGATATCAATATGTTTTACAAGTTATGGAATAGATACCAAAGGCACGTGATTGCTGTTTTAAGTTCCTCCGCCCCCAAGATTGTGATTGCTGTTTTGCAATCTCTTTATTTTGAGTTCCTCGGAAATTTCCATTGCTGCCATCATTGCTATGCTTTTTTAAAATGAAGTCTTTCCAACTTCTCCTCGGTAGTTAAAAACGTGATGCTATCGAGAAAGACATATGATACAACTAATGCTTTTTTATTTGTTTTTTTCAAAAGAAGTCTTTCCAAATTCTATTCATCATTATAGGCAATAGTAGTTAAAACCTAAATCAATCTTCACCGTCGAATGAAAACGATCTCAGCCGTTCTTGTGAAAATATGTTTGGAGGGCCCCACACCGTCCTCCCTTGTAATATAGATTATAAAATTCATTTGTTTTATCTCTTTTGTAATTGTCACGAGCAATACTCATGTTATGCACGTAGTATAATAATTCGATATGTGATATGAGAGAATTTGCTTTAGATATCGTGCACGTAGATGACACAAGAACTTTTTTTAAAAAAATAATTAAAAATCTTCAATTATAATATTTCTTTCGTCCCTATGTTTGTTTTTCCTACTCGATAGAAAAATACCTTTTAGAAGAGAACTTGATATGTGTGGATTATATATAGAGAGAGGGAGGGAGGGAGGGGGAGAGAGAGGGAGAGGGAGGGGATTGTATTTCATATTTTATCACAAACATTAAAAAAAAAAATTACTGCATTATTGAAGTGATATTGGTAATAATTTCCCACCAAAAGAGGCGGAAAATACCCATAATATATAATTCAGTTACTTCTTCTTCTTCTTCTTCTTCTTCTTCTTCTTATTCTCACTCGCGTTCCAAACGGATCAAATTGCCTCCTGACGAGGGTAAAATGTAAATTGAGAAAATACATTTAGACCCCCCGAGCAAATTGGGAGTTCGGCCGAGTCCGAATAACACATCTAGAAGCACGTGCCGATCACGTGAGATAATGGCCGACACGAGGAGTGCCGACCATACCCGAATCAGGATAACAGAACTAAGTATTGAGAGATGCCGACCTGAGAAAGGCGGATCGATAGCCCGCCGAACTGAGAAAGTCGGTCAGGATTACGGGCAGCCCGAGGGAAGCGACAGGTAACCGCTTTTCCTGACAAAGGCATGGAATCCCGGATAAGACGGGATAAGACGAGATTCTGTCAGGAGAGGCATGGACGTGATATCCATAGCCAATCAGAAGACACTTCGGTCAGAAAAGAAGGTTCTAAGAGAATTAGGGCACCAGAGGGCCCCAAGAGGATTGAGGCCCAAGAAAGCCCTAAGAGAATTAGGGCAGAAGGTGAAGTCTATAAATACAGCTCCAGATGAACAAAAAAGGTACGCCTGAATATACTGTTTTGGCTTGTTAATAGAGAATATTAGCCTGAGCTAACATTCTCCCGGTGAGACTTCGCCTGACTTAACCATCGGAGTGTCTTCCTGCCACAGCGGCAGAGGGCTCTTTGACGGGTTATTCTTTTGCAGATCACAGGTCCACATATTGAGAGAAGAACACCGTTTCGGCCGGATAGTGAACTCTAGCTTTCCGTCCTGATTTCTTAAATCAACCCCCTTACAATTGGTGCCGTCTGTGGGAAAGCTAAAGATTCATGGCTGAAACATCTAGAAAAGATCAGGGGACGGAACGTGATGGCAAAGGGAGATCAAGGTCCCCCCCTCCAGTTCCACACAAATCTAAGGGCCCCAGGAGGGAGATTCCTAGGGTTCCTCCACCAAAGATAGTAGGGGAGCAGCCTGGAGAACAGGTGTTGCATCCCACCGTTCCGCTATCTGCCAATACATCGGGAGCTCCTGCGCTTCCCACGCCAATGCCCCTGGAGCAACGTCCAGATCGTCCGCGAGAAGCGGAACGGTCAAGGAACATGGACAAATCCCAGACTCAATCCCGGAATGAGGGAGGGAGAGAATCCCGAACTCATGAAGGGTCTCGCCGATACGAAGAATACGATAATGCTGATCGGATCCGAAGGAAGGATCGAGAAGTAGAAGATATGAGGCGTTACATACGTCGCATGGAGAGAGAAAACCGAACTCTCCGCAAACATAGAGACTTAGTCCGCCAGTCTGTGTCTAGACTTGACGAGCGCTCCGAGACTGGGCCGTCTCGACAGGATAGCCGACATGAAGCCAGCAAAAGGCCTCGAGGAGGAGAAAGGCAGATGGGGGCTTCATCGCACCTAGGCGGACCGCCTCAGGTGCGGCCGCTTCCCGACATGAGGGAGTGGCTGAATCAGCGGGCGGAATCAGCCCCGGACGCCCAGCAGAAGCTCCCATATCAGCCCTTGCCGCCGGTGGTTCCACCGACCGACATGAGGGCTTGGCTAAATCAGCAGTTGGGACTCAACCGCCCAGAGGACGACGAAAACCACAAGGAACTGCAACAGCTGGCAGTATCGCCACTGTCAGTTCAGATAGAGACGGAGGACTTACCCAGAAAGTTTGTCCCTCCGAAATTTACAATCTATAATGGACGAACGGATCCGATGACTCACATTAAAGGATTCGTGAATTCCATGATGATCTATGTGGGCCAAGACAGCCTCTACTGCAAGGTATTTTCACTGAGCTTGGGAGAGATAGCCTTGAATTGGTTTCAGGCTTTGCCGCCGAGATCAATTATAAGCTGGAGGCAACTGGCAGACCAGTTCCTCAAGAGATTTGTGGCTAACCGAGCACAGAAAAAATACGTGAACACGCTTCTGGCCTTGAGAAAAGGACTAGAAGAGGACCTCAGACAGTACGCCAGCAAGTACTGGGCCACCTACAATGAGATCGGGGACTGCACAGAGGCATACGCCGTGGAGTCTTTTAGGCTGGGGCTGTCATACCGAGATCGGCTCAGGGAGTCTCTCACCATTGATCCCCCAAGCACCATTGCCGACTTGATGAGCAGAGTCGAGAAGTACGCCAAGTTTGAAGACGAGATTCGCCGAGACAAAGATCGGCCAGCAGCAAAGGCACACAGGAATGCAGTTATGGTGCCCGAGGCCAAGAGGCCCAGAGTTGAGGTGGCCGAAGTGTCACAAGCGCCAAGGGAGCGAAAACCACCGGGGGCTCAGGCGTATAAAGCTATACGTACGGTTTTCAACACCCCGATCTTCCGGATGATCTATCCCTTGAAGAACGAGCCCTTCTGGAAGTGGCCAGCTGGGTCGGGAGAGTTGGTGAAGCGTGACCCGAGCAAAGATTGGTGCAGCTATCACCGAAGAAATGGCCATATGACAGAAAGATGCAAGGCGCTTAAACAATTCCTAGAGGAATTAGTTGAAGCCGGGCATCTCCGACGTTTTGTGGCCGAACAAAGGCAACAAGTGGTTCAGCCAGAGCCAATGGAAGCCGAATCCTCTGAGGAAGAGGTAATGGTAACTGGGACCATACATGTCATACACGCGGCAACCCCAGTTCTAGATGAAAAGGAAGTTCGGCTCCAACGCCGCCGAGACGGGCACGAGCATCATGTACAACATCTCGGGCAGAAGAGGAAAGAGCCCGAGACACGGATGGAAACAGTCATTTCCTTTTCGGAAAAGGATTTGGAAGGGGTAACGCATCCCCACAACGATGCATTGGTGATCACGCTGCTCCTTGGCACCTTCAACACGGAGAGAATCCTAGTTGACCAGGGCAGCTCAACAGAGATCCTATACTATGATGCCTTCAAAAAACTCCAGCTGAACAAGGCAGACTTGAAGAAGGCCGACATACCACTCATCGGTTTCAGTGCCGAAGCAGTCTGACCCTTGGGATCCATTACTATCCCTGTTCGAGCAGGGAAAGTAACCTTGGATGTGGATTTCCTGGTGGTGGATGTACCATCTGCTTACAATGCCATCGTGGGGAGAACTTGGCTCCACAGGTTGGGGGCAATTCCTTCTACCTACCATCAAATGCTGAAGTTCCCGGGGAAGAAGGGGATTGAATGTGTTCGGGGTAATCAGACAACAGCGAGAAGCTGCTATGTCACATCCATCAAGCATAAACCAAAGGCCGAACATGTGAAGTCCATCGAAGTCCCAGATCGGCCAACGATAGAGGATATCGGGCGTAATCCAGCCGATCGCGTTGTGGAGGAACTCAAGCAGGTACCGGCTCACGAGACAGATCCAGAGCGGTATTTTTTGATCGGGGCAGAGCTGTCAGAGCAGGACGAGGAGGCCCTGATCGCATTTCTCAAAGAGCATATAGATGTATTCGCTTGGACACCACAGGAGATGCCTGGGGTGAGCCCGGATATCATATGCCATCACCTGAATGTGGATCCTGCCCACAAACCGGTGATGCAGAAAAGGAGAAGACCGGCAGTCCAACATGTGGATGCCGTAACAGAAGAAATAGATCGGCTGCTGGAGGCCGACGCCATCAGAGAGGTGCACTACCCCGAGTGGTTATCTAACACTGTGGTGGTCAAGAAGAAAAATGGCAAGTGGAGGGTTTGCGTGGACTTCACCAGTCTCAACAAAGCTTGTCCCAAAGATAGCTTTCCACTGCCCAAGATAGATCAGCTGGTGGATGCCACAGCTGGGTATCGGCGCATGAGTTTCCTGGATGCATATCGGGGATATCATCAGATAGCCATGCACGCGCTGGATCAAGAGAATACGTCCTTCATTACTCCCCGCGGACTCTTCTGCTATAAAGTGATGCCGTTCGGCTTGAGAAATGCAGGGGCAACTTATCAGCGGTTGGCGACTCTCATGTTCAAGGAGCTGCTCAGGAAGAGCATGGAAGTCTACATCGATGATATGGTCATCAAATCCGAGGAGGCCGAGTCCCACATAGACGATCTCGGCAAAACTTTCCAGGTATTGAGAAAATACAAACTCAAGCTCAACGCATCGAAGTGCGCCTTCGGGGTCAGCTCGGGGAAGTTCTTGGGGCATCTGGTTACACGCAGGGGGATAGAAGCTAATCCCGATCAGATTGTCGCCTTGCAAAATTTACAGAGTCCCCAGACTGTGAAGGAAGTTCAAAGGCTAACCGGGATGGTGGCAGCCCTCAACAGGTTCATCAGCCGATCATCCGATCGATGTCGGCCATTTTTTCAGCTGTTGAGAAAACAGTCCAAGTATACATGGGGGGAAGAATGCGAAAAGGCTTTCCAAGAAATGAAGAACTACTTGGCGAACCCCCCGCTGATCATAACTCCCGAGAAGGGAGATGTGTTGAAACTTTATCTGGCCGTATCCGAGCATGCGGTCAGTGCGGTTCTGTTAAAAAACAAAGATGGTGAGCAGACGCCGGTCTACTATGTAAGTAAGACGCTCTTGGATTCGGAGACAAGATATCTCCCCTTGGAGAAGTTGATCCTATCCCTCGTGGTGGCGTCTAGAAAGTTGCAGCATTATTTCCTGGCCCATACAATAGAAGTACCGACCAAACATCCCATCAGTACTGTCTTGAGAAGAGCAGAACTGTCGGGAAGGGTGGCAGCTTGGTCTGTGGAGCTCGGGGAATACGACATCAGATTCCTCCCGAGGACAGCAGTAAAAGGACAGGTCTTGGCAGATTTTATTGCAGAATTCTCCCACGAACCAGTGGAGAACGTCGCTTCAATCTCAGAGGAGGATGTGCCCGAACAGGGGGAAATAGTTCCCGATCAGACACCGTACTGGAAGTTGTATGTTGATGGATCATCTTGTTCGAGGGGATCTGGAGTCGGCATCGTGATAGAAGAGCCAGATGGGTGCTATTTTGAGCAATCCTTCCGGTTGAATTTCAGCGCCTCCAACAATGTTGCTGAATACGAGGCGCTGATACTCGGACTCAAATGCGCACGCAATCTGGGGGCAGAACATGTGGAGGTCTTCTGCGATTCACAATTGGTTCTCAACCAGCTCAGTGGAGAGTATGCCACCCGAGATGAGAGGATGACCGCCTATGCAGAGAGGGCTAAAGCAGAGTTATCAAAGTTCAAGAAAACTATGATGACGCATATCAGCTCAAGGCAGAACGACCACGCAGATGCCTTGGCATGTTTGGCTTCGGCAATACCCAGAGACAAGTTCAGAACCATATACGCGGATTCCATTGAGTACCCGAGCATCGACATCCCAATTGCCGAGAAGGCTTTGGAAATCGATCTCGGCCCAAGCTGGATGGATCCCATTATCTCTTACCTCACTGCGGGAACTGTCCCCGAGGACAAAAAAGAAGCCCACAAGCTGCGGATCAAGGCAACACGTTTCTGGCTATCACCAAGCAAGAACTCTATCGTAAGTCCTACACTGGTTCCTATTTGAAATGCGTACACCCTACTCTAGTTGAGAAATTCTTGTACGAAATTCATGAGGGGATATGTGGGAGTCACGCTGGGGGCAGGTCCATAGCCCATCGAGCCATATCTCAGGGATATTGGTGGCCATATATGCAAGAGGATGCAAAGAAGTACGTCCAGATCTGCAAAAAATGCCAGAAGTTCGGCCCGATCACACATCAACCTGCTGCCGATCTGTCACCACTCACCAGCCCATGGCCCTTTGCCCAATGGGGAATGGATATCGTCGGTCCGCTTCCGAAAGCAACTGGGGAGAGGAAGTATCTGTTGGTTGCCACAGATTATTTCACCAAGTGGATAGAAGCCGAACCACTGGCTAAGATCACCGAGAAGAATGTCGAGCGATTCGTATGATAGAACATTATCACCAGATTCGGCATCCCATACGCCATCGTCTCGGACAACGGGACCCAGTTCCAGGACAAGTTCAAGGCTTTCTGCTCACAATACAAGATCAGAAATTACTACGCCTCAGTGGCGTATCCCCAATGCAATGGGCAGGCAGAAGCTTCAAACAAGACAATATTGGGAGAAATGAAAAAACGGCTGGAGAAAGCCAAGGGAAAGTGGGTGGAGGAATTGCCACTCGTCTTATGGGCATACAGGACCACTCCTCGCCGATCTACGGGTGTAACCCCATATTCACTTGCTTATGGCACCGAGGCTGTCATTCCTCTTGAAGTCGGCATCCCTACCCTCCGAACCGAAGTGATGGAGCAAGGTGGCAATGATCAAGCATTGGCAATAGAGCTCGATTTCGCCGAAGAGAAACGAGAACGCGCCATGATCAGACTCGCTGCCTATCAGTCCACTCTGTCTAGAACCTATAACAAGAAAGTCCATCAGAGGGAATTCAATCTCGGCGACCTAGTTCTGCGCAAGGTCATGGGGAACACGAAAGATCCAACTGATGGCAAGCTCGGGGCCAATTGGGAAGGTCCATACAGAGTTATAGGCCGACTCGGGAAGGGCGCCTACAAACTACAAGATCTGGATGATAAAGAAATACCAAGGACTTGGAATGTCTCCAACCTTAAGAAGTTTTATCAGTAATTTCTTTATTTCAGTACTTATGTTTATTTCTCAATGAATGAAAGTTCCAGTTTCAATGTTCAAACTAGATATTCAGAAAGTTTGTTAGTCATGTCACCACTAGGTCATATTGTTCAACACTTGAGAAAAGTTTGAACTCTTGAACATACTCGAGAAAAGTATACGTACAGCCGAACAGACTTGAGAAAAGTTTGCTCGGCCCCATATTTGAGAAAAATTAGAATATCCGAACATGTTTGAGAAAAATGTGTTTGGGCCTAAGTACAGGTTAAACAGCCGAACAGATTTGAGAAAAGTTTGTTCGGCTCACTACTTGTGAAAATTCAACACTTGAGAAAAGTTTGAATTACCAAACATACTTGAGAAAAGTCTAAAGAGAAATGTTCACACATGCACCGAGACAAGAGTTGCCGACAAAGGTTCAACTTGTATTCATTTATATGTGAATTACAATGAGAAAGAACAGAAATGAATACAAAAGACTTGTGGCTACAAGGAAAGGACAACAAAACAGCAAAAAGAAAAAAACATAATGACATCCTTCAGACGATGTCAGCAGGGTCCTCCAGAATTTGGCCCTCTTCTACAGCACAATCTTCCTGGACTCGGCCCCCCTCAGCAACAGAGCCCGCCCCGATGCCAGCTTCTTCGTAGTCTTCGACAGTTAGCTCGGCCTCGGGGGCAGGCTCCTCGTCTTCGGCAAGATCGGAGGAGTGGGAAATCTCCTTGAATAGGGGCGAGTCGGCAGAAATATTGCAGGCCTTCAGTGCAGCCTTCCAGCCAACGGCCAAGAACTCCTCCTGCATCTCGGGAAGCTGATTATTGAGGAAGTCCTCGGCAGCTTCGTCCATACCGAGCTTGCGGGCCTTAATTTTCTCCTCGACCATCTCCTCGGCATGCCCGACCTTAAGCGCAGCTAGTTCCGCCGTAAGCTCGGCTGTCCTTTTCTTCTCCTCGACCAGAAGATGGTCGAGGGATTCAGCCTTCCTGGCTATCTCGTGAGCCTTCTTCTTGTAGCCCTCAGCCTCATCATGAGCGGTGGAGAATTTCAGCTTGAATTCTCTCACCTCGGCTTCGGCTCTGTGCAGCTTTTCCGCCCGATCCTGGCTCTGCCCAATGCAGAGCATAGCCTTCTGGATCGCCTACAGCATCAACAAGAAGAGTTAGAACAAACACAGTTCAAATATGCAAAGGATATTACCAAAGTGAGAAACTTACAAACATGTTGTGGGCAATCGTTGTCCGAAGCATCACGTGATCTTCGGAGTCGGCGTAGGGCTCGAGGTCCCTCGGCAGCATCACGGCCTCGGCAAGAGCCGTGGCAGTTCCCAGATCCATGACCGAGTCGGCAGTTGTGATGGGGGTCACTCCATCTATCAGCAGCTGAGGAGCCCAGATCTCGGCCTTTCTAGAAACCTTTGATTTGCCCTTCCCCTTGGAGGGGCCGACCTCATGAGCCTTCACCAGCCTCCATTTTTTGTGGACGGCATCAGTAGGAGTGGGATTCGGCAGGTTCCCACCCTCTTCTGGCTTCCTCTTCGCCAGGACGACCCCAGAAGGCTTCTTCGCCTCGACTGGAGTCGGCTTCTTCTTGGCATTAGCAGCATCCTTGGCCCGTTGCCTCATCATGTCCTTTAGGCTCGGCATAATCGGGTTTGCAGACATGATCTCGGCGTCCAAGTCCTCCTCGTCCTCGGCGTTCCAAGTGATCCGAGGTGGGGATTGAGTCCGTTCGGAGAAGGATGAAGATGAGGAGCTGGAGGGTTCGGCCGTGGCAGCAACTGTTACTCTGTCGGGCTCCCTGAGGTACGGCAGAGGTATAGCTTCAGGAACAGCAACTAGAGAGGTCTCTGCTACTACCTCGGGCACGTATCTTTTTTCTTTGATATAACCCTTGTAGGACGGGTTATATCGCAACAGTACTTCGGCGGACCTCGCTTCGGCTTGTCCTGCAACGCCCTTGTACCGCAGAACTTTCTTCAGGTCTTCTGGGTGCGTAGCCTGTGAATCCCGACCACGGTTTGCGTTTTGAGCTGAAAATAACAAGACAGACACAGTTAGAAACTTTAGGTCGGCAAAACTACAAAATTCACAAACGGAGGGAAAAGGAACTAACGGGGTTGCCCGAATCTACGGGGGACTCGTATCCTCTTGACCTCAGGCTCATCAGGAGAGAATTCCCAATTCCCCGAGACGGTCAGGAAGTCGTCATCATTTCCTCTATTCGAATCGACAAGATGGGTGACTATCTTCTCTCGGCCTCTACGGGACTTGAGATACCATCTATCGTCCTTATTGTACACCATGTCGTAATTATAATTGATGTCCCAGAGATCTAAGTTCGTGTTGCATAGTTCGTTCAAACGAACTATGCCCATAATAATCCTATATGTGTTTATGGAAATCTGCATAGGGTTCAGCCGATACCAGGACAGAACCCTACGCAGCAAAGGGTGGAGAGGGAACCTAACCCCACCCTCGGTGACGGCCATTAAAGGGATATGGATGGAGTCCTCATCCCGAATCTCAGGATAAGTTTCAGGCCTGTTTATTTCTATCACTACGTCGTTTGGAATGCTATAATGTCTACGGAATTCTGCAATGCTCGCCGGAGAGGCGAAGTGCTTACGGAAGATTCCCATACTCAGAGAATAAGCAGGGAAGGAAAACAGTAACGAGAAAAGATGAGTTCTACAGTGGACGACTTATAGAAGGTGGAAGAAGAACAATAGCAAGAAAAGAAAAATGAAAGAGACGAAGTTGGTTTTATAGGGTTCTGGGCAGGTGAATCTGGTACGTTGCACGTTTCTAAACCCCAACCGTTGGATCCATTACTCCTGGACCAATCAATGAAGCGCATCTGGGATATTGAAACGACACGTCAAAGCACGCGCAGAAAAGGCACGTCTTTCACCAGAAGGGGCAAGCAAACGGTCACTTCGCATTTATGGAAGGATAGAGCACGCCTCAAATGGACCAGATACGGATGAGAGTCCTCTGGATCGACACAAAGTTCATCATGAATACACTTTATAGCCTCGGCTACTCCGCCAGGTCGGTTCGAAGCAGCCGAAGCTAGGGGGCAAGAGGAAATCCAGAACGGACTTGAGAAAAGTCTGTTCGGCACAACACTTGGTCGGCTCAACACTTGTTCGGCCCAACACTTGAGAAAACTTTGAGAAGATTCAACACTTGAGAAAAGTTTGAATTCCAGAGCATGCTTGAGAAAAGTATGTGTTCAAACCTAAGCAGAGGTTAAACAGCCTAACAGATTTGAGAAAAGTCTGAGAATGTTCAACACTTGAGAAAAGTTTGAACTCCAGAGCATGCTTGAGAAAAGTATGTGTTTAAACCTAAGCAGAGGTTAAACAGCCTAACAGATTTGAGAAAAGTCTGAGAATGTTCAACACTTGAGAAAAGTTTGAACTCCTGAGCATACTTGAGAAAAGTATATGTTCAGCCGAACAGACCTGAGAAAAGTTTGTTCGGCCCCACACTTGAGAAAAGTCTGAGAATGTTCAACACTTGAGAAAAGTCAGAACACCCGAACATATTTGAGAAAAATATGTGTTTGAGCCTGAGCAGAGGTTAAAACAGCCTAACAGACTTGAGAAAGGTCTGAGAAAATTCAACACTTGAGAAAAGTTTGAGTTTAGATCAATACTTGAGAAAGGTCTGATATACAGAAGGTTTTAAGACAATCCATTAGTTGCAACACATTATTCAAAGAGAAATGATTCCTCGTTAGATTCAATATTTTGCTACAAGAAGGTTGGAAAGCAAAAACTCAAGTGTATTTCATTGATTCTTGAAGATCGGGTTACATATGAGTTACAGAAACAAATGAAAAAGCAAAATCCTAAGGCGCAACATCGGCAGCCTAGACTATAACTACTTCAGCATCGGCAGTCGGGCCCGCCCCTCCTTCCTTAGCAGCAGCAGCAGCCAGGCCTTCTTCTCCAGCTTCGGGTTCCCTGTTCTCCAGTTCGGCAACAGTTGGAACCCTGGAGAAGAGGGAAGAGTCTTTTGGTACCTGGGCAGCCTCCAGAGCGGCCTTCCAACACACACCGACGAGCTCGGTCTGGATCCCGGGCATCTGGTTCTCCAGGAAGTCGGCAGCAGCATCCAACATGCCCCTGGCATAGGAGTTCTCCTGAACGCGCTTCAGTTCGGCCTCATGCTGGGAGTTGAGAAAGGCCATCTGATCCTCCAACATGGAGGACTTCGCCTTTTCAGTCCCGAGCTGAGACCGAGCTGCCTGAGCGATCTGCTCGGCGTCCCGAGTCTTCTTCTTGTACGAGGCCATGTCCTCTTGGATTTTCAGGAACCTGACGTTGGATGCCTTTAGTTCCAACTCGATAGTGTTGTATCGAGTCTCCAAGTCCTGGCAACGGCTCAGGCACATCAGGGATTTCTGCGCAGCCTGCAACAAAATCGGGAAATACGACATCAGATTCAAAGTTGCAAGTAAAGTAAACAGAAAATGACTGAGACAAAATACTTACGAAGACTTGGTGAGCCATCACGGATCGCAGCAGGGTTGGAACGTCGGTGCCTTGGTAGGGCTCGACGTCCTTCGGAAGCATCAACGCACCCATCAGGGTTTGCGTGACGTCAAGGTCGGCCGCCGAGTCGGCGACGGTGATGGGATCAATCCCATTCACCAGCAATGAGGGGCACCATGGGGCAACCCTCTCAACAGTCTTGGCCTGATCGGCCATTCTGCTCCTCTTCGACGAGGCCGTCGCAGCGAGGTCCTCCGGAACAGGATCCCTTTCCCTCCGCCTCAAGATGAGGGGAGCGTCATCCTCGACCGAAACCTCTTCAGATGCAGAGGTCGGCTCCCTCCTCGGTAAGCTCGGGCCGGCATCAGACTGTTTCTGCTTCTTCTGCCGCATCAGCTCGCGGAGATTTGGAACGCTGGGGTTTCGGGCCATTGGATCCAGACTCTGATCGATTTCCAAATCGTCCTCTGAATTCCAGTTGCAGGGCGACCGGGCAGAGCTGTGCTCGGATCCGGACGAGTTGAATGGGATCGGGTGGTCTCCGATGGAAGCAACCGTCACTGGGTATCGGCGCTGAGCTTCGGAAGTCGGCACTACCTCAGGAAGATATCCTGGAAGATCGGGACCAACGAAGTCGGCGTCGGGAATGGATTTTTTAATATACCCCCTATAGCTTTCGGCGTATCTCAGGAGCACTTCGGGGGATCGGGCCCAGCTTTGGCCAAAGGACCCTGTATATCGGGCGACCTTTTTAACTTTGTCAAGATCTATCGACCGTTTGTTTCGGTCCTTGTTGGCGTTAGAAGCTGCAAAAGAAAGAACGGAAAAAGGCAGTCAGCATCAAGATGTGTTCGGCATTAAAAGGAAAAAGACAGAGAAATGAAAGACAAGGTCGGGGTACTGACGGATGACTCCAAACCGGATCGGGATGCGGAACTTGGGGCGTTCAGGCTCATCTCGGCCGATCTCCCAGTTACCGGCAACGATGAGAAAGTCATCATCATTACCGCGGTTGGAGTCCGTCAGGTAGGTAACGATCCGCTCAATGTTGGGTCTATTCTTCAGGTAATAGGCATCGGAGCCTTTCCTGACCATGTCGTAACAAAAACGAATTTCCCGAAGTCCTATGTCGGTATGGTTAAGCCTATTCAGTTCTACTATGGAATGAATAATCCTATATGTATTGATGGAGATTTGCATCGGGTGGAGCCGATACCAATAAAGCACTTCACGGAGAAGGCGATTGAGTGAAAATCGGACTCCACCCTCGACAACCGCCATCAGAGGGACGTGAAGAATGTCGGGGTCATTCCCATCACGAGGAGTATGGGGACCATTGATTTCGACGGCAACATCAGAGGGGATGTTGTACCGTCGCCGGAACTCCGCCATCTTTTCCGGCGTGTTTACTAACTGCCTAAAGATCCCCATTACGAAAGAGAGCAAGGGACGAAAGATCAAGGAGGGAAGGGAAAAACCTAAGGCTCTGATTGAAAAAACTTACGAAGACCGTTGATTTTCTTTCCCTGGTATGACGACGATGGAAGATTGCAGAAGAAAAACCAAAAGTGAAGAATGGGCGAGTATTTATAGGGAGGAAGGCCCAACGGACCAAAACCCACGCCTCCCCAATGAAGATGCTCCACCTGTGGGGCACGTGCAGGAGGCGCGTGGCCCCAAAGCCATTAAAGCCTGCTGCACGTCCTGCCAGACTTCAATGCGACGTTGCAAATTCAAGAATGGCGGTTCAGAAGCCGCCCGATCAGGAATAAGAAAGGGCACCACGGGTGCACGGTATAGCCTCGACTACTTCGCCGAGACGGTTCAAAGCAGCCGAAGCTAGGGGGCAATTGACGAGGGTAAAATGTAAATTGAGAAAATACATTTAGACCCCCCGAGCAAATTGGGAGTTCGGCCGAGTCCGAATAACACATCTAGAAGCACGTGCCGACCACGTGAGATAATGGCCGACACGAGGAGTGCCGACCATACCCGAATCAGGATAACAGAACTAAGTATTGAGAGATGCCGACCTGAGAAAGGCGGATCGATAGCCCGCCGAACTGAGAAAGTCGGTCAGGATTACGGGCAGCCCGAGGGAAGCGACAGGTAACCGCTTTTCCTGACAAAGGCATGGAATCCCGGATGAGACGGGATAAGATGAGATTCTGTCAGGAGAGGCATGGACGTGATATCCATAGCCAATCAGAAGACACTTCGGTCAGAAAAGAAGGTTCTAAGAGAATTAGGGCACCAGAGGGCCCCAAGAGGATTGAGGCCCAAGAAAGCCCTAAGAGAATTAGGGCAGAAGGTGAAGTCTATAAATACAGCTCCAGATGAACAAAAAAGGTACGCCTGAATATACTGTTTTGGCTTGTTAATAGAGAATATTAGCCTGAGCTAACATTCTCCCGGTGAGACTTCGCCTGACTTAACCATCGGAGTGTCTTCCTGCCACAGCGGCAGAGGGCTCTTTGACGGGTTATTCTTTTGCAGATCACAGGTCCACATATTGAGAGAAGAACACCGTTTCGGCCGGATAGTGAACTCTAGCTTTCCGTCCTGATTTCTTAAATCAACCCCCTTACACCTCCTTTCTTCAAGCGACCAAAGAGAAGGTAATCCTCACTGAGATTCTTCCATTGGCGCTTCCAAAGTTGCGATCAGATTTTGATTGAACTTACAAGCCAATTCCTCAATCCTTACTATCTGTTGCGAATCAAAGATCTCCTTTCTCGCAAACGTAAATGGTTCAAAGAGATTTTGCGCTCTGAACCCAATGCTGGCTTCTTCGTTTTTCGAACCCTCTCAAGCCGGAGTGAAGGTACTGTTGATATCTACAACTTCCCTTTGTTTTTTGAAGGTTATAAAGCTCCAAATTTTTTTGACTGGATTTTTGTTCAACAATTTGTTTATATTGCGAGGCGGGAAGAAAGTTGAATTCGCTATCTTATTCTCTCCTCTGTACGTGCTTAAACACAAAAGAACAAAACTTTCAATCTAATGGTGCAAAAACCGAAAGGCTGTATCTATTTTTTTTCTTTTGAGGTTGCTTATGATTGAAATCTTTGTATTTATTTTTCCTGTGTAACAAATATTCAGGTAAAACTCACCCCAAAAAGCTAGCTATTGAAGGGAGGGTGCAAGGACTTATTAACCCCCACCAGGAGCCCATACTCCCGATGTGGGACAACACCCATACCTTGTATTAGGATCATAACAAATCCGACCCCTTCAGAACCGACGTCCACGGCGGCAGGTCGCCCCTTTGGCACCTCCGACAACCCGTGGCGGACTCGTCCAGGAAGGAACCGGCTCTGATACCAATGTAACAAATTCTCAGGTAGAACTCACCCCCAAAAGCTAGCTATTGAAGGGTGGGTGCCCAAGGACATATTAACCCCCACTAGGAGCCCATACTCCCGATATGGGACAAGACCCATACCTTTCATTAGGATCATAACAAACCCGACCCCTTCAGAACGGACGTCCACGGCGGCAGGTCGCCCCTTTGGCACCTCCGACAACCCGTGGCGAACTCGTCCAGGAAGGAACCGGCTCTGATACCAATGTAACAAATCCTCAGGTAGAACTCACCCCCAAAAGCTAGCTATTGAAGGATGGGTGCCCAAGGACATATTAACCCCCCCACCAGGAGCCCATACTCCCGATATGGGACAAGACCCATACCTTGCATTAGGATCATAACATCCTGTCTATCGGTTTTCCAGCATTTTCTAGCAGCCAGAAGTTCTTTGATCCATCTATGCTGGTTCTTGAGGCAATTGTACATGTATTGTGTTATTGTATAAATGCGGCCACCAAATAAGGACGGGGATAAACCAGATTTGATAGTTCAGGAAATTGCTGTTCATTCTTGGACAGACATCAAACCTCAATGATGTTTTGGTGCTCAGTAATCCTTTCGCTCACTCTAGGAATTGACCATATATAATTTGTTCTCCCTATTAAAACCCCATTGTTCAAACTCTCTCCTGACTGATGATCTGTTACTTAGGTATGGAAATTTTATTAAAAACCCAAGCTTCAAATTCAAGAAGTGAAAAGCTAAAAATTTAGTTGAAAGCTTGACCGTAGTGAGAATTAATGTCTTAAACAGCGTCTATGGATATTGAAGAGTTGGAAACTGCATAATTATAAGCAATGGCTGAACTACCCAGGGTTTACACTGGGCTATAGCCCCGGTGGGAAAAAAAATTCATTTTTTTATGTGTAAAATTTTAGTCAAATTAGTTTCAGCCTCCTATTATTTGTAGTCTAATGTATTTTTTAGTCCGTTTTATTTTTAGCCCAAGGTAAATTATATTCCAAGTTCCGCCCTTGATTATATGGGTAAAGGCTGAAACACAGCTATTAGATCCGAAGGTGAAAAATAAGCTGTGTTTAAGTCTGTTATGTTCTACAACGAGTAGAAGTCATTACGAGGTGCTTTGTCCTAGAACTACATCATCAAGTACATATCTTCAACGAGTAGAAGTCATTACGAGGTGCTTTGTCCTAGAACTACATCATCAAGTACATATCTTCCGCAGATGGAGTCCTTGTTTTGCTGGTTTCACTTGGAGATGGTCAAGCATCAGCTGAAACAAAATGCTAACCCCTCATACACCTACTTGCAAAAATAAGCAGACAGTTAGTCATTTGTCTGGCCATGTTAAGAATTACATCTCGATCCTTTACCCCTTAAAAAAATGTACCATTAGAAATTGCTGTACAAATTCCAAACACATTTGTGTTTATGCTTCAAAGCCCGCTAGATTTTGTATGTGTGGATAAAAGAGTAGCAACTAGGATCATATAAAGGTATTGTAAAATGAGCAAAAAAATCTCACTAGTGTTTATTTGTTGCAGTTCACGCATTAATAAGAGAAACCCTATGAAATGAATGCATAAATGGGAGTGTTAGATGTACAATACATCTGTATCTTGTCTCTTGGTTCAGAGCTTTTCCTGTTTCAGATGCACCTGCGGCCTTGATTCATGTCTTAAGCATAGCTTACTCCTTCACTGGAGGAGTGAGGCCATAATACACTGCTCTTCCTGCTGACTCGTATTGTCTGTTGTTCCGATTCCTTCTTCATTTGGTCCTACCCCCGCATACTGTTGCACCACCAGCACAGACACAGCAGCTGCAAAATCTGCCGACGCCAAAAGGTCGCCAATTGCTCCGAGTTCAGGGCACTCACTCCACTCTGTGAGTCCTGCTGTTAGTGGCGATATTATTCCTTCTCCTCTCCCAATTACGAAAAGGTCATGGATGTTGTCTAGTGCCCTTGTCGCCACAACTGTCTCCTCCCTGTTGTTCACTACCTTTTCTATGTAAGAAAATGACTCGTCATTAGCCTTCATCGTCCTGAACTCTTTTATGCAGTTATCATCAAGCTGCTTGTCTTTCTCTCTGCCTATTTGCAGTGCTAGTATCCCAGTACCATTGAGATCATCACTTGGGTCCATTGCCGGTTCAACTGCATTGGGACGTGGAAAGACTCGAATAACATTGAGGCTATTCCCAGGATGCTCAGACATTCTAAGTGTATATGATAGTGCCTCTCTGTCATCTGGTCCACCAAAGAATAGCATAGCAATGTTGTGAGATACCTGACCGGCAGTCAAGCTTTTGGACCCACTTAGTCCTCTGTCAACCAATATCCCAACTGAACAGGGCGCATTTGCTAGTACGTTCTGATTCAACATTCGGATTTTGGGGTTGGCAGATTCCATCCCACCATCAACTGTCAGTTGCTTATGGAAAGGAACGATGACAAAGGAAACTCGCTTATCCTCTGCCAAGTTGCAAATCTCTTTGTGCATTGTGGAGAAAGGGGAAATGGAGGTGAGGGATACGACGGAGACAAAACTGGTGTGCTGCTCCAAGGTCTCAAAGGCATTCGTAATCTTGTCAGACTGTGCCTGCATTCTGTTTATGGCTGTCCTTTTGGATTTTTGAGAGCTATGGACAATGAGTGTAGCAGAACCATGACCGGTGAGTTCAACTAGGTGGAGTGATGTTGGAACTTATGGCTCATATGGAGAGGGCTAGAAGCTAAACATAGTGGAGCAGAGCAAGGGAAGCCGAGCAGAGTAAGACTTTTGGCCCAAGTGGGTTCAATTGCTATAATTGGGCCTTTGGCCCAAATGGATTTTTTTTTGGGGGGAGGGGGGGCGAAGTCCCCTGCGGTACGGTACAACTTAATTAAAGTTGGATTACCTAATTAGAGTTGGACTGTACGACCTAATTAGAGTTGGATTCTAATTAGAGTCGGGTTACCTAATTAGAGTTGGATTCTAATTAGACTTGGTTACCTAATTAGAATCGGATTAAGATTGGAATAAAATATATCTATAAATACTTTATATTGTAAAACCTAGACCTGAGCTAAAATAATAAATCTCGCTCCGCTCCTGTGGATATACCTGGTTTTGAGGAACCACGTAAATCTTGTGTTGATCTCATTACTGTTTCGTATTCAATATTGTGTTTGTGATTGAATGATTGCGCTAACAAGTGAGAAGACGGATATTGGGGTTTTCTTGGTGGGATGAGAAGCTTCAAGGAGGCTGATGATTGTGGGGGCATTCCAAGGGGTGTGGATGTATGCTAGTATTCGCAGCTCGGCATCTGCTTTTGTCTTTTGAATTGTTCTCCTTTTATAAGGTACATATCTCCTTGCTAGCCTATAAATTTTCATTACTATGGGTGTGATGAATACATCCGTAAATATAGTCGTGATCTCCATGATTGCATATGCTGTATCATCTATAACCTACAGAATATTGGCTTATCTGGATGTCATGCCTGATAAACAAACAAAAATGTGTTCGCCCGTAAGTGCAGGCAGGCGCATATAAATCTATATATATAAAACTGTTCCTGTCAGCATTTATAAATAACTGCTTGGATCAAGTCCTTCTCGATATTTTTTTGAGCTGATTTCTTGCTGGTACCCTTAAAAATATGTTTTAAATATATTGAATGGTTCCGATTACAATATTTGATCAGGAAATGAGAGGTCCTCATTTTAACAAAATGAGGGATCGCTCAATAGAAGGGGACTATATATATATATATAAGAGAGAGAGAGAGAGAGAGAGAGAGAGAGAGAGAGAGAGAGAGAGAGAGAGAGAGAGTACCTTCTGATCTTTTCCATGATTGAGGCCAATCAATTCAAGGAGGTTGTGACATCCCGTCCCACATCGAAAGTCTATAAGGGTGATCCTGGGTATATAAGGAACTATGTAAACTGCTACTAATAACTTGGACTTAAGCATTTTGGGCCACGTGGTTAGGCTCCAACAAGTTATTGGGCCAGTGATTTACATGGCGCGTTACAGAGGCCTTTGGAATTCATGAGCAAACCAAGAGCAACTCCTTCACGAAAAGGCACCTTGACAGAGAGCGCAACTAGGACAGTTCCAGCAGCAACTTTGCCAGCAGAGGAGATAATACTTGCCATAATTAGTTTCAACCAGGTGGAGGCTCCCTGGATTTTCGAAATGTTAGTCTTGAACCCACTAGTGACAAAGAAGAGCAGGAGCAGAAAACCCAAAATGAAGTCTTCTAGCCTTTCTATGAGCATGACTGCAAGAGGTCCGTTTGGAAAAACCAGGCCGAAAACAAAAGCTCCAAAACTTGGGTGCACTCCAATGGAATCTGTAATGAAACTAAAAATCATAACCCCGCCAAGTATGATGGATATGGTGACGTTGGTGAAGTTTTCATCCTCTGGGGTACTTCGCTTTGCTAGCCATGCGATTCCTGGCCAGACTACAAGAATTGAAAAATGACGAAGATTATACTACTTAGGATCACCCAGAGGGTGGTTGTGATGACAGCTTGCGACTCTGCCAAAAAAATGGCAAACACTAAGAGAGCTGCTTCGATAACATTATTGAAGAGAGCAGCTGACTGGGCTATTTTTGTCAATCTCCATGTCGAGGAGTCTGAGCTCTGAAAGGATTCTTGAAACCATAGGAAGCGCGGTGATGGAAAGAGAAATGGAGAAGAAGATGAGAAATGTGTCTTCCCTCATGGATGGTTGTTTTGTTATATAGATATAAGGAGAAAGCATAGCCTATGAGGAAAGGCAACCAGATACCGGAAATGGCAAAAGACGAAGGCCTTCTTCCCATTTCTTCAGATGACTGAGAGGTCCATCTCTAGTCCAATTATGAAGACAAAATAAATGATGCCAATATTTGTTACTGTCTCAGCAATGCCAGCGTACTCTTACAGAATACAACAGGACCAAACCACTCAAACCGTCCCATTGCTGATGGACCCAAAATTATGCCAGCCTGCAACCATCGAGCAGGACAGAAATGAAGCACAAATATTAGTCTCTGGAGTGTGTAATGTCTGTAAATACAACAGAGTGTAAGTTCTTAGTGGTCAACCATTTGAATGGAAATAAAATGTACTGGAAATTCAAGTGGCTAAAGTTGAAAAAACTACTATTGAAGTAATATAAAAATTCATGTGCGACGGTTGGAATGGGAAATTCAGAGCCAAGTGCAAAGCACAAAGCAAGAAAATTACAATCAATACCCCGATCCTTACTACCCAACATAAATGAGTGCAATTGTGATTGTGCAATCGATACTACCAACACGGTGAGTGCAATTCAGAGCCTAGTGCAAAGAGCAAAGCATGAAAATTCAAATACTTTGATTTGCGGGGTCTCTTACCATTTTTGCACGTGTCTTTGTTTTTGGTTCTAATTTTGGATTTAATTGTCCCATTTAATGACCGGAGTGTATCGTTTCCAACTAGAATATCCTAAAGACGAGAGGCACTTTTGACTTTCTTATACCAAACTGCTAGGTGTAGATTGGTCAAAACCATAGATAAAGGCCTACAGAGCAGTTCAAGTAATAAGTGTCATGAGTTAAGTTGAAAACGGCACAAGGACATTTGTTGAAGTTATGTGGAATTAAGTGTACACCATCACCAGTGTATAAAATGAGGGTAGTAGAAAGCCTTTTGCTGCATTGGTTAAAATGGATCTGAAATTGAAGACTAACTCGGCCTAGAACAACATACATTTAGAGAACCTTTTTCTTTAACTGTTGTGGCAAATTTGAAAAGAAAGAAATAGGAAATTGTTTGATGATAATGACACAAATTCCCTAAGTATGATTCAAGCTGCCGTAGCATGTGGTAAACATATTGATGACTGATGAGGCTTGCCATTGGTCCAGTTTTTGTGGCACAATCACACTCTAATAGTGAACTGTATTTGCCCTCCTGCTGGGAAAATAAAGCTGATGCAGATGAAAGTGCAGCAGGATATCCGGGGTGAAATAGGCTTGCGGCTGGTTTATGGATACTGCGGTAAAGATGAAAGTGGAATGTTTCGTTCAAGCTAAAATTTCTGAGCCTATACTGTAACACTTGAGAAGAATTTCCAGGAAATTCAAATATCCAAGATGGTACTGCTCTGACGTTTTCTCACAAAGTGCTAGTGGAGGATGGTAGAGTTAAGAGTCCTCATGACCAAGGTGCTGGTACTCTATATATCAATCTAATTGTTGTTATCTTCTTATGTCCGTAAAATTGTGTATTCATTACTTATGATGTACATGATATAAAAGACGAGGACAAGAAAATAAAATATTCAGAGATCTCTAAATGCATTTTTGTGTTGAATCCACTTTCTATGTTAACAATGTTCATTCTTCTACTTTTTGGTTCGTCTAGGTCTCGAGGATTCAAAGTAGGAGCATTCTTCATTTGTTAAAATTCATTATCAGATGTATTATTCATCGTTTAATATCCGAGTAGCTTTTTTTTGGTATTTTGATAAATTACAATATGAGAAACTATGTTGATGAGTTTTGAATTATTACAACCTTTAGCTTAACTATTTTTTCTTTCTATTATGATGTTCAGAATCGCACTAGGATTGAAGTTTTCATCTGATTAGTTGACATGAAACTCTATCATTGATTGTCGTACGACAAAGAAAGCCCTTTTTTGGCTGGATATAAAGATCCACCAGAAGTGATAATACAAAACATGCATGTGACTATATTACTAACAACCATGATATTATAATTTATCCACAATGTAACCATATATCAATGTTATAAGAGAGAACGGTATGAGACATTCAAAAGACATTTTCACAATAAATGTTAAGATCATTTTCATTTACCGGTTGAGTTTCACTACAAAAATAGTTACACAATAATCTTAACTAGTATCCCATAATTTTCAAACAAATAACATATATCCACTTGAACACTCCTTTTTCTAAACTAATAATTAATTTATATGAATGTTTTCTTTCTAATATATTGTACATGCGTATTTTTTTTGAAAAATATTACACGGTCCAGATTAATCTATATTACAATACACAATGATATGGGGTTCTCCAAACACATTTTTCACGAGATTGTTTTGATCCAATTGAACATAATAATAGCTGAATTAGAATCCTACATGAATTGAATGTTATTGGTAGTGCCGTATGCACGGACAATACGCTAGTGACATATAATATACCAAATCATAAATATATGGTTTTGTACATACAGAAACCATGTGATTATAATTTACACACAATGTACTTAAATAGCATGCACAATGTAATATGAAACTTATGACGAGCTCGGCCAAGATGCGAGGTTGGTTGAAAGGTTTAAGAAGAAACATGAGCAGGCGATAGGTGAGCACTATGATCAATAATTGGAAGATGAAGCTAGGCAGTGAATATAACATTGGATCCTCATGCACAAATATCCCATTTGTTGTTATCATGGTCCCCGGATAACATACTGTTTCGTTTCCCAGCATGCCCGGTGCTGTCATGACTGGCGCCATTTCCAGGGTGGCCATTGTAATGTGTCCTGATCCAATTCCAAAACACCACCACCACTACCTCCTTGGAAACTATTTGGACACCGGTTCACCTTATTTGGTATCGCACCTACCACATGGATGTTTCTTTTCTGCAAAAACCAAAAACAAACAACAAGGGAAGGATAAAAAAGAGGAGGAAGACAAGGTGGTCAAACTCTTTGTTTCTATTATTTGACCCTTGGAACTGAAAAAGGAAACTACAGCTCAGTTTTGCTATTTCTGGTCAACCCCTTTTTTTGCTCAATCTATTTTTCCAAATTTCATGCTAAATAAGTGTCTTATTTTTTAATTTCGTCAATTAATCCACCGTGCCTGTTTGACTATGTGACATTTTATTTTGTGGTCTCTAAGTTTCCTGAGAAAATCGAGGTATTCTTATGGAAATTTATTGTTTGCAATCTTCTGGTTATAGCCTGTCTTTCTAGTTGAATCAGGATCACCCCTTTCTGCAGCAGAATTCATCGCAATCCTTTGGGATAATTCCAATATTTGTTGCAAAGATTCAGTTGTCGCATTTCTTCTTCTGCTCGTCAATAAAAATCTCTTTTAACATTTTCCTTATTTGATGAGCGGTTGTCTGAAATGTTGTCGAGAATACATGTAGTCCCGTAGTCACACATGTATGATCTGTTGATTATTAGGCCAAAACCATGGAGTAGATTAACAAGGAGGGAGAAACAGAATAAAGTATTAGTCCACTCCCATCCCCGGTGGTTTAAGCGCGCTCTTCCTTATCCCCTTTCCATCATTTGGTAAAAAAAAGTTGGTTTATCTTTATTGCCCCGTAATTAAATATTGTATAACCAATTCTGTCCCGGTTCATTAGCATTCCGTCCTTTAAACTTGGCAACATCAGAAGTCATCATTTCAGCGGCAAATTCTATTCCGCCTTCATAACACGTTCCTAAGCGCTTGGTGGGTTCAGGTTATTAGTGGATTATTATATCTACATCGACCCGTTTTACTGCTGACCCTAATCCAACCCATGTAACAAACAAAGCCTAACGGACAGTCCAAGATACAAAATTTGAATCAACTATTGAATTTGTGTTTCAGCTATCTCAACAAATTAGCAGTCCTACTTTTGATGTCTTTTTGACTGCAAGACTTTCATGTTGGATGTATTCTATAGATGTCACTTTTTTACTACTATTCAACTCACGAGACAGGCTTGAAGGTGGGTTTTTTTGCGATTGTAGTTCAAAGACGCGTGCAACGGTTGGAAATAAGAACAAGAAGACGAGACTGATAGAATTGTTGAGAGAGAAATAAACTCTGTATATTATTGTATATTAAATCAATGTACAAAGGCTCCTATATATAGGAGAGATAGAGCTAGATAGAGATAGAGATAGAGATTAGGATACATAATCCTAATCCTAAACTAACTAGGAGGATAGAGATAGAGATAGAGATAGAGATAAAGATAGAGATTAGGATACATAATCCTAATCTCTAATTTATCTCTAACTGAATCCCTAAATAGGTTCCTAATTATATATTCTATAATTAGAAGATTAGATATTCTAGTATAATCTTAATACCCCCCCTCAAGTTGGAGCATGGAGATCGCACATGCCTAACTTGAATCAAGGAAAGAATTAAGGATATTGACCATATCAAATCAAATCCTTAATTTTAACACTCCCTCTCAAGTTGGAGCATGGATATCGCACATGCCTAACTTGAATCAAAAACATTGCTGGCTGCAGCTTTAGTAAGAATATCGGCTAGTTGATTTTCAGACTTCACGAATGGAAAAATAATGATCCCAGCTACTGGCTGCTTTTTACTCCTCCAAGTCACAAGATTTCTCCTTGCCAATAGACAACTTCAACAAAGACTTCGTTTCTTCTGGCATTGTGGATCATCAAGCAATCATCAACAAGTCACGAAAAAATGACCAGATTGTATCAACCACAATAACCCAAACAGAGGAATAGGAAACCCTAGATCATCAACAAGTCACCAAACGGTGACCAAATTGTGGTTTACAACCACAACAATCCGAACAAATGCACGGACAAAAGACCTCTTTATCTTTCTAAATTTGGGTTGAAATTGCTTGATTTTGTCCAATATCAAATCTCATAATTTCCATCATCCAACTTAATAAAATCAAATGACGTGAATCTTAGCGCGACACATAAGCGGTAACACCCTGTGGTACGAAACTATTTGCATTGAACAAATCACGTTTATGACTTTCACCCCATCACTTGTGAGAGGGGTCATAAAAATGGGTGTAAAAATGGTTTGGGTATTACCATTTTCTGCTTCATATGGGGATTTGGAGGCCTGGCCCCCTCTGGTTCTCTCCACAGCCACTTCCCCCTTATGCCTATAATAATTAACCCTTGCAAAAGGAGTGAATGTGGAAACAAGGAAATGGACAAATGTATTTGTTAGTTTCACCTGTAGAAGGTGGATAAGACTCGAATTTCGGAGAATAAGTACCCCAAGAAGGAGGCAGTAATACAGTCTCAAATGTTCATTTCATATATCTTTGTTTATCTCCTTTAATTTATTATACAAGATACAAACACAGCCTAACTAATAGCTCTGCCAAGACAGAAGGGCTCCATTTTAGTCAAGAGATAGCTTTTACTCTTTCCCTTAATTTCTTGTTTTCCTCCAATGGTGATATAGTCAATAGACTTTGAGATGGACATTTGTGAGGAAACGAGGAAAGTGGACCCATTATTCCTTAACTTCTAGTCGTCCCCTTAAAGACGGCAATGACTTCAAATTAGTGGCCCTTTTGAATTCATTCGTAGAGAAAAAAATTGATAACGATGACTTTAGTCTTCCATTTCAGGGCATTATAGTAAGTATACAATATATACATAATTCTATATATTCACCAACCACACTCTGTTTCTTGTAAAACCCACAAGAAACCATGCTTAATCTCCAACAAGCACTCCCCAGAAGAAGCCGCCCTCCTTCTTTAACTCCAGTTAATCAATCAAATGCCAATTCTGTTAGTGTTAGCACATGGACAGGATTTGATTTCTGGGGTGATCACTACAATTCTGATGACTATGGTGCATACTCACCACGGTTTAGCACGTCCCCTCTACTGCCTCGGAATCATCATTACAGTGATCCTCTATCACCCAAGTCGCGATTGCAGGCGATCGTGGATGGTAGAAAGGAACTCATGGAAATGATTAAAGACATGCCGGAGTCTTCATACGAACTCTCCTTTAAAGATATTGTTGATGAGCAACAAAAAGAAGCAGAACAAAAGGACATTTCAATTGATGAGAGGAGTATGAAATACAAGCCTGATGTCAAGATGAAGCAAAAGAAGAAGATCATGTCTCGTAGTGAAAGCATGGATAGTGGAGTTTTCCTTCTGAAGATGTTCGTCCCAACTTCTCTTGGTAGGAAGGGTAAATCAACTGCCAGTAACCGTTGCTCGAAAGTTTCTAAAAAACCATCTTTGGAGGGATCCGACAAGACGGGCCATAAGGATTGGTGGAAGGTGAGGTTTCTATCCATGGGGGAGGCTAGTAGAAGAAGCAGCATCAGCGGTAGGAGCAGCAGCGGGAGCAGGTACGTTGTTTTAGTTTCTGTTGCAAGGATATATAAGGGGCATTTAATAATCTCCATGACTTTTAAGGTTGTGTCTGGATCATAGATTTGTGGAGGGGAGTTATTAAGGCTGTATTTGGATCAAGGATTGGGTAAGGAAAAGGAAATGGAAAAGTTGAAGGATCAATCGTTTGGATCCTTTAACTTTTTTCTATTTCTTCTTGTTTTCCCTATTCAAATCCGTAAGCCAAACACAGACCAAGGGGGAAAATGGCAGGGAATGAAGCAAATAAAGTAGCTTATTGATAACTTTATTACTGTTTTATCCTTTTCCTTTTACCGTATCCATTTGTGTCTGAATTCATCAACAAATCCATGATCCAAACGTGGTTCTTAAGATGATTTTGTGTCTTCCAAAGTCTTCGACAGAAATAAATCTTTGGAATAGATTCATTGACCCAGAACTGGGTTCTTCTTATCAAATCCTCTTACCTACACACCCCACCCTGTCACAAGCTGATTCTTCATTACCCTCACAAGAAGGAGCCTTCCCTCTCCCCAGCCCTTTTGGAGTAAAAAGGCCGGCAACTTATTTTTTTGTATCCTATTCATGAAACTATAGGCTAGGAAACAAAAATAACAGAAGGGATCTTATGATTATCGACGCTGATATTATAGTCATGTCATGCAGGGAAGATGATAGCAACATCATGCCAGGTTGCTGGTCCTTTCACAAGAAATGCAGGTCCAGGCAACAAAGGGGGTACCGCTTGTGAATGAGCTCGCCGTACGTATACCTAGGAGCTATCAACAGAATAATTTTTTGCAAGAAGAATATGAGCAAGATGAACTCTTGTATCTTGATTCAGCAACGTAGGATTAGCATTACTAATGCGTGTTATAACCTAGTTGTTCAATGCCATGTAATTCCATTTCTTTTTCAGTAGGAGATATAGAACATGCTGATACTGGAACCATTTGCTGCTTTCATTCATTGATCAAGGAGAAATCTAATTACGAGTCATAACAAGGAAAAGACAATCAATAGAGTAGGCCAACATAGACCATAAAGAATATATCTTCTGATCACAGTACATCAACACCTTGTAATCAAAATCTTGAATACCTTTTTAGGCAAAGTCAAGAGACTGAAAAGAAATTAATAACCCATAAAAATGTCAACAGTTTTACAGTTTGAAAATGAAAATTTGAGTCTGAAAGGATTGAACTGTAACACAATGCAGTACTCCCTTGTCAGCAAATTTGATTGGTTACAAAAGTTCTTGTTCGAAACACTTGAGCTGTTAGGCATTAACGGGTCCCAACAATCTGTATGGAGCAATCCAACACGCTGACCTCTTGGATCTAGAGCTCTGATGAGCTCCCATACCATGTGTGGACTAGCAGATGAGTTAGAACTCCAAAATTGCCAACTTTCCATAGCTAAAACCCACACCAGCCCAAAGTCTATTAACAAGTCCTCCTCCATTAGCCAGGGGAGCCTAAAAAAGGGCTGCTACGATGGGTCTATTCAACCACCATGGACAGCAAATGCAAACATAGAAGCTTAGCTAACCTTACCTTAGAGTGAGATTTCGGGTATGAGAAAAGCAGCAAACTTTTTTGAAGTAAGAAGCATTTCATTTCACGTCATCGAAAAATTTGCAGATTTTTGCATAAATAGTTTTCCATTCAAACACATAATCAGCTCAATTGACACTTCAACAAAAAACAGAGCCCATGAAATCTAATTGCAGCGAATAAACTGGACAGTGAAAGTGGGGAAGGTAGAGACATAAATGCGGAAAGGGAATGGAATGGAGGGGTCAATTACAAAAAATAAATGCATTTTGATGATGGAGGTAGGAAGCAGATCCAATGGAGGGAAAATAAAAATAATGTGGGTAAATTTCACTTACCTCCCTTGAATTTACTGACAAATGCACTGTCCTCCTTGTGGTTCTAATAGTTGCACTGTACTCTCTTACTTTACAAACTATTCTTCGAAAACCCCCCTTGCCATTAATTTATTGTTAACAATGTTAAAATTTAGAGTAAATTCCCCATTTACCCTTACTTTAAATCGAACCCTTATTAATTTAATACTCCCTTCGTCCCAATTTGTTTGTCCATTCTCGAAATTCTCACTTATTAAGGGAACACAATGATTGCTCTTTCAAATTTTAACTTTCCCATAATACCCTTAACTTTTTAGCATTAAATAAGAAGACACATTTTTCAATGTATGATTTTTTAAAAAAGAGGAGGGCATTAAGATAATTTTTACAAGTCAATTTTAAAATTGGACAAACATTTTGGGACATGTAAAAGTCAAAAAGTGGACAAACAAACCGGGACGGAGGGAGTATTAGTAGTCAGCCCTCTCTCTATCAATCTCTCTCTCAAACCATTCGGACTATGTATTGGAAATTCACCGCTGACACCGATTTCTCTCTCTCTCCCTCTCCCTCTCCCTTCCCAATTTTGCCCCTGACCCGATGCTAAGAGCAACTCCAACAACACTCACTAAATTAGCTAGCAAAAAGGACAAAAAAGTACACTCTTTACTTTCCCTATCTACTTTTTCACTTATCCATTCCAACACTAGTCATATAAAGAGTGGAGAGAGAGGCTAGCTACATGTAGTGAGGCATTTGGGGACAAGCTAAAATAGCTAATCATATAAAGAGTCTATTGGAGCACTAAAAGTAGTAATCACTAGTCAAACTAGCCAACAGACCTCTTTTAAAGAGGCTGTTGGAGTTGCTCTAACTACTGCAAATTGGATACTCACTTTCTCTCTCATCCCTCCCCAAAACTTCCAAAATCTCATCTCTCTCTAAACTCCTCATCAAACTCATAAACTCATCTCCGACAACTGCCTCCGGCACGTTTCTAATGGAAAAATCACTAGTCATTCTCCACCAGAGTCTTCTTGCTTAAATCCCACAGCAGAAAAATCAAAAACAGGAAAACAATAAGATGGATACCTAAGAAAAATCTTAATTGGGAAATCCTGCAATCTTGAGAGAGGATTTGAAATTTGAGTGGAGAGTGAAATGAGAATTTGAGTCGGCTTTGGAATGGGTTTTGATTTACACCGTTGCCAACTAACCACAGGTCCACAGTTGTTAGAGAAAGAGATAGAGGGAGAGGAGGAGGCCAGTGCGACTTCGCCACCCGCCCCATGATGACCGTTTTCCTCTCCTGCTCCCTTGCCCCATTCACCGAAAGCTTTTGATCGCTGATCAACAGGATGATCGCTTTCCTCTCCATCCTCGCCTCTCCTGCTCCCTTGCTCCATTCACCGAAAGCTTTTGATCGCTGATCAACAGGATGATCGCTTCCTCTCCATCCTCGCCCTCTCCTGCTTCCTTGCCCCATTCACCAAAAGCTTTTGATCGTCGATCAACAGGCAATCTTACTATAGATTGGCGATGCCTAAAGGAATTTCACTTGCTACAGATTAAGCAAGTGAAATTCAAAAGGTTTTGAATACAGTTTCTTAGGGGGTTGGGTGATTAGTAGTTTTTTGTTTATGAATTTTCCTACCATACGGCATGGACGAGAAGGGTGTCCTCCGAACTTGCACTATTGTGATGCATGCTTTTGGGAAGGCAAAACAAATCAATGAGGCTTTGAAGGTCTATGAGAAAATGACACAGAGAGGTTGTGTTCTTGATTCTTCAGTTCATTGATTTATATTCTTAGTAAAACCAGTAGGCTCAGAGACCTCCATGAAGTGTTCGATAAAATGTTAAAGCACTGGGTTTTTCCTGATGTGGTGACTTATAACAGAATAATTACTACTGCTCGTGAGCACTCACAAGAGGAAAATGCTTTGCAGTTGCTACAAGAAAATTGAGAAGATGAGTATGAAAAAGGAGAAAGAGAGGATTTATGACGATTTATAAGTAGGATTAGAAAAAGAAAGAATGTAATTAGCATCGATTGCGATATTTGAATTTAATTAAATAATGACATGTTTTTATTCTTCTCGTCGAGATATATTGTATAGGAAATTATATTAAAAAGTACTACATAATTGAATGTATGAAAAATAATAATAAAATTATTGTAGAAATATATATTAAATTTCAAATCAATATTTATTAAATGGGAATAAAAAAAATATAACTAATTTTAGGGTACAAAAAGCAAAAAAAAAAAAACTAGTATAAAGAATGTAATTATTAAAGTAATAAATTAAATCGGTCAATTTAAACTAGTTCAGACTGAATTTGTAATTCTTATAATTTAGGTTCTATTAAAAAAAATAACTTTAACAAAATATTAGAAGACGGGGTCTATACTTTTCGAAGCATTCCAAAAGATACACTTAGAGGGAAAAAAACGAAAAAAAGAATGTTAACAGGACGTGCAAAAAAAAAAAAAATTAAATGGTGGAGGAAATAATATTTATAGTTTAAGTAATATCGCAAAACTAAAAACAAAAAGAAAATTAAAATGACTTGTCCTACAAGAGAAAGGAGAAAGAGGGAGGGAGGGGTAATGTGTGGTTTTAGAAAGATGGAAGCATGACATCAGCACTTTTTAACGGTTAACGGATGGTAATTAACAAGAAGGGGGTCCTCTAAGAATAGTTTGTAAAGTAAAGGAGGATAGGGCAATGCATTTATTGGTAACCTCAGGGGAGGTAAGTGAAATTTACCCAAATAATATTTATGATAGATAGAAAATCTTCTAAAAGGACCCCTGAAGATTGGAATTAATATTTCATGAATACATGTGATCTTTACATATTAATTAGGCGCTCCTTTGAAACCTCCATCATATTCCCTACTCTCTCACCCAAAGTTCAGATCTGCAAACAGTGCCCCGGCATGTTTGCATTCCAAAAAAAAAGAAGACGACAAATCCATTTATATAGCAAGTGGGTCCCATAGATTTGGAAGCAATGAAATCAGATCCATCAATCATATCCTGTTTCAAGAGTATTTATTTTTATTTTTTTAATTTCAACAAATGGAGAGTAACCCCATTTCTTAAGTCGGTGATTAAACATATGAGTTTTGCCCATTTTTATATAAATATTACCATTGGATAAAAGTGTAAACAAGGGGGTTCTCACGTAATTGTCAATGTAAAAATTATATTAAAAGAAAAAATTTTGAATTTTTAAGAGAAAATTTTATAGCTTTTTTCTTATAAGTGTGAGAACAAATGAAAAGAAATCGAAAAATATAAACGTTGATGTGAATTTTGTATAATTTTTAATTTTTGGAAAAAGAAGGTGATGTGTTATGCATGCACATGCTTTATATGATATACATATATATATAAATATACTTATGATTGAAACACTTTGTACAAACAAGGATGAATGAATTCAAAGAATCTCTTTATTCAAGTTTTAATTTTTGTATAGAGTCATAACATTTTATTTTCTAAAAACTACAAAATTTTCAATTTTTTTAATACTATTTTTACAATATGTAGAGATAAAAAAGATGTGATGGCATTTCATATGTTAGAAAAAAACAAATTTTATTAATGTTTGGTAATCCTCCAATATTTGAGAACCTGGGCGTCGGTGCATGTGTACGAGTGAAGAATTTAGAGGTGAAGTATTCACACACAAAAATTAGATGTGAAAGAAATTATTAATTTTTATGAAAATGAAAATATTGTTTATGGGTAAAAGACTTGTTGGTGATTCCAGAGAGTTGCCATAACGTAACTGAGATATCCTTTTCTTCAACAGCTGCGTTTCTCACACCGCTTTCCACTTCACCGACGTTTTGCAAATTGCTACAGTGTTTAGGACACTCTCACACTTCTCTCATGCTTAACTCTCTCTCTCTCTCTCTCTCTCTCTCTCACACACACACACACACACACAAATCCACACACCCACCCACCCACCCCAACAATGATTCAAATGAGCTGTCGAGAATTAAATAAAGAATTTTTACCATACGATATTTCTCTGCATCTCCTTATTAGCTCACTCGCTCGCTCCCTCTCTTTCTCCCACAGCTCTCTCTCTCTCTCTCTCTCCCCTCTACATGTTCAAAATGAACAGATGACACTCCTCGGCTCTTAATATTCCAGCAGATCTCTGCTATTGTTAACGGAGGTACGCTTAGCTCACTTGATCTCTCTCCCTCTCTCTCTCTAGATCTGTCCTCATATTTCGCTTTTCTGGGAATCTCTATAACCGAATCATTTACGCTCAAGAAATGCTTAAATCAATGCTCTCTTATTTATTTATTTGCTTAGTATGGCGCGCAGATGTAGTTTAGTTCTGTTGATCTTGCCATAATTTGATGCAGATCTAAGGCTCCATGGTGTGTTTATTCACTTCTATTGTGAAAGCTTACATTTTTACAACTTACGAATCCATTTGTAGCAAGCTAAGACTAGCTCTCCTTCTTCTTCTTTTTTGTCTTCTAGCCGTTTCTTTTTTGGGGGGATGAGGTAGTCTCTTCTTTTGCGTTGATTTTGTGTATTTTGTTGGTGATTTGATGTGGATGTCGGGACCTATTTCAACTTCCCCAAGGCATCTACGAGCTACTATTACTGTTATTAACTCCGTGTGTACCTGCTATGCCAAAAGATCATCTTGTTTGTGTTTCGGTACTGCATTGGAAGTATATTTCGCAATAGTAGTCTGTTTTCTCAAGTGAAACGCAAACGAATTCCAGTGCAAAATAGATACTGAAAGCTGATGTATACCCAAAACTGAGACCCCTCCTTTATGATTTTTCTTCATTTTCGTAGGAGCAAATATATCTTCATATAAACCTTTTTTCACATGTTTTTCTATTTTGCATCTTCAACATAAGAATGATTGTCTCGTGATATGATGACGAGTATTGATAACTTACATCTTCCCTCCCTCATATGCTTATGACTGTGGAGGAGTGGATCATGTCGAGTTGTGTTCTGTTTCTGACTTTGTAATGTGACTGATCTAGTTTGTTTGAGTTGATTGTTGAGATTTGTGGGATGTATTTGTTTGGGATTGAAACAGCATGATAATACGTGGCTGCTGATGTTTTTCTTATGCAGGTATAAACTGTTTAAGAAAATACAGGTATTAATAAACATGGCATTTGGTAAATACTCTAGAGTTGATGGTAGAAAATCTTCGTCAAGTTACTGGTCAACAGTGACTTTGGTTGTTTTTGTGGCCCTTTGCTTATTTGGGGTGTGGATGATGACATCAACATCAGTAGTTCCTGTTCAAAATGAAGAAGTGACTTCTCATGAAAACATAAATGACGTGAAGGAACGTGTGGGTGAAAGTTATGAGAGCAATCCAAGCAATGAGAATAACGAGAGTAATCCAAGCAATGAGAATAACGAGAGCAATCCTAAGCAGTTTGAGGATAGTCCTGGTGATTTACCTGAGGATGCGACAAAAGGGGACAACAATGTAAGTTCCGCTCAGGAGGAAAACAATAGTTCGCAAGAAAAAGCAACTGAGAATGTTGGAGATGGCAATCAAGAAGACCCACCTGAAAATAAGCCTGTAAGTGAGAATATAGAGGAGACTAAGTCAGACGATGCACCTAAAACCGAGACAGAAAATAGAGAAGGGGATTCCAAGATGGAAGACACTGATTCTGATTCTGGGGCGAGTAAGACACAGAATAACGAAGAGGAGTCTGGTAGAAAAGGGGATCATGAAGAGGGGAGTGAGACGAAATCAGAAGAGAGTTCATTTGAGACTCAAAATGGTGAAAAAGTGGGTGGTCAGATACAAGAGAAGGTGGAGGAAAATGAAGATAAGGAATCAGCTCAAAGCTCTGGCAGTAAAAAGGAGGATGGTCAGGCCGAAGATCTGGTTTCAAGTGAGGTGTTTCCTTCTGGGGCTCAGTCAGAGCTTTTAAATGAAACCACGACTCAAAGTGGGGCATGGTCAACTCAGGCAGCAGAATCGAAAAATGAAAAGGAAGCACAAAATCAACAAGCGGGGTATAATTGGAAACTTTGTAATGTCACAGCTGGGCCAGATTACATCCCATGCCTCGATAATTGGAAAGCAATTAGGAGCCTTCATAGTACTAAGCACTATGAGCATAGGGAGAGGCACTGTCCAGAGGATCCCCCTACCTGCCTTGTTCCTCTTCCTGAAGGATACCAACGGTCAATTGAGTGGCCTACTAGCAGGGAAAAGGTAAACTGTTATGGCTCCAAACGCATTTTCACTTCTCTTTGTTCACCTTTGTAGGCCGATTTCTAATGTTTGTTCTTGCAGATATGGTACCACAATGTTCCCCATACCAAACTTGCAGAAGTTAAAGGACATCAAAATTGGGTCAAAGTTAGTGGTGATTACCTTACTTTTCCTGGCGGTGGGACTCAATTTAAGAATGGTGCTCTTCATTACATAGATGTTATACAGCAGGTTAATACTTCTTACTGTTTATCTCTTCACCTTGATTTGATTTTTTAGATTTTAAAGGAAAAAAGAACCTGGTCTGGCAAAGAACTTTATGTTTTTCGTGTTGGTGTGTTCCCAGAATTGTTTGTAATTACTAGACTCACTATTGTGCACTTGTACCATGGCCTTGTAGTTTGTGGTTGCTTTCTCCTCAGTTTCCTTTGGGTTCTTTGGAGAGAAAGGGTGGCCTTTTACATTAGGCAACCAAAATCATATAGGCAAATGGTGATTATGGAAATGTGGGCTGTTAAACTAGGTATGTATCAATTCCTATGTTTGGCTAGTCCCTACGGGGCTTTGCCCCAGTTTTAAATGGGCTCCCCACTAATGGATGGTGGGATTGGTCTCCAGATTAGTTGGTCCATTGGGCTGATACCAAACTATCAATTAATTTTTTGGTATGCGGTTTTCCATCTGGACAGGTTTGTTTCTTTACAATTGTTCATCCATCTCCATTGCTCTTGGCATCATTAGGAATCACTCGGCATCCAGGAAATATGGGAAACCATGGGAGACTGGGAAGTGTACTTTGTACCCTTGTCCTTGAGCATCTAAATTTAGCAATGTAACTGACAGGTGAATCTGGACAAGTAGGTAGAAGAATGAGTTTTGAGTCAAAGACAAACTGCATTGTGGAAAAGAGAAGCTTATTATTGTCAAGGATTTATTTCAACTATCTCTGTTGCTCAGTGAAATGTCAAAAAAATGGTGCTACATGATGATGATTTAATCGTATCTTTTGCTGAGTCTTTTGGGCGCATTATCTTATGTTACATGGATGATGCATGTTTTTATTAGCTTAGTTACATGGTCTGTTTCTGCAGGCTTTGCCTGATATTGCTTGGGGAAAACGAACCCGTTTGGTATTAGATGTTGGATGCGGCGTTGCTAGCTTTGGAGGCTTCTTATTTGATAGAGATGTGCTGACAATGTCACTTGCCCCAAAAGACGAACATGAAGCCCAGGTCCAATTTGCGCTTGAAAGGGGAATCCCTGCTATATCGGCTGTGATGGGCACAAAGAGACTTCCCTTCCCGGGAAGAGTTTTTGATGTTGTGCATTGTGCACGTTGTAGAGTGCCCTGGCATATTGAAGGTAAATATTAATTTACTTCTGATGACTTTGTTTTGAGACTGGTTCTTAAAGTATCTGAGGCTTAGCCAAGCTTGAGCCCTACTATCCTTTTGCATCTGAAAGGGTAATTGTTTCACCCTCTATTTTTTTCCTTCTTGGTCTAGGGTTGTTAGGAGTTCTGGGTTTTAGTGGTACTTTTCATGTGTAGTGAAATTAAGGTGTGGGACTTTATGGTCAATTTCGTTTGATTACATCTGATGTATTGAGTTTTCTGTGGAAATTCTTCGTTTGCTACAAATGCAGGCGGTAAACTTCTATTGGAGCTAAATCGTGTGTTGCGACCTGGTGGTTTCTTCGTCTGGTCTGCTACTCCTGTTTACCAAAAACTTCCCGAAGATGTTGAGATTTGGGAAGGTAGATGATTCTCCACTTACTTTGTATTGCTGAAGTGAGTGAGTTGACTTAATATGACATATTGTGCATTTTGTGGGAATTATGTTCAGCCATGAAGCAACTAACAAAGTCATTATGCTGGGAGATTGTCTCAAAGACAAAGGACAAAGTGAATCAAGTGGGAATAGCTATATTCCAGAAGCCAGCATCAAATGAGTGCTATGAGAAAAGACCACAAGATGAGCCCCCTGTCTGCCAAGTATCTGATGATCCAAATGCTGCCTGGTACATTTTTAATTTGTTGAAGTGTGATGTACATATCCCGTTTCATATTTGTATGGCTATCCATTTATTAGCGTTTCTTGTGTTTTATGACCATACAAATACAAGCAGGAAAATGTGATACCATTCAGTGAACACAAAACAGGTTTTAAAAAGACCATGTGATAACTTTGGGAGAAATAGATTTCTGTGTTCTGATATACTATTTGCTCTGGGTTTCTGACTGCCCTAAGAATCATTAATCTCTGTGTCTTGTAGGTACGTGCCATTGCAAGCATGTCTGCACAAGGTCCCTGTTGATGCATCAGAAAGGGGTTCTCAATGGCCAGAACAATGGCCATTAAGATTGGGAAAACCACCTTACTGGTTGTTGAGTTCCCAGGTTGGAGTTTATGGCAAGCCGGCACCAGAGGATTTCTCTGCAGATTATGAACACTGGAAGCGTGTGGTGACTAAGTCATATCTTACTGGGTTAGGGATAAGCTGGTCCTCTGTAAGGAATGTCATGGACATGAAGGCTATCTATGGAGGGTAAGGAAAACGATTTGGTTTGAAGTGTTATCATAGAATGCAATTTTCCTCCATTGTTGGCTTCCGGGTCTTATCTTTTTCCTAAACACCTGTGAAGTTTTCTTGTCATGGTATATGTATTCGTACTTGTGTATTGCTTTACATCAACAGACAGACAGGTCCTGCATTCTGCATTTTTTTTTTTTGTTCCGGAGCTTAACCTGGATATTCCAGAAATTTCCTGTTTTATGGGGTGAAAGGCAACATGTGGTCAAATTTGCTGTTAATGTGTTCTGATATATTTTGTGGTGGTGGTGGTTCTGGGAGTGATTTTTTGGGATTTCACTATTTCCCATATTGAGATACCACAACCTGCATTCCCATTATGGTTTGGTTTTAATTTCACTCCCAGTACAGAATGCCTTGGTTTTTTTCATCTTCATTCTCTCTTGATCTCATTAAATGACTGGTTGCAGGTTTGCAGCTGCTCTAAAGGAGTTGAATGTGTGGGTCATGAATGTGGTCCCAATAGACTCTCCAGATACACTACCCATAATTTATGAACGAGGTTTATTTGGAATCTATCACAACTGGTGTGAATCATTTAGCACCTATCCTAGATCTTATGATCTCCTCCATGCAGATCATCTCTTCTCCGCCATTAAAAAGAAGTATGTTTTATTGATTTCATTTTTCAGTTATGAAACTCTAAGTCAATTTGTTTTGCAAACTAATGTCTTAGTTTTGTGGGTTGGGTCCACAGGTGCAGTATAGTGGCTGTGGTTGCTGAGGCTGATCGCATTCTAAGACCTGAAGGAAAGCTTATTGTACGTGATGACGTTGAAACCATTAACGAGCTGGAAAGCTTGATCAAGGCCATGCACTGGGAGATACGTTTAACCTACTCGAAGGACAACGAAGGATTGCTATGCGTTCAGAAGACAATGTGGCGCCCATCAGAGACAGAGACTGTCACTTATGCCATTGCTTAAGCATGTTCTCCAATTGTGCTTGTATTCTTGAAGCCTTAATGCCACGGCAGATATGTATTTTTCTTATTTAGGTTAAAAAAATCAATTGTAACTTGTAATTTTTTTCCTATTAGTGCTGTGAAAGTCGCGGTTTTCTTTTTCTTCGGCTATAGGGTTTTGGTTTCTTTGTTTGTGCTTGAGTTATTCATTGTGATGTAAAATTATTTCTTATTTAGAGTAGTAGTAAACGAACTCTTGAAAGTATAAAGCCCACTGGTTGCAAAAGGTGGGTCCTTGGATAATTGAGAATGAATGGCCAAATTGGTTTTGTGGGCGGAGTTACAATATCGGGAATGTTGTGTAGTTTTTAGTTACTTTTCCTAGAACTTGTCTTTTTTCAACTCAAATTGCTAGTAAAACATCTTTTTTTGGGAACACTCATGGGGTGTCCCTTGCTCCACTTGTTTTCAAAGTCCTTTTTGTTATAACTTGGGTCATTTTTATTTTATCTTTTATGTGAGCCCTTAGATCAAACTTGTCTTCCCGTTATCTGTTTCCGGTTTTCTTACTTGCTTTGGAAGCTTGTCTTATTCTTCGACTCTAGTTTTATGATTCTTATCTAATTATCAAACTTTAGTTTTATTGGAATTACGAGCAGATCATGTACAGGATGTCAGTTTCCTAATGTTTAAAACATTGGATTGTGTTGGCTTACATTCAAAGAGAACAGTGGATTCTCCCATTTGAACATTCTCAAGTGATTTGAGAGAGAGCCATCTCTGTCCACCTCCATTATCGAGACCTAGGCGCAAATTCAGGTCAGATTTCCTTGCAGGCAACAGAAACTCCACCTTCGAAAGTAGGATACTGCGTCCCCAAGTTTTGGCAATAAAGCATACAAAAACACTTGAAACATTTTGAAGATCTTCCTGGAGTTTTTATCTAATTTTAAATCGTAATTTTATAAGAATTTATGCGACTCAGTTTTATAATATGGGTTTTGCACTTATAATATACACGCATATGACATACAACACTGATTTTTTCTTGTAAAAAAAAATTAAAAAATCACATAAAAAAATGATATATGTCACTGTGGAGTTTAGTCCGTGAACCGATTTACTCAGGAGTCCAAGATACACTTGAATTTGCAATCACAACTGAGGATAAATGCCTCACTGGTTGGAGTTTGATGAGAAAGCATTTCGATGACTTAGTCAATACTTTGAGAAGAAAATGAAAAGTACTTAACTAGAGTTGAAAGATTGTGCGTATCTTATTCTCCCGACTACTATACCTTATATACATGATGGTAGTAACTTGTGACTGAATTCTGTTATGACTTCATCCAATTACACGATGAATGAACTCACCCATCACTTGTTAAAGTATATACACTCAAATGTCAGCTGGAGATACGGTTCTGTTGTAAATGAGCTTGACTAAGTAAACTGATCACAAACCTCAGTCCAGACTCATGAAGTGCTCACTAATTAGTCAGAAAGCAACATCGGTCATGGACTTGATCTGAACTCGCTACGATATTATACTATCAATCTAGGTTAGACTCGGCTTTGACCCATAGAATCTTCCTTGTGGGTTATAAATCATGAATCTAATCTGAACTTGACCCAACTTGCTAACAACGACTCTGGACTTGGTCGGGATTAAGTCCATACCAACTCAATCTGGCTCACCCGATCCAATCCTACACAGCCTCATCTTTGAGTAATGTTAGGAATACAAATCATTCGGACATTGTGTCCAATTCGTATGTATTTTAAGATTTTTTTTACGTGTATCTAATTGTTCCAGACATATCTGTCCGTATTGTATGAGTTCCAAAACTTTTCCATTATCTTCTCCCCTTCTTGTTGTTTTCTCGCTGTACAGGATAAAAGCTTTCAAGGCACCTGCACCGGGAGAGACCAGTCAGGGCAAAATCTCGAGACACTGATAAGAACACAGTATTCTTCCGGAAATTTGAAAGACAATTTCGAGGTATGTTCTTATTGATTTCAATCTAAGGATTACAGATAGTTGCAAGATAGTAAGAGAGAGAGAGAGAGAGAATGAGTTACAGAAGGAGAGAGAGAAACAGAAAACGGGTAAATGATTCCACACCTCTCTCAGCTTCTTCTTCCCCTTTTAACGAACGTAACCAACCGACTTTAAAAGAAACAGAGAATTACACATAAGTCCTTCACAATTGCAATCTATCACATTGACCCCTCTAAACCTCCAATCCTTATCAATACCCTCATCTTCAAAGCAACCTTGTCCTCAAGGTTGAAAATGTGGAAACCTCTGATGAAAATCTTGCCACGACTCCCAAGTGGCATCTTCTGGAATTGAATTGGTCCACTGGACAAGCACCATGGATCGAGGTCGATTATTGTGCTTAACAATTTTTCGATCTAAAATAGCTAGTGGTTCCAATTGAATTCGGCCAATATCATCTGTGAGGGGTAAGGTGGTTTGTACCACTGCACTCAGTCCCAGCTTCTTCTTAAGTAAAGAAACATGGAACACAGGATGAATTTTAGAGGTGGAAGGGAGGTCCAACTTGTATGCCACCAATCCCACGCGTTGGAGTACCTGGTAGGGACCAAAATACTTTGGTGCCAACTTAGCATTTCGTCGAAAAGCCACAGTGGTTTGCCTAAAAGGCTGTAGCTTGAGGAATACCCAATCTCCCACAGTGAACTCCCTTTCAGTTCGGTGTCTATCCGCCAATTGTTTCATCCTATGCTGAGATGTGGCCAGGTGTTCTTTGAGGAGTGTAAGAGTGGTGTTTCGATCTTGGAGCAACCTTTCAGCAGCTGCCACAGAGGTGCCTCCAGGTGCATAATGTTTGAAGTTTGGGGGAAGTTGACCATAGAGGGCTTCATATGGAGTTAGGCCAGTGCTAATATGAAAGGTAGTATTGTACCACCACTCAGCTAACGGTAAACATTGTGCCCAAGCAGTTGGTCTGTCCCCAGTAATACACCTAAGATAGTTCTCCAAACATCGATTGATCACCTCGGTCTGCCCATCTGTTTGTGGGTGATAGGAAGTACTGAGGCACAACGTGGTACCCTGCAATCTAAAGAATTCCTTCCAAAAATTGCTAATGAAGATAGGATCCCTGTCAGAAACTATGGAACTGGGCATGCCATGCAATCTGAAAATGTTATCCAAAAAGGATTGTGCCACTGTTAAAGCTGTGTAAGGATGAGATAAGGCCATAAAATGTGCATACTTGCTTAATCTATCCACTACCACCAAAATAACAGATTTGTGAGATGATATAGGCAACCCTTCAATGAAGTCAAGGGAGATATCATTCCATAGCCGTTCAGGAACGGGTAGAGGTTGGAGCAATCCTGGAGAAGCTACTGTCTCCCCCTTATTCCTCTGGCAAATGTCACACTCAGCCACAAACTTTAGGACATCTCTTTTCATACCTTTCCAATAAAAAGCCTGTTTGAGTCTGTAGTGAGTCCTCTCCCCACCTGAATGACCTCCCATGGGAGTGGCATGGTGCTCATGGATGAGTTTGAGGCGTAATTGCTCATCAAACCCCACCAACAATTTGTTCTTGTAATAGAGCATCTGATGCTGCCATAAAAAGTGAGGGTGAGAGAGTGGATCTTGTTGTAAATCCCCAATGATGCCCTGTAAAGCCGAATCCTGAACCCAGCTGGCTTGGAGTGCATCTACCCAATTGCATAAGACCACAGTGAGAGCAGTGAAGTCACCCTTCTGATCTTGGTCAGGCCCTTTATCCTCCATTAACCGTGAAAGAGCATCAGCCGCGGCATTAGTTCTACCAGACCTATATGTAATTTCATAATCAAAGCCCATCAGCTTAGATAACCATTTTTGTTGCATAGGAGTGGTAACCCTTTGTTCCAATAGGAACTTCAGACTTTGGTGATCCGTGTGGATACAAAAATGTCTTCCTAAGAGGTAGTGTCTCCATTTGGTAACTGACATCACAACCGCCAAGAGCTCTTTCTCATAAGTGGACATCCCTAACCATTTTGGTGATAAAGCTTTACTATAAAAAGCCACTGGTCTTCCTTCTTGCATTAAGACAGCCCCAACCCCTTTACCAGAGGCATCACATTCTAAGATAAACATCTTGGAATAGTCTGGTAAGGCTAAAACAGGAGCTGATGTCATGGCTTGTTTCAATTCACAAAAGACATTTTCAGCTTCCGCCCCCCATACAAAAGCATCCTTCCTCAAAAGCATATTCAGTGGTTGAGCAATCTTGCCATACCCTTGAATAAATCGTCTATAATAGCCAGTTAATCCCAAAAATCCTCTGAGTGCCTTAATGGATTGTGGTCTGGGCCAACTAGCCATGTGAACAAGCTTAGCAGGGTCTGCCATCACTCCCTTTGCATTAATCACATGTCCCAGGTACTCCACTTGTGGTTGTCCAAAGGCACATTTAGACCTCTTAGCATACAATTTGTGCTCCCTTAACTTCATCAGAGTCAGACTAACATGGTTCAAATGCTCATCCCACTGTTTGCTATATATCAGTATATCATCAAAAAATACCAGCACAAATCTCCTCAAGAATGGCCTAAATACATCATTCATCAAACTTTGGAAGGTAGATGGAGCATTGGTCAAGCCAAATGGCATGACTAAAAACTCATAATGACCTTCGTGTGTCCGAAATGCAGTTTTTTCCACGTCTCCTGGGTACATTCTGATCTGGTGGTAACCGGACCTTAAGTCCAATTTGGTAAAGTGCTTGGCCCCATGTAATTCATCCATTAGTTCATCAATAAGTGGAATGGGGTATTTATCCTTAATGGTATCCTTGTTTAAGGCCCTGTAATCTATACACATCCTCCAGGAGTTATCTTTCTTTTTAACCAATAACACCGGTGAAGAATAAGGAGAGATGCTATGTCTGATTATCCCACTTTCCAACATTTCCCTGACTATCTTCTCAATTTCATTCTTTTGAATGTAGGGGCATCTATAGGGTCTAATTCGTGGAGGTTGGGTGCCATCTTTGAGGGAGATTCTATGATCATGTGATCTAGTTGGAGGCATACCAGTTACATTGTCAAAAACATCAGCAAATAGCTTCAAAACTTGATCCATTTCTGGGTGTACCTCACTGGTGGTATCTGCTTGACTGCTGCATAAGTGAGCTACCATTCCACTGGGCTTCTTACGGAGCATACCTTGCATTTGTTTGGCATTGACAAGTTGCACTTCAGTTGGTTGTTCTCCCTTGAGAACATGCTGCTGACCAAAAGCATTAAACTCCATCTGTAAGTTCTGAAAATCCCATAGTACAGGACCTAATGTTGTTAGCCATTGTACTCCCAATACCACGTCACACCCTCCCAAAGGTAGTATCCTCATCTCAGATTCAAAAGGAGCACCTTGCATAGTCCATTGGAATTTAGACACCACTGCCTTGCTTAAGATCTTAGTTCCATCGGCTACTACAACTGTCAATGGATTGGTAGGCTGCATAGAGATTCCTGCCTTCTTGGCAAACGTGGAATCAAGAAAATTATGGGTACTACCTGTATCAATTAAGATTTCCATTGCTTGTTTCTTGGTATAACCTCTGATCCTCATGGTTCTATAGGATTGGAAACCGGATAAGGCGTGTATTGAAATTTGGATATCCTCATGTGATAAACCAGTAGGTAATTCTTGTTGTGCCTCTTCATATATCTCCTCTTCTTCCTCAGCCTCCAACATGAATAATTGTTTTCCTTTACAAACATGTCCTCTAAAATATTTTTCATTACATCCAAAACACAAACCCTTGGATTTTTTCTCGTCTATCTCCCTTTGTGTTAATCTCCTGATTACAGGTGTTGCCTCCTCAACCTTGTTGCTGGTTTCCATAGTCCTGTGAGGATTATGGTTGGTTGAAGATTTGAATATTGATCTGCTCTTCCTTGCCAATGCCTCATTAGTCTCCTCTTGTAACCGTGCTAACCCCATAGCCTGTGTTATAGTTCTAGGTTGGAACATCTTTACTCCAGCTAGAATTTCGTCTTTCAAGCCACTCACAAAACAACTTATGAAAAATTCCTCTGATAATCCATTGGTTTTGTTAGCCAACTCTTCGAATTTTTCCTGATAAGCCTTAACCGTACTCCACTGTCTTAGTTTGGTTAGTAGGCCTACAGAATCTTCATATGCTGCATCACCAAACCTTAATAGCAGAACTCTAACAAATTCTTGCCAAGTGCGTAAGGTATGAGACTTTTCGTACCATCTATACCAGTTAATTGCCTTATCTTGAAGATGTAGTGTTGCTAAGTGCAATTTCTGTGTCTCATCTATGCCATTCAACTGGAAAAATTTCTCACATCTATAGATCCAAGATTCCGGTTCATCTCCAGAAAATTTAGGAAAATCTAGTTTAGGTTGGAAACCTCTTGGTACTAGATGAGGATTAGGCAAAAGTGGAGGTGCATTCGAAGGAGAAGAAGGTGTAGAAGCTACCTTCTCTGCCAATCCTTCATACCTTGAGTTTAAGGTTGTAATCAGTTGCGTCAATCCATCAATTGACTGCCTAATTCCACTCAAGACTTCTGCGTGTTGACTCGTATTCTCAACATTTTGACGAACAGCTTCCTCCATTCGTCTCCAATCTTGCGATCGAGTTCCATCCGCCATGATTCAATTCGTTCTTTAGCCAAGAATCGGATGCTCTGATACCAAATGATAAGAACACAGTATTCTTCCGGAAATTTGAAAGACAATTTCGAGGTATGTTCTTATTGATTTCAATCTAAGGATTACAGATAGTTGCAAGATAGTAAGAGAGAGAGAGAGAATGAGTTACAGAAGGAGAGAGAGAAACAGAAAATGGGTAAATGATTCCACACCTCTCTCAGCTTCTTCTTCCCCTTTTAACGAACGTAACCAACCGACTTTAAAAGAAACAGAGAATTACACATAAGTCCTTCACAATTGCAATCTATCACATTGACCCCTCTAAACCTCCAATCCTTATCAGACACAGAAATAAGAGAGTTATTATCCCAAGTTCAAGGTGAAAACCGTACCCAGAATCGTCCCGATCCTTTGCTGCGCAGAATTGAAAACCATGTGACTTACCTTTTGCTCTCTCTCTCCTTTCGTCAGTTAGCCGTGTCACTAACATGGCGGTACTCTCTGGTGGCTGATTTTGGACCTCTTTTGGCGCTTCTGTCACCTGGGTCAGTGTCGAATTCGGGTATGCATATATGCTAACCGTGCATGTATCAATCTTCACAGAACCTTTGATGGCGAGATGAGAAGGGGGAGAACTTCCTCACCAAACCTCACCATTTTTTTGGGTGAGATTTGGTGAGAGAGGAGAAGGAACCAATCAAAAAAATATTAGTTTTTGTACATTTTTCACCATTTCTGATTTGATCTTTTCTTTTCTTACCAAGTCATTCAGTTCAGAGAATCAATGTGTGATCTTTTCCCTTCATATTGCATTCCGAAGGGCTAAGTCCCCATTTGTAAAGTCACCAGATGCTAAATCAAACAATAACTACTTTATCTGTCGTTGCAGTTTGAACTACTTAGTGTTTAATTGATACAGGTAGTATCAAAGCTGCTGATCTTTTTCTTCGAAGGGAATAATATCTGACTTGATAAAGCTCTTCATCAGTAATATTCTGGGCCCTAAACCAGGGGAATGGGAAAGAAAGGTGCGTAATTCATTAAATCCTATATCCGTTTGTGGACATTTTCATTGATGTTCTTTTAGGATCAACCTATACAGGGTGTTGTGGACCTGCTCCAAAATATTTTGATGGAAAGTATTATGTGAGGACTGTTAGATACTCAATAGTAGTCATATTGAAACTGATGCTTATGCACATTGGACATACTTTATAGTCTATAGTTAAGATTACACCAGGATCCACCTTGTAGAACCCACTTCTTCGGAGAATACCTGTGATGAGCTTGGTAAGTCCTTGGAAGTCATCCTGATTCCACCAAATCTTTTTTTTATGTAAGACCTTGTTACTCTGCAGAGGAAAATTGAATAGATGCTCAATATACTTAGATGACTTACCCATTATTGAAAGCTGTTTAAAATTTTAGAGGGCAAGTCCTCCAGCCTATGCCAACATGATGGGGAATACTTAGAGAAGATGTTGATTTCCCTCCCTTCCTCTGTGTGTGTGTTTCATCATGCGCTTATGGACCTAGTGTTTACACTCCACGATTTGGAATATTAATACTAGTATGAAAACATCCAATATGCTCCTTTAATGTTCATCAGTGCACCCATAACCCTCAGCCATAGCATCAATGATGGTGTCTCGTGTGGGATTTTAGTCCTATCACAACCATAATGGTACGCCATCTTGTTTCCATGTTTTGGGTCATTTTTCGCAGGTAAAATTTGTTGGGCACGTAGATATGGTTGGTAGATTACGTACCCCAGTTCATGATTCCCTGGCCTTTGTTTGAGACAAATTGCTGTCTTTCTTGCCATTGTTGCAGGACCACGAGATGAACATGTTGATTTTTATTTCGTTGTAAATTTGCAAAACTACACATTAACTAGAATATGGATACTCCCTATTCATTCAATTTTGGGGGTAATGAGCTTATTCCGGTTGTGAAGTTCTTGTGAATGACGGTTTTAATGTTCAGGATAATATTTGATGGTTAATTTCAGGCGTACTTAAGAAAGCAAAGAAGCTTGAACTGAAGGGAACACAGGAGAATAAAATCAACTCCGATGTTATACCTGCACTAGAAGAAATCCTTCACGACGTCTATGCAATTTGTCGTCCAAAACCAATTGACTATTTCAATCGCAAGGACTTGGTTCGCATCTTTAATGTGATAGCAAGGGAAATATATGGTAATTATGTTGAGCTCTTCCAAGTTCGAATGCATGTTCTCTTGAATTCATAAATGCACGAATATGCATGCTATTTCCCTTGGTCTGTGTAGGATTATTTTCAGGTCACCTTCAACATTGCACAATAAATGGTTGTTTGTGCTTTACCGATCTATTCAAGCTATAATTATCCATTATGAATGTTACTCCTTGATTTTTGAGAACCATGTGTAAAGTGATGAAGTCTTTTCTGTACATTTATGTAGGTCTTTTATCTCTGTTGATGGGTCACATTCCATATCTTGACCCTTCCAGAGCTCATTCCACTGCCAATGTGAGTTGGACAAGATATGCATTCTATTCAATCACAAGTTAACCTTTTGTTTCAGGAAATTCTGATGACATTCCTGTTGTGGAGGAATTTGGCTCTTTCTTAATGGATATCTTCAGCGCCAAAAGTGATCTGGATGTGTCTGTTAATTTTGGTAACAAGGAAGGCGATTTCCCACAAGAGAAGAAGATACAAAGTCTTCGGAAGTTTGCAAAAAAATTATATGCACTTCGAAGTAATTAATATCTTATGCTTCTTTTGCCTTCTCTTTATTTTAGATGCTAATTCTAATTGGAAAGTTTTAGATATATTATTTTATGTTCTGGATGCACTTTAATTTTTATCTTATCCACAGCTACTTATATATGAGAAAACTTTGGTTTAAGTGGTTATTGATGACCTCTGTTGACGCTGAAGAAATAGTGATTTTTTCTGTAGTGGTAAAACAACAAACCTCATTCCAACTATTTCAGATGATTCGAAAGGAGTCATGGTTAATTCACTTAATTGATGTTTCTGTTGCAGCTTGAAAATGCTTGTCAATTTTATTAATTCTGGCCAGAGAAAACCAGATCATTTATTATTTCTTGTAGTAATAATTCTGTTTGCCATTTTATTGACCGTTTCTCATGTTAATCTGAAACTAGTTGGCTGTTATTAATCTTTCTTCAGTAATCAGGTGCCTGACTTTCCCTCAGCCATGGGTGCACCATGGTTCTGTCTTAAACAAAGGGAACCGTTGAAATTTTTAGAACTTCCATATAAATTGCTGGATGTTTTTAAGCACTGGAAAGTTGGAGATGATTGTATGTATGGCTTGAAGCACTATAGACTCCTGTGAACAAAGATGGAAACTTTTAGTAATGCAATAAAGATTTAAGACGAAGTATGCCAGAGAATGACAGGTTAGGGAAGTTGGGTCCTGACTAGTTGGAGATGACTGTTTGTATGGCTTGAAGCACTATAGATTTCTGTGAACAAAGATGGAAACTTTTAGTAATGCAATAAAGATACCAAACACCCCCTCCCCCTTCTCTCTCTCGCTCTCTCTCGCTCTATCTCTCTCTCTCTCTCAAAGTGCTCTGTACAAACCCTAGATACCTTCTTTGACTTGTGCAGGATCTTAGTTCTTAGCAGATGCATATAACGCTTGTTGTTATGGGTTATGTAATAATTGATTTATTAGTGTTAGTTCATTGCAAGAACTGTTGTATATAGACACTTCTAATTGATGTGTCTATGCCGTAGGGAAGGGGCATGTTTCTAGTCTGCAGCCAATCTTGACTGCCAAGGTGCCTATTCTGAAAATTGTTGATCGAGGAACTGGAATTGAATGTGACATTTCAATCGAGAACAGAGATGGAATTCTGAAATCCCAGATTGTCCGCATGATTTGCTCAATTGATGAACGGTTTCAGATGCTATGTTTTTTGGTAATTTAATGTCTGTTTTCTTAACCTCTTTAGACTGTTGCCTTTACGATACTTGAATATGACCTGTGTATAAATTTTATACCCTACCTCGTGATGTCCTTTCACATCACCAATTCCCAATATTTTCTCATGAGCATGAAACTTACTGATGGCAGCAAATTTCCATTTCAGGTGAAAGTTTGGGCAAAAGCACACGGAATTAACAGTTCAAAAGATCGAACTCTGAACTCTTTATCAATAATATCATTAGTTGCTTTCCATCTGCAGGTACGAGTTCTTTATTGTTTTTGACTGTGACTCTGTCTATGGTGTTATTGTAAACTTTTCCTTACTTTTCTGTTGATGTTATATTGTTATCTGTACTGGGCGGTAGTGAAAAGATCAAAAGTTGCATCAAAATGCCCATTGAAGGTCAATTGGGTAACAACAACGGTTTAAAGTTTTCAGATGGGAAGAGTTTTTTCCTGATTCAAATGGACTTCTCGATTTCATGACATTTGTTAAGGTATACACACCCACATTGCTTGGATATGGAATGCGTGATCACTTAACGTAATGCTGGGACCTCTTCACCTAATAGCTTAAGCTTTTGAATTGGATACTTGGTATTAGAGCTGGGGTTTTAGAAGCTTTTGGACAAGACTCTCTTGGTTGATTGCCCTGTTGTTTATGCCTCAAGTCCACCTTGTTTCGTCATCATCCTTGTGTTATGGATCCACTATTTACCTCTTCACATGCGGGAAGTGCTAGAGTTTGTCGCACATTGATTAATATTAGCTTCAAATTTAGTATATGAGCTTGCACGGTCTCTTCACTTGTAGCCAAATGATTTTGAGTTGAATGCTTTTACATGGTGTCAAAGCGGGACCTATTCCATCTCACATTTAAAAAATATTACAATCCACACCCACGACAACAGACTTAAAAAAAGGCTACACGATGATAGACATAAAAAGTGGGTACACGCGACAGACCTCAAAAGCGGCTAGACAGATGCTGAGAAATATAATGTTGGGACCTCTTCACATTACTTTTGGATTGAATCTAAAGTTTCTACAGCATTATTGGACACACTCATAAGTCGCCAGAGTTCAGTTATATGCAGATGGATGAATTGATGCAGCATGCCCATTGAATGGCTAAACATGGACATTGAGAGTGAGCTGGCCAACGCAGCTCAACCTCTCTATAAAAAGGAGGTGTCCTCCATACTTAATATAACCATCTGCACCATCGCCACTGAGCTAAGTGGCTTCTCCCTCACTGCCACTTCCTCTGTTTACTCCAAATCTACCTCATCTCTCTCACCTACTACCTCGGGTGACCCTTTCTGTCTACTGTCTTCTCAGACAACCTCCTCTTCATTAACTTCTGGACCTACCTTCCTCTACTGCAGTCAAGCGTGGATTTCATTGTGATCTACTTTCTACCTTACCTGGATTACAAATAGATTCAGCTACATTTGCATGCCATTTGAACTCGATTCAGTTCAAGTTTGTGAAAAAAAAAAATGATTCAAAGAAGAATCACATTCTATCTAATTATTAGACGTGCAATGATGCTTGTAGCTTGTAGTCTTCACAGATAGATTGGATTGAGGTTTGTCTGTGATATGATTGTTCTGGATTCTTATGATCGCAAATAACAGAGAATGATACGTGAACCAATGATGTTATTATTGATCTCATCTATTTCTATAGAAGACATAAGGAATTCATAGAAGCTTCAACAAAGAAAATAACCAACAATTATGCATGACTTTATGTGAAAAGGGAAGTATAAATCCAAATTTCCTCAAATAGCTTTGTCCCATGTTGTGATAAAGTGGAGTGTTGCCATGTTAAGCTAGCTAGATCCAAGATACTCTCTTCCCTTGTTATATTACAAGATGCAAAATGCTATAAATCTTGCTAAGAGGCCGTACATAGTGAACACATTTCAGCTCTAGGTTCTTAAATAAGACAAATTTTGTGCTCAATATCTATTCATGTGTTATCATAGGCATTTTGAACCTTTTTACTCTAATCAAATCCAATATCCTGAAAAAATGAAATGATACTCCGCTCTTGTGGCATGTCTATCTGTCTGTCTTTGTGCTTTACTTCTATATTTGTTTTTGGTTTCCTCTTTTTTCCCTTTTTGGCCTAATCTTAGTCTTTCTGCAACAGACTCGTGACCCTCCTATATTACCTCCATTCTCTGCGTTATTCAAAGGTAATAACATCCATACTGGATATAGGATAAATCATAATAATTTTATGGAAGAAGAAGAAGAATTCCACAACTCTTAGACAAGAAGCTCAGTTTTTATTTGTTGGAGAGACAATATGTCTGAAATACTATGTGTTTGGAATGTGATACGATCCCACGATATCACTACTGACAAATGATGCTATTTTTCATAACCTGGCTTCTAGAAGATTTACATATTTTTCTTTTTAATGCAAAGTCTCTTCAATTGTTTACTTAAGTTCACTGACCTAAGGACCTCAGCATGCAATTGCTTTGACTCGTTCTGGATTATTAGGTTCTTGAGCTACTGCCTGGTGGACTACGGTCACCGTAGTTTGTTAGATGGATCATTGATAACATAGAAGTGATCTTGTCATCCTGTTTTTTTCCTAGATGGGATTGATCCAGAACCTGTTGGGAAGATTCTTGATAATTTTTTGGACTTCGGAAAAATGAATAAAGAGTCTTTGGGTGAGCTCTTTGTTACCCTACTTGTCAAGGTAATGACTATATCTCCTGGTAAATATCGAGTTACACGAACAACAAGCCATGCTTGTAGATATTCGCCCATAATCTTGATTCCATACAAGGGTCAATTTAGAGAGTGAAATATCAGTCTTTGGTCGTTATGCCTATTGCAGCTGGCATCAGTGGAAACACTTTGGCCCAAAGGTCTGTGTGCCAGCATATATGACGGATCTTGGATATACAGAACATGGGAATCAACTTCAAGAAAGAAGTTGGATTCTAAGTTTGGCTGTATAAGTGTAAGATCAGTTTCTTGTTTGGAACATTTCTAAGTTTTGTCCATGCTTTTAAACACAACCAACGTATGACAATTCTGGTCTTCACAGGTTGAGGACTTCACTGATCGGTCTCTAAATGTTGCAAGAGCCGTAGGGAAAAAGCAAGTAGGAAAGATCTATAAGATAATCCATCTTTCCGTTTATTATATTTCAGCTTTCATGGATGGCCAGATCCAAGGAACCAAGTTAAGGGAAATTTTGTTTGGAAGGGAATGTATGCCCTCTCTAGAAGACAAAAGTGTTGTTGATGGAGCAGTTGTTGCTGATTTTTCTCTTGATCCTACCATGACAAAAAAGATGCGAAGAACTGGAGGTTTGGGGGAAACAGAGAGATCTGTTAATTCTAACACCATCCAGACAAAAATTGTGCATTGGAAAGGACCACCAACAAAAGGTTGGGATGCAACACTTATTGAAGGTTCGGGAGGAAAACGTGTGTCTATTCACCTTGACCCAATTCATCCAAAAGCAGTGCAATCGATGGTGGTTTGGGGAGGAAAACCCGTGGAAGGTTGGGGAGAACATGTGTCGATTCACCTTGACCAAATTCAAGCCAAAGGGGTGCAATCGACGGTAGTTTGGGGAGGAACCCCTGTTGAAGGCTGGGGAGAAAAATATGTGTCTATTCAACCCAAAGGGGTGCGATCTACGGTTGTTTGGGGAGGAACACCTGTTGAAGGTTGGGGAGAAAAACATGTTTCTACTCAACCAAAAGGGGTGCAATCTACGGTAGTTTGGGGAGGAACACCTATTGAAGGTTGGGGAGAAAAACATGTGTCTATTCATCTTGACCAAATTAAACCAAAAGTGATGCACTCTAAAGTAGTTTGGGGAGGAACACCAGTGGAAGGTTGGGGAGGACGAGATGTGTGTATCCAACTTGACCAAAGTCATGAAGAAGGAATGCTGCAATCTGCAATAGGTGGGGGTAGGATACAGCAGGCTTCTCATTCTGATCCCATCCAGACAAAAGAAGCGCAATCTCTAGATGGTTGGCGACAATGGGGAGGTACATGTCAAGCAAATAGTGAGACTGAGCTCCATTAATTTCTTCTTATTATTTTGTCAGAAGTTCATTATAGAACTTTTCTTTTCCGGTATTTTGTTCAGGTGGCAGCGTGTCAAATGTTTCTGCAAAACATCTTTCCGTTCTGAATCAGAAGCCAATCGGTATTAGAAAGTCATCTCAACGAAGCCACCGGCCAAACAAAAGGCGTGGACCGCGTTTCAGGGGATGTGGAAATTGGTAGGTTCTTGTCTCTTGTCTTTTCTATTACTCCTGGTTTTAATCTTGGCCTTAGTCTTGACTTTCGCCTTCCCCACCTAGGGAATGGCCAACTAGGTCACTTTGTCGTGAATCAAAATTTGTATTTAATCACATGATTTGGCACAAATCTTTAGTGTCTGGTTATTTTCCCCTGAGATCTCAAAATAGAAATTACATCAATCATACAGTTGCTTAGTGTCCGGAATTTGGCTGTCAGGTAGTCCACTCATTGGTGCGGAAACACACAAATTAGAAGGAGAACATCATTTTAGTACTGTACTTTTCGAAGCAAATAGTACAATTTAAGCCAAGATAAGTTGGGTCTAGTAAGATTTCATTAAGGACATGAGCTTAAACACACAAGCATCAAAACACGAGTTTCACAAGCAAAACTTCATTGTAGAGAATTAAAACACCTCTGTTCCAGCAGTAGCATCTCCAGTACCATAGGTCCCGGCTTAATGTTACTCCTCCAAGCAATAAATCTCAGGGTCCAAATTGATACAACCTTGGAAGAAGTAGAACCACAATAAAAATCCTTGAACTGAAGCATGTGATTCATCAATCTTTCTTAACTAGCAATTAGCTCATCCTAGTCCAACCAAAATGCCCATAGCCAGAGTCCCTTGGGAAAAAAGGGCACTAAGATTCTTTAAAAAGGATACTGTTAATAGTTCCACAGGTACTGAACTATTAAAAGAACACCTGATAATATAGTGGATATTCTTCGAAGTATTTGAAATATGGGAAAGAAATACGATTCAGGTAATATCTTCAAAGGGGTTGGAAATGGATCTGCCAGTTCACCAATCATCGATGATTCTAACCGCTAAACCTATGTTACATGCTATCGTCCCGAGAATGACAATTGGAAAAATATATAAAAGATCGTTGGACCATGCAGGCTTTCCATAATAATTATGACCCATTCTTTTAGCCAATTTAGCTCTTAATACATTATAGATCCATATTTGAAGAAATCAAACAAGGAAAACTAAAAAGGTATAGTTTTTAGTTTCTTAAAAGATCATTCGTCTTGAAGGGCTCTTAGTCATGAGCTTCCCAGACAACAATGACAAGTTTGATTATGTACAATCGAAAGCATCATTACATTCTCACAGTGCTGGATACTTTTTGATAGTCCAACTTAAATTTATCATATTTTAAGACTGTTTTTTCATAATTATTTTACGAATCAGAAGTTGTGAATCCAAAAACTCAAAACACTTAAAGTGCGAAAAAATGCACAAATTTACCATGTTGTTGTAAATTACTATATGTCATTAAACCCAACAGTTTATCATGTTTCGAAATTTACCATGTTTTTCAGTTTTACATGAATCGAATCATGGGGTTTATTTGTGACCAACAATCGCGATTAACACCTAGAGAGGAAACTGAATCAAAGACGGTTATAGAAGCAGAAAATCTCCTTCATAAGGTTATGCGATGAGTGGGGTTTTTTTTCCAAAAACAAGTGAGTGAAAAACAAGTGCCTAAACTAGTTAGGCTTAGTTGATTGGGTTTCAAGCCAATGAACACAAGCATGCATCTTTGGATAAAAAAATATTAATGTAACAATTGTGAATCCAGCAGTCTTATTACACAGGGTTAGAGCCATGAACAAAGGTTGAAATTTCTTACCAATAACCATGCATTTTGAGCTATTGTTTAATTGGAGGGAATATATGAGTGGTCATATTTTGGTCAAATTATAGAGAACATGCTTTAATTGAAGTATCTATATTGTTGTTATTTAGGCATAATGAATAACTTATTGGGAGACTACATTCATCAAGTGTTGAGACATTGTTGAAAATAATATATAGATATACGGGTTGGATCCGGGGACACATAAAAAAACACTCTATTTGAGCTTTTAAAACTAACGGTTCAGATTAAAATACTCTATTTCCTTATACATTAACCATCTCTTTCCCATCTCCATCATGTTCTCTCCCTCCCTCCTCTCCAACACCTTTTCCCTCCCCATCTCCGGAGTACCCAATTCCTATGACGGCAATCCTTGATCGACTCGATCTCTAGCTTAAAAAAAAAAAAATACAATGTCAACACATTGGGTATGCAATCTCAACTAATTTCTACTATAAATTAAACCAACTAGAAAATCACATATAGTTCAACATTAGTTGCATATATGCTTCGAACGCTTACACCTCTATGGATTGCATGAATATTTTGTTTATGTTTTTTTTCTAAAAATTGAATCGCTCATCATGAAGCCGAATAATTTATCACGCTCAATTATCTCAGTTGATTAACTTCTCTTGTGTGAAAATTTCTTTTCGTGTTTAGGTTTTCTATTTTTGCTTAAACTTTTCCAATTATCGTTGACCAGATGTTCAAATAGATCTTGATTGAAAATTTTGTTTTTTTTCTGCTTATTAACTAGTGTCGTGCAACATATTGAGTGCAGTGTTATTTGATGGTTCATGCTCTACCTTTTAAAGTGTTTGGTTTTTGTTTATGCTTACTACTGAAATATGGTATGTGATTTCGATTGGATATTTGTTTATGCAGAATGGAACCGCAAAGGAGGTGAAGAAGATAGTTTCTAGCCAATGTATAGAGATTGTATTTTTTTTCAAGTTAGATATCGAGTCGATCAAGGATCACCGTCTTCGGAGTTGGTTTCGCCGGAGATAGGGAGGGGAAAGGTGTGGGGAGAGGAGGGGAGGGAGAGAACATGATGGAGAGGAGAGGGGAGAGGATGGTTAACATATAAGGAAAGAGAAGATACAAAGAGTTTTAATTTAAGCCGTTAATTTTAAGAGCTTAGATGAAGTGTTTTTTTATGTATCTCCGGATCCTGCCAGATAGACAAATATCTACTTATATATTGTACAGTTTTGAAAAGTTACAGGGGTGGTCATTTACTGTAACCTTCTTTTTCAGGATAATTCCCTTGGGTTTCGTTTTAGCTAGATATCCTCTCCAAAAGAACATGACCGTTACCAATCAACACATATCTTTATGTATATAGACAGACATATGTTCCTGCATAAGAGTAGATGTAATACAGATTAATTTCCTATCTTCATTGCCCATGATATAAATATATATCTCTTGTTTATATTAAGTTGGGAGCTGTTGAAGGTAGCAAAAGTTTAACAATTTAACAAAGTCAAGCCAAGCCAAACCAAGGGATGGCATATATTTTAATTAGTTAGCACGGATACTCGCAGAAACAAGTGTCGATTAGCTTGCAACGTCCTTTAGCATAGCGTCCCTTTTTCTGCACACACACTTGTTGGCATTTGTCTTCATTGCAAAAATCAGTTGAATAAGGAATTTCCAACTCGCATGCCTGCCCCATCCTCACCTCACTAATTCCTGCACACACCCCAACATAAAAGTACCTTAATTTGGTATCAATATAGAGTGCGGCTCGGCTGTATATATTGTCTGATAGTAATCGATATCAGCCCAGATATAGATAGGTTGATATCAATATTCGAGTTTAACATCTCGATACGTATCGGCTCATATTGTTTAGCAATACATGTCTTGACAACCATACCAAAAGTAACATCTACAATCTCCTCATAACTCAGAATGAGGAGATAATAAACACCTTTTTGATTATTGATCAGTATTGAAATCTTGGTTTGGAACTCATGTTTTGAATTGAAAAAGATTATTGGCTTTGTATGAACACTTACAAAATCTCATTTTTTTTAAGCTAGGACCACTGGTCTTGATGATCTGAGAGAGAGAGAGAGAGAGAGAGAGAGAGAGAGAGAGAGAGAGAGATTCTTCATCTTTGAAAAGTAGGCAATGACAGTAGGTTTACCAGTAGAAATGAAAAGTAGAAGCAGCAGCACAGCTAAAGGAGAGAGATTCTTCATATTTGAGTTTTCACGGTAAGGCCTCCAAGAAATAGGAATAGTGCATCTGATTACCTTACATACTGCAGTGTTCATCAATATTTATAAGGAGAAGCTAGGGTAGGTGCTATTTATTGCTAAAATCCGTCAAGATTACACTACAGATTTAATTCATTGTGGATCATTGTAATCTGGTTACAGTAATCTACTTTACGGATTTAAGCTAGGGTAGGAATTCATGTCACAAGAAATCTGGCAAAGACTTTTGTAATGCAGTAGCCTTGGAGGATTTCCTCCTCCAAAATAAATGGAAATCCTAGAACATTTACTTTAGTCTGGATTTCCAAAATATTCAGACCATAATATGATTGCCATAATCTTTTTTTTATGCAGCCATTACAGAGGACGTTTTGTTCAAAACACATGCCAGATAATCAAAGGTTTCGCCCACCCAAAAATGATTTTGTATTGAATTACACACAACTGGACTGAAAAAACTTCTCCAGCTCTCTCTAGTTAATTGTTTTTCTTTCCCTTCACTCTCCTAACGAAATAAAAACATTTTATCCCATTTCTCCTCAGCCACGAGACATAAAAAGCTATTTTCCATCTTCAGCTTCTCTTGAACCACTCTCTGAGAAACATCTTCAGACGCTGGTAAAAAAAGCCTTACGGCCTTAATACAGATCAACTCCATAGCTCGATATTTTTCCTTTATAAACAAATAGATCAGAAGAAAATCAAATGTTGGAGCGCTTCAAGTAAACTAATACACCGATGCCCGTCAAAGCAACTGCACCAGCGAAAATCCCAGACCGGAGAGTCAGCCACCCAGCTTTCTCAGTGCTGGTAGTACATGATTCTGGTCCTGGCTTTTGTTGTCTTGAATCAGAAATATCCAAATGCAATCTCAAAAGCTGCGAAATAAAAAGGGGCAAATCATAAAATTCATTCTAAGCTTGAGCCTATAGTAATCCAAGTCTGACTACAAGATCAATTGTGAAGTATTTTTGTGTGTAAATGCGTCATATGCAACGTGCTATTCTTCCCTTTTCCTTTTTTTTTTTTCTAAAACTCCGTGTAACCTTCTCTAAAATTTCAAAACCAACTGATTGGTATTCAACTGATAGTATCTACCAAGAATATGACCACTATTCAGAACAGAGTGAACTCGAGCTCAACCTAGCACAGTAGTGTGTTCGCGCACAGTTCATGTAGCTGTAGCTCAACATTTTTTTGCAGATAAATGATTAATTCGAATTTGTTAGACTCTAATCCCAACCAAATAGATGTTCTATATTGTCCTTGTGACAATTTAATCATAATATAGGAGCGAGAAGGCTCAATGGCTTCTGACCACACTACCTTTAGCCCCACAGATCTGGCATGACTAACAGCACCAACAAGATCCCCATCCGTTGTAAGGAGAACCTTATCACCTTCATCATCTTCATACTACAAGAAGACCACAAACCAGGTGAGGAAATTTTACATCTAACCTGGAAAGTGAATCACTCAAAAAATTCATGACTCACCAAAAGGTGAGGGCGGTCTTCATCACTACCAGCGCAAACCCTTTGCATAATAGCAGCAACAAGCTCATCTAAGCTCTCAGTTCCTGATAAAAGTTGAAAGACCAGATTAAAGTGCATTAACTAAACTAAATGACATTCACATACATCTTGCTTGAGAGAGGAGAGATTTCCAAGACCAGCTTATCACATCAATACATTAAAACGTTTCAAATGACGGAACATGACACCTCACTGAAACCATCAATAAGACCACAATTTCCCAATGTTCTAAAGATCTCAATGCGCTAGTCAGGAGGAAGAGAGGTGCCTAGCGCCTAGGCCCACTAGTCGGGGACTAGTCAGCGTATAGAAATTAGTCGGGTTTTTCATTACTTCTAAAAATGTTTCCCCCTTCCCCCAAAGATCAAAAAATTGATATAGGAATAGGAAAGAATGAATTAAGGCTGTCAATGACCAGAGTCCTCGCACCCAATGACCCAAATACATTTTCCATTACCGCAAGTTTCCTATATCGCTAAATTACCACCAACTCACATCAATCTTCTTGTCATGATTGTCACCATTTCCACTTCTTTTTCTTTTTGGTTACCCAAACCCACCACCAAAAATTGGAAGGCAGAGGGAACTGAAAGCGCATGTCCTAGCAATCCCGAACCAGCCTTAAAACGATACTCACCAAAACTTAATCGGTGTACTCGACCCTTGCGGTCCTCAAATTTGAAGGCAAAAGAATTCCCAAGACCAAGAGATGGATATGCAGACTTCCCATGTTCTGTCCCATCTGAAGTGTTCAATGCGGACATAGACATCTCACTGCACAAGACAAGCAAGTGGTTAACGAATTAGAAGTCATTAAAATTTCGTATTCATTATACAAAAAATGCTACCTCTGGTTGTCATAATCATCAGGTGGCTCTAAGGCGAGTGCTGAATCCCAGAACTTTTGCATCATTGTGTTTGCCACATCATTAGCAGCTCCAGAGCTGCTCTCAACCTTAAAAATGATGCATCATACTCTAAGTTCCTTTGCAATTGCTGATCTCCATAAAAGTAACCAAAAGTTCAGCACTCAATGACTTGACAAGTATAGACTTGTCTTCATCAAGTGACGGATAAATATCTCCTTTTATACAGCTCCCATTATGGATGCAGGAAGCAGGAGTGATAAAAGAATTCAGTTGTAGGATAATCTTTATGCTTAGGAGCTTTCAGATGCTTAGAGCAAAGCAGATGTAGACAGATTATATACGTACATTGATGGAGATATCAAAAGCACTAATACTAATACTGCAAACTTTGTCTGCCTTCTCTTGTTTTGAAGCGAGAAATATTTATAACAAACCATCAAAATGCTAATCATATCCAAGTGTAGGTAGGGATAGTTCCCTGATGTTGAAACAAAAAGTTGCAAATAAATATACATTTCAGAAAGGGTTTGGTATGCAGGCTTCAAAAAATTGCATGTTGTTCACTTATTAGTTGTTCAAGGAATGCCAATCAGACTTCTTTATTGTACAAGAATTGTGCCCTATCTATGCATTTTCTAATACGAGTCTGTTGTTTTTTTGCATGCATAAGCACACAAAGACGTCGAGATGCGTTGAGAACATTAACAATCAACAGCCATTTCAAGAAATGTCTCGAGTGTAAATGACTGATAGAGGTCAATAAGTCAGCTCATATGGAAGCATAACTCAATATGGACCGACAAGAGCATGTTAGTAACATATCTCCATTCTTCTAGCCATCGTTGGCTACTCAACCCTTCTGAGATGGAACACTGCCCTCCCACTCTCCCCCTCCTCCATGCGCCATGAAATTTTTTCACGGCAATTCGGAAAAGATAGGTTTTCATAGTTAGTTTGAAGTTCTATCACAAAAGCATTCAAAGCACAAGCTTTACATGCTTCTATCCAAGCCACAATTGCTTCCAGGATAGCAGATGGGCCAATCATCTTCCAGACATTGTATCAATACAGCCTGCTCTAAGTTCAGGATTTTGCTTATTAGTAAGATAAGCAGAAAACACTGAGTAGGAATGCCGTGATCTAAGAATTATGTCAGTAGCATACAACCAGCAACCTCAAAACAACTTAAAAAGAAAAGAAAATGACATTACCATGGATATTGCTGCGTGAGTTATCTGAAGAACGTCCACACAAGCAGCAATATATCCATCTGTCCAGCAGAAAATGTTCAGACAATGACCAGAAACCCCATAAGCTGATTCAAGAACTCAAACTCACCCTTGTCTAAAACAGGAAGATGTAAGAATTTTCCATCGTGCATGATATGTAGAGCTTCAAGAATCGTAGTCTCAAGTGTAGCACACTCAGGGTTTGGAGTCATTACCTTGAGAAAGAACGATCAAAAAATAAAGAACAGACAAAAGCAGCAGGTAATTTCCCAATGAATTACAACAACGAGATGAAACTTTGCTCATAGTAGCATCTATAGCACCCATAAGTGTTTTCAGTTTCAGAACATGATGCAAAGCTTCACGTACAGTCCAAGGGAGCACTGATAGTTTGACATTACAGTTAAAGAAGAGAAATCCACCTCAAAAGCAATGGCAGCCTAGTATTATATCTCAAAGGAAGTTAATATGTCAGCGAGCAATACTAGGATACAACAACAAACTTCATGTCATCAATTTGAATCACATTTTAGCTACAAAAGTGCATCATATCTCTTGGGCGGCTGATTAATGTCGGGACATTATGGTTGTAACACCCCGTCCAATAGTGTAAGCCAACATTGGAGATCTTGGGGTCATGACCAACCATGCAAGCTGCTACTAATAACTCGGTCTTAAGCATTTTGAGCATGCTGTTAGGTTCAACAAGTTAATGGACCAACAGTCTACACGAGGCATTAAGATGGTATCAGAGCAACTCATGTACACGATTGTGTGAGCTCAAAAAAGTGTAACCCTAGAGAAAAGACTGAGGTCAGGTTTTGGTGACCCTAGCCACTAGGGAACAAACCCGGTTGAAAACATGGTGACTCAGTGCTCAACCTCGCGAGGACGCGAGGTACAAGAGTGGGGAGTTCATAACACCCCGTCATGTCGATTAACTTGGGCTTAAGCATTTCGGGAAATACTGGTAGGTTCCAACGAATTATGGGTCAATAGTCTACATAGGCGTTGCAGATGGTATCATAGCAATCCTTGCACACAATCGTGTTGGGCTCGAGAAAGTAACACAAACACCGCGGATAGTCCAAGGTGAAGCTCTGGGAAAAGAAGTTAGGTTGTGGTGACTTTGGCATTTGGGAAGAAACATTGGTATAGACACTAAAGGTGGAGAGTTTGTAACACCACGCCCACATCAGGTAAAGTCGTAGTGACACTAGTGCTCAACCTCACGATTACGTGAGAGTATAAAGTGGAGAGTTACTGTGAGAGTATAAATTGGAGAGTTTGTAACACACTCCCACATCGGAAGTCTACACGAGTATCTTGGGAATATAATCAACCACGTAGGCAACTACAAGTAACTTGTGTTTAAGCATTTCAAGCCATGTTATTAAGTTTCAACATGTTACTGGATCCAGTAATCTGCTTGGGGAGTTACAACACTAGCCGAAGCAATTCAACATTTGAAAAGTCAACCAATAGAAACCATTTAACATGAGGCAGAATAAAGCATTTCACTTGTCGAACTCAAGTTTATTGATGAATCTTATTTGACAAAAATATGGACAGAAACTTAATTACCTTTATGAGGAAAATCCCGTGCCTAACGAAAATCATGATTATGATGTCCTCGTTTAGCAATAGTTTAATTTGACTCATACCAATAATTCATTGGTTATATCAGTGTCAAATTCCAAAGTTTATTGCATTGACATAATTAATTTTAACAAAGTATTGTATATTAATCATGCAAGCACACCTTCTAGTATCCTATAACTTCTAAATCTCTACTACTCCACATCCAAGTGGCTGTTTCTTGTTAGAGCCCTGTCCCACGTAAGTACGAGTGTTGTGGGTTTAGACCTCTCCGCTCATTGCCAAGTGATTCTGAGCTAGAAGCTTCGACAGTACTCAAACCAAATAAAGAGGGAGTATTTGTAGAGAAACATTGTATAAAATCTCAAAATTTTCTTCTAATTTGTTTTTGAAATAGTGTCCATGATTTTCTGACCAATTTATCTAGTGAAACAATTGGAGATAAAAAGGTCACTGCATAATATTGTGATGAGAACAAATTCGATAATGAGGGTTTCAGAATAAGAACCTTTTCCACCAGAGTCAATTCGGGAGAAAGATTTTGAGCCACAACTCTCATAAGGATATCTTTCGAACTGCAGTGCAGGAACAACAACTATAAGATAATCCAATGGTAGAATTTAAAAATGTTGACTCAAATAAACTTACCCAAAATACTAATGTTAGATCTTACAACAAAAATAAAAGTAAAGGACAATCTTGATTAGGACAGAATATTACGTCAATATCCCCTGAACTTTATTCCCTGTGGCAATAACAACAGAGTTAACCCGCAACTCTCGCATCTTTTTGGCAGCAACATGGACAGGATCTGATGGTAATACTATAGCAACCCTGAAAACAACAGTAAGTATTACGATTTCGTATCACAAAACCAACACTCGAAAGATGCAACGAGAAAACATATCCAAAATAAAGAAATGCCAACAATTGGGTTTGAAGATTACTTGGCATTTTCGGAAACAACAGTTGACAAAGAGGGCTTGAACATCCGGTCTCTAAGTGTTTCAATGAAAGCCGATGGAGCTGAAATCCAAACCCCATATCAAACAAATAAAATCCAGCAAATGCATAAGTCACCTAATATGATGGATATGCACGACATACGGACATATTTACCCATATTCAAGTAGTATCATTCTGGCAGAGACAACAGGAAGAATCAATAGCACATATAATATGTTCAACAAAAGACGATACTCTTGCATCTAAAAGCTTCCCACGAGTAGAGCCCAAGCAGACTAACAAAATACTATCTTCTTACTATAGTTTTTGACCTTTCCAACCACCATTGCAATTCACATTACCTACGTTCATTACAGGCGGCATATGATAAAACAAGAGGACGGGATAAAATCTGCCTGTTAGCTAATGCATACACAATATTTGCCTGATTAGAACTCCTCTTCACTTGAAAAAGAAGAAGAATGTCTTCAAACAACAACCGTCTTTCACATTCAAAATTAATCACGTATGTCTTGGGGGTCACGGTCAAGCTCCTGGAAAAAACCAATTAAGCACCCTAATCAGAAGTTCAACTTACTACTTCCAAGAGTTTGCCTCAGAGAATCTACAATATCTCCTTGAACCATCCAAAATGAGATACAGATCATAGAAGTTACTATAATGATCCTTTCCCATTAATAGTTTCCACAGGGGGGTCTGTTAAGCCATGCTTCGCCAATCAAACAACTAAATAAAACGAAAGACAAGTATTGAATACCATATCTTTCCTTCAAAGCAAGACCTTGTAATTAGGCCACACGGCTGAGTTGGCATTGGCTCTTACCATAGCAACTGGCTAATATAAGGATAGCTAAATAAAGCTGTGAATGATGAGTCAGAGGCTGCAGCATAGTTGTGAAAGGTGCGCCTAGGTGCGAGGTGAGGCGACTTGAACAAGGCACAATCCTTTTGGGCTTAGGCGCGAGAATAGTGCACCTCGTTAGTGAAAACCTAATTTTTGGGGTCCTTAATGTATATCAGCATCGATCACAGTCTCTCTCTCTCTCTCTCTCTCTCTCTCTCTCTCTCTCTCTCTCTCTCTCTCTCTCTCACGGATCGACAAGTATGTTCTTCCTACTCCTTCCCAGGTATTATATGTAGATATACTCGAGTATGTGTAAATATATCTATACATGCACTGTCTATAATGTATATATATTGTATATAGATATACTCTCATAATAGTCATCTATATATTGTATATACACTGCATACTGATATATTGTGATATAATATATATATATATATATATGTATGTATGTATGTATATACACTGATATATATGTGTATATATATATATATGTATATACACTGATATATATGTGTATGTACGGTGATATATGTATATATATATACAGTGATATATGTGTGTATAAAGTGATATATTTGTACATCGTCAAGGTGCGCCTCGCTTCAATAAAGCCCGCACCTAGGCTCCAAGAGACCTTTGCGCCTTGGTGCGCCTCAAATAACTACGGGCTGCAGGGAACAGAACAGCACATGTTACTAACAGCCTATAAAATTCCATACATGCCAAAATTTTATACCCCAAAATATCTTGCAGATACGTATCCATACACTTATATAAAAGGAAATTGGACAGCTATCCACAATTGTGTCATTCTTCCGATAATGCCCTTGAGCTTCCATTTCTCTTTGGCCCATGCACAGACCAGCTTTGACTTTTCACATTGGACATTTAGTAGGAGTGTTTTTGTTGCATTGGGACGCTTTACTTTGAAAACAGCCCAGTGTTAGAGTGCCTTGGTAGGATAGAACTTTAGGTCGTCTTCTTCCAAGTTTGTCCTTTTGTGGTCTTACGTCGAGTACTCAAGTCTTTGGTTAAAGGGAAATTTGTACATCAACAAATACCTCAACACAACACTTTTGAAGTAGGAGTACTTGGGTGTGAGTCTAACACATGCCAAAATTGTAAGTTGAAATGTCCGCTTACCTGAAAAATTGCTCCCCCACTGGCGCTCCACCCCTTCGACTGCAGCTGCAATGGCACTACCCTGCTCTGCAGCCTTTTCCATTCGGGATATAGCATCATAAAGGCATTTTGTAATATCCAACAAGGCAATAACTTCACCATTCTCTACTACAGGGAGATGCCTAAATTTTCCTGTCAACCAAACAATGATGAACTTGGATCATTCAGTGAATACCTCACTCAAAGAAGGGCTAGTTAGCATATACTTGTGAAATTATAATGGGACATAAATGGATTAAATTTGATTGACTAAATTGAACAACACATAAGCTGAAGTTTTTCCGTGAGAGAAAAACCAAAAAGGCAAAACCCTAAATAAAACGGAAAGAATAAACTTCTAAATATAATTTAATCCATAATAAGTTTCGCATTGAACCCAAGAAACAAGGAATATTGAGAAAACTATAGGAAAGTAGAAAAGTTTAAGAAAAAAAGTAAAAGAAACGCTAATAATCAAAGACATTGAACTGCCAAGCATTGATGTAGCAAACAATGTCACTACTCCACCTTGTAAACAGCGCAACAATTTTACACATACAAGCTTGATTGTCTAGACACAGACTAAGCCAAAAGGAATACAAAGATGTCAAAAAATTGTTGAACAAAAAGAAGATAATCTTGGCAACAGTAAGGTCTCCTGCTTTGACTTTTCAAGAAGGTCCAAATTTGGAAAGACAAACGAACATGTGGGACAGAGGGAGCACATTTCCATACTAGAAAAATGTATCCAAATGTCCAAAAAGTGGATGTTCCGAGAGAGATTCTCTTAGTTGAAGAGTGGCACTTCAAACTGAAACAAAAGCCCTCCCTTCAAATCCAAGTAGATGGGGAAAGGAACACTGTTTATTCATTCAAATCAATCGTTCAAAGGTGGAGAGATTGCAACGGAACCAAATGTCATCTTAAAGCCGGCTCCATTACTCTAATCGTGCTTTTCATGCTTGGCCCTGCTGCTTTGTCCTCCTCACTCTAATTTAGGCAAATGCTAAATACAAGACAAATTTGGCAGCAGGCACAATTTTTGTGTCCATGAACCTCATTCAACCAAATACTAAATTCATTCACACGCTCGACCAAAAAAGGTCATACAATCCTTTGTGTTTTTAAGTAGTCGACGTTGGCCCCTCCAAATTCACCAAGCAGGCTCCAGCAGCCTTTTTCGCTATAACAAACTAACACCAATACATGCTTGACTAATGTCTGATGTGAGCTATATTCGGCATTGGACTCCTTTTTCGTGGAAAAAAAATTCATAACTCATGTTTGTAGTACATCATACTTTTGTAATTAAAAGAATAACTCTTCTTTAATCAGCCCCTTGGCAAAATTCATGTGCCCGCCACCTTCTGCTTCACATATATGATATACCATACTTCCTGTGAGTAATTATCTACGATGAAAAAAGAAAAACAAATATATGATACTAACCCTGGACCATCTTCTGAAGAGCCTCAATTGCCAATGAGTCCGAGGTGACAAATATGGGGTTCCTCGTCATAACCTTTGAAATTATAGTCTGTTCCGGCCTCAACTCCTCGGCAATAACTCTGGTGGCAATGTCCTAACCGAAGACACAAAGTTCAAAAAAAAGGGACCCAATAACCGAAATCCTCAAACCAGATATTAAACGGCACTAAATGAATCATTTTTTCCTCAAAACCTTGTCCGTCACAATCCCAGACAGCAAAGCGTTTGAATCAGTTAACAGAACGGCATCAACCCTGCGAGCCGCCATCCTCCGACAAGCATCTGAAACAGTGGTTCCCTCGGGGATAGTAAGGGCCTTCGATAGCCTCAGCTTCTTCACTGTCCTTTCACCGCCAACAGACCTGAAAGCAATATAACAGAATATAAAATTCCCAATTCCTTCTGCCAGTTTCTTTTATATGAATATATGTCTGTACGTAACATACCAAATTAGAGTAAACCAAAAAAGACTCACGATTGTTTAGGGGACGAGGGTTTGGAATGGGTTCCACCGTTGGCGGTTCCATTCTCGGATTGAGAAGTGGATCTCTTCACGGTGGTTGGATTACGCTTCTGAATCAAACTGTTCCGCCTCGGAGCTGGAGGGACTTGTCCACTCATTTTCGTCAATTAATGCGTAGATTAGGGTTCCTTCGGGCGGGAAAGGACTCGAAAGGAGGGCCCTATCTCAAAATCCTAAACTTTACAGAGAAAGGGTAGGGGGTTCGTATATGCTCTGTCGCTTCGCCCTAACCCTTCCTTTCTTGTTCTGACCGCAGATAGAGGGAGAAAGAGAGGGGAGAGAGAGAATTCAAATGTTGCTCTGATTGTAAGTTAAAAAAATGGGATAAACTGATAACTACCACGAGTCCGTTGTTACGTATGAGCCTCAAAAATGTGTGCAGGAGTGTAAGCCCACTCTCAGACCGGGAGAGTGTTGTCCACTCTCCGTTACTCAGAGACAGACAGCAGTTGACTTTCCGTCCAAGTAAGCAAGCAGACAGCAGTAGGAGAATCAAACAACGGAGTGGACTGTTGTGGGCTCACAAAAGGCCTATGGGCCTGGGCTCAGGCCTGGTTCAAGAATTTATTTTCTTACTTTTGAACAAGTCTTTTATAATATAAAATTCTACTCTAGGATGTTATTATATTTTAATGGGAGAAAATCATGATAGCACCTCAATTATTATTACTGGTATATAGAATTTTAATATGGAAATGATGACTACTTTTGTTAAACTTGGCACGATATTGTTTTATGGAAATGGTTGTTGATGAGCATTTATTGGTGATTTTTATTCCGTTTTGGAAATCAAAGCCTAATGTACATTGACTGTTCTAATCTAGACTCGGATTAAATACATCTTGGATTTGTTTATTTGCTCGCCTAACTCAAGTGATTCATTTTCTATTAGCTAGTACAAGATCAAGTGATGTGGCAGACAAACACATAGGATGACTACGCAAGTCCGAACTTTCTTCCTAGAAGAATGCATCAAATGGTCTAGACGTTATAAAAATGCACGTAAATGACGTAACCCTTATGTCCGTGGTGGAGAGGAATAGTTGGTTTATTTCAGCATCGTGAAAAACTCAAAGCACTAGTATACATATAGTAATTGATTTCTCTTTAGGGAAAATATTAGAACAACACGGTCTCATAGGTTTCCTTATCAGCCAACAAATTTTCGTGAAGACCTACCTGCATATTAATGATCGTTGCGAGTTTAGCGAAATTAGGCTCATTTATAATCTACTCATCAAATAGCATTAGAGGCAGAATTTATCTCCAAATACTTGCATAGTATTTTTTTTAGTTACTTTTATCTCATAATAATCTATCACAAGTGACTCAACCAAAGTAATTGTTATGATAAACTAGTATGATCAATGATGTCTATTTAGATGATTAGTGCCTTTTTGAATGACACATGGAGCAATTTAGATTTACTTGTTGCTAGAACTTTAAAGTCGATAGAATGCATGTTTGCTAGAATATTAATTCTCAATCGATTTTGACAACCATCAGTACCATGTATTTATTGTGACTTGTGAGTACTTTAATTATTAAGTTTTGGAAGTTGGAAGGCTCAAATCAATGGTGTAAACTACTGCTCATATTCTTAGCATTGCAAATCATTATATGAAGTGTGTTGTGCATCAAAACGGTATTATTTTGGTGCCTAAAAATAGCCAAACCCCTCATTTATGGCTTGGAAGGAAGCCTTTTCTTCTTCTTTTTAATCCTTGAGAGCAAATTCATTCATAAAAAAAAGTTATTTTTTTCTTATAAACAATGTTACTAACATATCACTTTATACATTAAATTATACAAAATATTTATGTGTCATTCATTAATTTGAATATATATTTATAAAATTCGCTTTTACACTTTATATTTAAAATAACATGTTATATGGGCATGATATATCATCTGATATCTGATGTGCAACTTAGATTTATTTTTTTCTTATATGAAACAAACCAATAAAGTTCCTTCAAATGTCAACAAATTTGGCCAATAATGAGTGGGCCATTTATTCTCTGAAATTTCTCTGACCAATTTGGTAATTTCTGGGAAGCATTTGCCGCATTAATCATGGAAGAGAAAACCGACAAACAACAGCAGAAAGCTGATGGACACGGGCAGTGAGTGACCGCATATATCTTCACTAGAGAAGGAGATAGAGGGAGAGAGAAGTAGAATTGCTTGCTTCCAATTCCATGCTGGCCGCGGTGCAGTAGAAAATTCGTGTACAACATTCAATAAGCTGGGCAGTTGATGGTCGTGAAATATCGTATCCATTGCGGCGGGAATAACGCGTCCCTGTTTGTACCAAAAATCTCCCAACAGCATCGCAGAGAGAGAGAGAGCGAGAGAGAGAGAACGGCAAAACAATTCTTTATTGGGAATTCCACTTATCAGCTCCGAGTCTCCGACCATTACAGATTTCTTTATTCACATGCTACACTTGTGCTCTGACATTCCGCCTATATCCCTGCGGAATACAATTTTATGCACTTCTCTGCTTCTATCCGCCTGCACATGGATTATCATAATCTGTCTTGATTAGTTGAAGGTACTCTCTCTCTCTCTCTCTCTCTCTCTCTCTGGGTATAACCTATTTAATTTCTGCTGTTCTCTTTAGTGGGTTTCATTTCCCGGGTATTCGCCATTTTTGGGTTTAGAGACATATTGTCGCAATTGGGTATTGACAATTTTGTCAATTGTATGTTGCTTCTAGTCTTCCCATCTGCCTCTCTCGGTCTTTACAGGATTCTAAAGGTACCTAAACGAGAACTTTGGTTAAGTGAATAGATAAATTCAAAAGAGTCTCCATTTGGGGTTTGACCTTTGGGCTTTAGGTTTCTTCTTTACTCTTTGGGGGGGTTTTGGAAAAGGTTGGAGGTTGGTTGGATGGATGGTAGGGGAGTGAATTTCAAGCAAAGCTTGTGAATCACCAGAAATCGCCAACCCCTCTTTCCTTTTGTTCCCTTCTGACACTGATGTCGACCGTAATTGACCATTTTATCCCTGAATTGCTTTAGGATTTGGGTTTTATGCACTTTCTTGGTTTCAAATTGTTCAGGTTTCACTTTTAAAGCTTCAGTTTTGGTTAGCCTTCTTTATTTCTTTTTCTTTCCACTTGGGTGTTTTGTGATCTGTGACATTATGGTTCTAATTCTCATATGCTTTTAATGCATTCTGTGGAGGAGGAAGTGTCTCTGATGATTTTAACACATGTTAATACATTTTACAAGAAGAGGCTTCACTCCTAAAACTTTTTTATTGCCGTGGTAATTTTGCAGGTGAATAGGAGGGTGAAGTGTCTCTGATGGACCGGCAGGGTTGGCTGTGGAGGAGGAAGTCTTCACACAAGAGTCCGGGTGAAACTGAAAGCTCGGAATCGTCTCATTCTGAAAGATTCTATGATGATCAGGTTGGTGTTTTTCACATAGCCGGATTCATTATATTCCAATCTTTCATCTTTGCCTTCCAGTTGTATTGAGTTTTATGAACATAGTCTTTCTTAATTCCACATTTTTAATTTTTATTATCAGCACCTTTTTGATCTGAATTCTCACATTTTTTGCAGATTACCCTTTGTCAAATTTTATAAAAATGTTTTAACTTTGTATGTTGTAACAAACCTAAATTAATCCGAATGTCCTTTGCCATCTATTGTTCATGTCTTCATGATTGACAATCACTTCTTGTTGTAAAATGTGGCTTGATGAGTTTGCTGAGAAGATCATACTGTATTAAGTATGATCATTCTGGTGCACCGCGTTAATAGTTCTTTTGGTAGGGTAATTTCTTTCCATGCTGAAATAATTAATTTTGGTAGGGTAATATGTCTATTACTGGCTTTTTAGCAGTTTACTATTGAACCGTGTCCTTACTCCTTCCTATGTGCTTTAAGAGGCTACGTGTAGCCAACAAGAGGCAGGAAAGTATCTTCCTTAACTCCGTGGAATCTGGATCCTAGAGTTTTGGCAAATTGTTTCCTTCAACTTTTAATACCAAACCGAGACTAGCTTTTGTTTCCTTGGTGGCTAATAGGAACCTGTAGAGGGTGTGAATCAGTAACACGAGGAAAGAACGATTACGTTAGGTATATACGGTTTTCTAGATACATACATCGACGACCTCTGTGAAAATACCTGATGGTTCAACCAGAATTGTCAAAAGTACAATTTTTCTTGTTGACAAGCACTCTGTCTGAGTGTTTGCTTGGACGCCGCATTAGGTACATCCCACTTTCTTAGTTTCAAGCTGGCCAACTGAGTGAAAGTAAGCCTTTTAACAAGCATAGATTTCCAGATGGATCCGGATCCACATTGCTCTGGTCAGATTTAATAAGTCATTTTTAGGACATAAGTCACAACTTGATTTGCCAGTTGGGTCTTACTTCAGTACATTAATTCCCTTAGGGAATATTAAATTTAATTTGTGTGGTTGTTCAGTTAAGTATATCTCGTCTTTACCACAAATCTTTTTCCTTTGATGAATTTTATTTTGGTCTTATGCATTTCTTTCGGGTTCCACATGCATTATAGAATTTTCCTTGTCGTCTTAGTTATTGGTTGTTTTATAACTGAAGGCGTGTTCAAACCATCGTAGTCAATCACCAGAACCAAACCATCATACTCAATCACCAGAAGTCACGTCTAGAGCTGCACCTAATGAGGAAGAACATAATAATATTGTGAAGATTCTAACTGAAAAGCTATCAGCAGCTCTTCTCAACATCAGTGCCAAGGAAGACTTGGTAAAGCAGCACGCGAAAGTGGCAGAGGAAGCTGTCTCTGGTATCAATTGTTTCTCTTGTCCAGTTTTTTGGATTATAATTCCTGATGATGTATTTGGGGGAAATGGTTAGCTACAAAGCACATATTATGACGTTGGTTGAAATTTGGAGAAGATCCTCACCCTCCGTATCTTTCTTTGTTTAGATCAGATGATTAAGTACGGTTTCTTGCTTTTCTTATGTTTCACTGAGATTCCTTAGTTGCTTTCTTAGCTGCAATATATCTGGACTTCAGCCTCTTCTTTGTGCTGCTTGTTTGGCCCAACTGCCCACGTTTTCATTCTGTTGTACCCCTCTGATAGAAGTGAAAACTTCCTGAATACGTACTCGAGTTCAACTGTTCAAGCATTTGAATTCAGAACAATTCAAATTATCCCTCATTTCCACATTGATCTCTCTCTCCAATACGAGGCTTTCAGTTAGTTGAAATTTGATCGAATTACATCTTTTCTTGGTACGCTATCCATGTATGAACTTTGAAGATGACCGTTTGATCTTCCTGATCTCTGTTTCAAATGGCAGGATGGGAAAAGGCAGAAAGTGAAGCATTGGCTTTGAAGCATCAACTTGAAGCTGGAGCTCAGAAGAATACTGCCCTTGAAGATCGAGTGGGCCATCTCGATGGAGCTCTCAAGGAGTGTCTTAGGCAGCTTCGACAAACTAGAGAAGATCAAGAGCACAAAATCCATGAGGCAGTTGCCAACAAAAACCACGAATGGGGGTTTACAAAATCCAAACTTGAGACCCAGCTAGTTGAGCTCCAGTCTCAATTTCAAGCCACTAGAGCTGAACTAGAGACGATGATTATTGAAAGGGATTTGAGCGCCACAGCGGCTGAAATAGCTAGCAAACATCATCTGGAGAGCATAAAGAGGGTGGCCAAGCTTGAATCTGAGATCCGAAGGCTAAAATCAGTGGCCCGCAAGGCACCGGTACTCAATGATCACAGGTCTGCTACTGCCTCATCAGTGTATGTTGAATCTTTCACGGATAGCCAATCAGAAAGTGGTTTAGAGCTCAACGAGTTTGACTCATGGGCATCTGCTTTAATAGTGGAGCGTGATCAATTTAAGAACGATAAGGCCATTGAAGGAAACCTTATGATTCCTTCGGTTGAGATTAATCTCATGGATGATTTTCTTGAAATTGAAAGGCTTGCAGCATTACCTGAGATGGAAAATGGAAGCTGTCATCCCCATGAAGGGGAAACCCCTTCTAAGTTGGAAGCAACGATAATTAGGATAGCTGAAATGAAGGAGAAGTTGGAGAAAGTAGAAACGGAGAAAGTTGAACTTGAGTTGGCTTTAATCGAATGCCAAGATCAGCTTAAAGAATCAGGGGATCGGTTAGTGCAAGCAGAGGTGAAGTTGGTGGAGATTCAAACTTGTTTAGCTAGGGCAAATGAAGCGAAGAGTGCAGCTGACATGGAACTCGAGACTGCCAATAAAAAGAGAGAAGCAGCAGAGTCACAATTATTGGTGGTCGAGGGAGAGATCGAAGCTTTGCTTTCAAAAGTTGGTTGTCTAGAAGAAGAGGTCCGAAAAGAGAAGGCTTTTTCGGAAGAAGCTGTGGCCAAGTGTCGGAAAATGGAAGACGAAACTTTGAGAATGAAGCGCGAAGTTGATTTCCGGAATGCTGCAATATTGAATGGAGATTTGAAAATAAAGCAGGTTTGTTTTCTAGCTTCTCTTTTTTTCCTGTAAATAGAACCCTTTCAATGCTAATCAATGAGAGAAAAGAACAGTTAATGAGAAGATGACAGAATCAATATCATCTCAAAGGCAGTGGCTAATTTTGCCATAGCAGATTGTTGTAGTTTCTTCAAGATTTAAGTGCACCCGGACCACAACCCAAGTACAATCAATCACAGAAAGGAAAAAGACCCAAAAACAACTCGAAACAGCTCTCCCAACTATAAACATGGAAACAAAGAGTCTACAGTTATGTAAAGTGCTTCCTCATGAGCACTCATGGATTCCAGTTGATCACCTCGACTATAAACATGGAAAGAAAGAGTCTAAAGTTATGTAAAGTGCTTCCTCATCAGCATTCATGGATTCCAATTTATCACCTCCCGCTGTTTGAAAAACAGCAGCTGATATGATACCGGGATACTGCTACTTAAATTCTTCCTGCTACTGTTCCCTGAAAATAACGAAAGGGCTAACAGATTTATTCTTCCTACACTGCCCCTTCAAGTCCTTTGTGCTCTGTTTTTTACATCACAGTTAATTGGACATTGGATTTGAATGCACGTTAGCTCCCTGTCCATCCTACAAGATTTACTGTAATCCCTACATTCAACTCCTCCAATTGGTTTATCAAAAGCTCAAGCTTGACACACTTCCGCCCTCTCATCGGACCTTGAAAAGAAAGTCATGCAGCTACCCAAAGAATTATCCACTTTCTTAAGGAGCAATGTTGCATTGTCATCCACACTCAAAGAAACAATCAAAAAATCACCTATTTAGGTCAAAACATCACACCATTGTATAATCTGGTTCCAACTTACCAACTAATATAAAGCAACGGCATTGTATTTCTTTAAGTGTGGTGATTTTCACATGATAGTGATAATGAGAATGCTTGCTTAACTTCCCTTGCTTCTTTATCTTCTTTCCATATATCTGATTGCCTTTCCTCGTTTTAATTGCAATATGACAGGAGAAGGAGCTATCAGTGGCAGCTACTAAATTTGCAGAGTGCCAGAAAACAATTTCCTCTATTGGGCTACAGTTGAAATCCCTCGCGACAATGGATGACTTCCTAATTCACCCAGAGAAATCCCTAAAACAAGGAATCGCAATTCCCTGAAGATGGTCCAGATGAATTTGCCAAAAACCAAAACTGGAAGCTCCAAGAAAAACAATTAACTGCTCAGCTCGATTACAAAATGGTGTTGACGGGAGCATGTTACCAAGAAGCTGAAATGTGTTTGGAAAGCTATTCCGCGGAGTAACAGCCAGAGACAGACTGAAAATGATGAGAAAAGATACAGAAAATTGGAAGTAAAATGGTGTTGAGCTCAGGATTGTGTATAGCAGGAGGCTTAGTGTGTTCTTTGTTGGTAATAGCAGATTGAATATATTTACTTGGTTATGATGGAGAACTTATTTATTTATTTATTTTTGAACATCCTAGTAAAAATGATAACTATGCTGAATAAGGAAGATGAATTTTGATATTTAGTTTCACTGAAGGATCTGTTTTCATTTTGGTAGACAGTCCAAAACTTTAAATTGCTCGACTGTCTCCAAGCTTTGGTCCTTGACTGTTTCCAATTGCTCAAAATGTAAAATTGCTCGACAGTGTGATGGTAAGGTGATTGACACTCCAAACTGTGTATATTTTGTGTTAAATTCTTTTGACTTGCATGCATTCATTATTTACTGGATAAATATTTATGTGTTTTGATTGCTTAACATGCGTCCGGGTTATTAGTGTGTATTTGAGTGTTTTGTAGTGCTTTACAAGTCTTTGGATGTTATCAAGAATCAAGTCAAAAAGTGAAAGAGGAAAAATTAAAGTTTGAAGTCAGCACCCCGAACAACCAGTAGTAGAAAACTGACCAAAAGAGGCAAAATCTCGAACTATTGGTAGTAAGTGCCCCGAATTACCGGCAGTAAGGGTAAAGATAAGAATTTTCTTAGTTTAAGTAATTTTAATGTAATCTTTATCTCTAAAGTCTCCTAATTAAGTTAGGAGAGTTGAAGGGAAGATCTATTTTATTAGGAACCCTAGATAGAGATTAAGAGAAGCGTTTTGTTCTAGAAGATAACCATCATTTGATTGTTTTACACTTTATTTTTAGATTTTGGCCATCAATTTTAAAGTTCTTTAATTTCTTGTTATTTGATTATTCTACTTTTATTCTTATTCTTGATTTCTCATGGATTCCATTAAATTCACAAGAAACTAATCTTTCAAGGATTCAATTCAACGACGGAATATTGAGTTGTGACTCAAGGTAATTCGATCCTCATCTGTGGTATTTAATTTCTGAAATCATTCTATAAATCAAGATTCGTTTTGAAATCGATTAAAGATTTTTCTAAAGATTTCTGTTTATGTGCAAACAATTTTTTTGTGGCACACACAATTCTTAGATTTTTAAAAGGTTTTAATCTGAAGTCCTAATTTTTCTAATTTGATTATTAAACTGATTATTAATCTTTCTTATTTCCTATAAATCTTCATTTTTTCATTATTCTACGAAAGTTCGATGTTATAGAACTGGAGTTGAGTTATATTTGAGAATTAGATTATTCCGAGTCGCGATCAATGTGGATCCTGAGAATTAGATCTTGTTTCTTTAATTTTACATTAAATCGTTCTCTATCTCACAACATATTTTTATCAAAATTCTCTATAACATTTCTTTCTTTCTACTGATAATTTCTGAATTTTTCGTTCTTTGTGGATTCGACTTCGGACCTCTGGATTTATTATGTTACAACTGAACTATTAATACTATGTTTGGGATACATATTTATTGACATTGGTTGACGACAAACGTAAAGAATGATAGGAAATAAATTCAATTGGATTCTAAGATGGAATAGTGTAGTAGTATCCGATATCAAGAACACTTTGTTAATTATCCTTTACTTGATGGGTAACTTTTTATAATTGGCAACATTTGAAGTTAAAGGGTTCAATTCATAGAGGGTTTTATTCCGACTTTAATTGTATCATTGTTAGTGAATGGTGGAATTAATCCCTCAAATACTGGTCAAGATGTGTGAAAGCTATCAAAGAAAAATAATGTAATTAATATTCGATGTACTGGTCGAGGTGTGTGAAAGCTATCAAAGAAAAATAATGTAATTAATATTCGATTCACTGGTATTTTTTGAATTGCATGCCTAAAACTGGCACGATGGAAAGAGCTATGACGCGGATTTAAGGCACATGACTGGTGTTTCTCATCCCTATACATGCACCAGGAGCAGTTTCAGGCCCTAGTCACTTGATTCTCCGAGGAACTGTCAACTAATTTCAGCAGATTGGTGTGCCAAGTTCCTTTGCACTATACATAACTTATTCAATCAGTGTTGTTTGCATCGAATAATGAAAAGGAGAATGATTTTAAATGATCGGCCAATAACTAACAACACGGATGCAACCCAATTCCATAGAGCAATAGTTGCAAACGATAACATCGAATATTTCTGTACTCAAGGGACACATGTATGTAGAAAGCCAAGTATTGGACCTAACAACAACTTAAACATCAAACTGCTGCTTCATTTTACCCATGGAGAGAAACCCATTCTATCCATGCACTCAATTCTGCTTGAGTAGATCATAGAAAACCTGTGGTTTTTTGTAGTCTGAGATGCGGAGGGCCTGAAACAAAGGTGATCAATGTATTAATGATGTATCATATATCATGCACTTCATATAGAAATTGATTAGTTTTGGAAACTATGTTCCAGAAAAGTAAATGGTATGTTTAAAGTTCTCCATAGCCTATAGTTACTATTTGGTTCACTGGAAGGGTTTTTGGGAGAATGGTATGATCATCCGTTGGCCGATGATTATTCCATATACAATGCACATTCTGTCAATTTGGAAGCATACCAATCATCGGAAGAATTGCAAGGGAATGACCAGCCTTCTTATCAATTAACCAAGTATTACCATAGTGTTATTTTCCTACTCAGCATGGACGATGAGCCTAGCAAATATTTATTGTAGCATGCATGTCATTCCAACAGAGTTGCTCAATTTTGCATCTTTGAACCTAAAAGGCACAATCTTATATATGTTACGGTAACATACCTGCATTGCAAAGGCTATGTGGATAAGAGTAGCTTCTGACCATGGCCTCCCAATAAACTGAAGCCCTATAGGCAAGCCAAGTCTGTCATATCCAACCTATCAAAGAACAATTATGTTAACTAACATGTTGGACTCATGGCAATGTGGTACGAGTGTTCTACCCATCAAATCCATTTGATGTTTTCACAGAAAACAAATGGAGATCACTGTCACTATGTAATAGATGGAAAATGGCTACTAAGATCCTACCGGTACAGTCACTGCAGGCAATCCGAGGAAATTCCCTGATATCTGATACCGAACAAGTGCAGCTGAGAACAAAGGGGATTGAAATTGGTTTAATAGGGTAATAAAAAGGTACAATTGAAGTATGAACAAAAATCCGTTTGGCACTTGTACCTCCATTTATGTAGTCGAGTTCGCCAGTTTTTAGAGCATCATCGTATAGTGTGTAAGCGGTTACACTGCCAAACGCAAGTTACCATGATATATAAGCAATTTGAATGTGACAGGAAAACTGAATTGTGAAGCATTTCTTAATGTGTCATATCGGCGAATTGGCTCGAAACAAATAATAGGTTCAAGGCCATCATACAACAGAAAGGAGACCAGCGATGGTAGCTGATCCACATTAGTAACTAAGGAAGAAGCTCTTCATCTTCTATTATTATTTTTGTCCCCTATAATAGTATGCAATCAAAGCAGGAGGGATAGAGTACCCTGTTGTTGGTGTAACAATGACATCTGCTTTAGCAAATATGGTCTTATGAAACTGCATCTGTCGATTCCTGAAGATACATAAAAAAGCAAAGGAACCTTAGAACCAATATAATTTTAGGATCAAGCCATTGATGTTATTAAAATAGTCCAGCAAACAATAACCAGTAAAGTAGAAGAATATCCAGTTAACATTAACAACAACCAGGAAACTTAGAACCAACATAAAATTGGACGTTCCAATGCTATCCAAACATGGATTTGTACAAAGAGAGGAGATGCCCAGCTGCCTGTGAAGTGACTATAGATAGCGGGTTTCATCTTAACACAGTAGTAGCACATTCGAGCTTTATTATCAACAACATTAACAAATAAATCCTCTTGTCATTGCAAAATTATGGTATTCTTTTTCAGGCTCCAAGCTTTTTATGTAGAAAATGTGTTAAAACAGGGCATAAATATCTCTTGACTTTGGAGTAGGGTCAACTATGTTAATGATATTTCTCGTCAGAGAATATTAGCAAAAAGTTGATATTCATTTAGCATGTACACCTTATGATCTCATAGAGTTGATTGTATGTGAACGCCAAATCCTAGGTTCAACATTTCGTAAACTCGGAAAGATAAAAGTAGTAGTCAAAACAAAACTATCGTCCAAAATAGTTTCTTGTAGTTCTTTCCCAATACTCACAAGGGCCTGGAGATTCTATGAAACCTTTATTAGTAAGAACTATGTGTAGGTTTCTGGTGAATAGATCTAATAGCCCTACTACAATTATACCTTACAACAAGAGGTTTTTATGGTTACGCAACGTAGCACATGAATCATGATATTAACCACCTTATGTTTATTACCACAAAGTAATGAACGAGAAACATCAATCGTACCAGAAGATATCTGATACTATTTCAAAATCAGCATTACTAGTCTACCTTTTTCAGCAAATATTGCCATTGACAAAGTAAATTGACAAGTACAGTACCTAATTTTTTGGGCATTTAAATACTCCCTGCTGTTGAAAGCCCCATAAACGGAAAGTGCTACTCTTGCATCCCCTCCTAATTCTGCCATATCCCTATTTCAATGAGAGTTGATATGGTCAACATCCAGCATTGTAATCCTCATAACCAGAGGTAAAACAATGTTGTCATAAGGAATTACATACAGCTTTTCTAGATGACAAGCAATTGCAGTTGTACACTCGGATCCAATTGTTAAATAATGTGCCAGGCGCATCACCTCTATCTCTGGTACAGTCACCTCGACGGTCTTTCAGACAAGAAGTTATAAGTAGGTAAGAAAGCAGTATCATGGTGTAAAAACAAACTAGTGGCTTAGCCAAATGAAGAACGACAAGTTGCAGGAGAGAATTTTTCTAACAAGAAAATAGTGGATTTATGTTTACGTGGTGAATGAAAAGACCAACTAATATCATGTATAATAATTATCCATTGATCTCATCTATTCTAGATTAGAGGGAATGTAAACGCACATGCAGTTGCACACAAATAGATTAAAGCAGATTTAAGCATCGAAATTCTCTGAATATTGAACCAATAAAAAAGATACATGTGTTTACAGTACCTCCCATCCATAATGCTTATAAAGCTGGTCCAGAGCACGGGAACAACAGACTTTTATGTCATCAGTGCAATCATTAAACCACTAATTGATTCAAAGAAGAAATGCAGTCATCAGTTTGTATAGTAACAACTGTATCGGAAGAGCATATCGTAGTCCTGAATAGTAATGTCAAGTTTGAGAAACAGTTACTAACCTCTACAGATTTAGCGAGTTTGATGTTTGATACAGAGTTTGGGGACTTCAACAGGGGGAAATGTATTTCCGGCTGCTAAGTTTTCCAGAAACATGATGTCCAAAGTTAGTAGATTTTAATGGAAAAAAAGGGGGGCCAAATAATAACACATTAAACAAATAGCAGAAGGCATTGAGTATGAAGCCACAGTGACAAGATGGATACTTTCAGGGAAGCAGTTTGGCTTTTATGTATCCATAGACCATAGATGATATATAAATGAATGGAAACCTGTTTTTGCATGGTAGGTCGTCGTTTGCAATATGAACAAGAAAAAAAGAACTAAATCTTAACCTTAATAATTAAACAAAAATAGGAAAGTAAGAGAACAAAAAGAAAACCAATGAAAGCAGACTGTGTCCAAGCATTTGGATGTGAGGAAATAGAAACCAAACTGAATAAAAAGAGAGAGCTCAGTATATGCATGAATGACTAGTTTATGAAATGGACTTGCAAATGCCAATGAAAAATCCAGATTTCTAATTTCCAATAGCAAGTAAAACGAAAGGTTCCATGCACAGAGCAAATTAAGGACATACCAGTACTCTAGTGGGCTGATGAGATCGACTTTGGCCACTTATAGCTGCATAACTGGAAATATGAACTGGTTCAGATATCTCACAAAACTAGCTAAAAGGTGCCTAAGGATATAATTTGAAGTCAAAATTAAAAAATAAATCCCAATAAAGAACACTGACACTATAAAAGCATCTTCAACTGTGCCTGCTAGTATTCCAACCATTCCAACTGTCCAGTTCAGAGGAAGAACACTGAAAGAATTACAAAATTGATTTTGTAACTTTTCTCAGAAAGAGGTAAGCCATAAAATACACAATGCAGGACGTTTGGAGCAGATAACGGCACATCAAGTAGTACACTTACCCAGAGTGAGATATGCGTCCAAAAGTTGGCTTCAAACCAACAACACCACAAAGAGCAGCAGGCATTCGCACAGACCCTAAAAAGCAATGCAGAGTGAATAGTTATTGTTTTCTCAAGAAGTCATAGCCCATAAGGTGAAACTCAGTTCTCATGGGTAGCCAGTTCAAACTCTTGATAACTCAATTTGAAAAGATTATCAAATGACTAAAACTATGTGCAGCCCATGTCATATGGTTGGATGATGAACGCTAGTGGAACTAACTTGGGTAGAGGAGGACAGACAACTGCAAAGCACATTGGCCTATCAGTTGAACTGAAAGGATTGAAGTTAAACAAGTCGAATCCTTTACCGAGGGAGCTAATATCCTTCTATATGAAGATCATACAACACAACGAAAGCAATTTCCTGCTAAGAACACAATTGCAAAACACAGAAACAATCCTATGTGAAAATTCTGGTTTTTTTCTTTGGCAACACTTAGCAGTGAAAATTCTTGAACAAGACTACGTGGATTTACTTAAGGGACATAACATCTGAAATGAAAGATATCAAGGTGAAGGAATAGTTAGTAACCAACAATTTCACATTAAATATATCAAAATCAGTGAACCCGCTTGTAATTGATCACATTCGAGTAGAAGATAAAAACTGTTTTACCTCCTCCATCAACACCAAGCGCAGCAGGGCACAATCCTGAAGACACCACAGCAGCAGATCCACTAGAAGAACCCCCAGCAACCTTAGTACGATCATACGGATTTCTTGTTGCCCTACAGTACCCAGCAGAATCAGTGTAAATTTTGGTGAACAATGTATCAGTTGTCCACGACAAGAGTTTCTGTGTATAATTTAAATCACAAAGATGTGTTTACACAAGAATCCCTAGGGATCAGACAGTACTGAGTTGGAAATGAGTAACCATTTTATTACCCGTAGTGAGGATTTATTCCACTGGTTCCAGCCCCAAGCTCATGCATATTTGTCTTCCCAACAAGTAAGGCACCACATAATCTCAAGCGTTTAACACAACATGCATCATCTGTACATCGTCTTGCTTTGTGCAACCACTTTGTGCCTCCTACAATAATTATTATCTAGTATTTACCTTACCACTGACTAGAATTTTTTAAATCAGTTTTAATACAGTGGACAGTACCCTGCCCTTGCAAAAACATGAAAAGCGGAGTTACCTGTAGTTGGATAGGGCAAGCAATCTATCTCGTCTTTGACAGCAATTGGAACACCATCTAAAACTGATAAAGCTTGTCCTGAACAATTCCCAATAACAAAGATTTGAGAAGTTGAAGTATTCTAGCCATGATTTTATGGCACCAATATATCTCAAGGGATACACACAAATAACATCAACTGAAGTAGCGTTATTAAATTGTCTAGAAAATACAAAATAATGCCCATGATAAATATATGGAAAAAAATAACAGTGATACATGATGTATATGTAAAACCCTATTAATCATCATAAACTTACATCTCTAGATTAGTATGCTACGCATTACGTTTTCATTTGTTGTCTTGCACTGATGTTTTCATTGTGTCTCTTTGCCCCAGCTAAGCCACTTACAATACCCAACAACCAAAGAAGTGACAGAGGCCTACAATGAGCTAGAGCATGGAGCTAATTACCACATTATCGAGCTAGGAGCATGAACTTTTCATGTTAAGATACCTCAAATGGAGAACAATTTTGTTCATGACGATCGTGTATTTGCATCATTTCACCAGTACGTACTTGGTGAACTAAGGCACATTGAGAAAAACTAATACCAACAACAACAAAAATGATGGTACTCATAACATTAACAACAATGTAAGTTGCAAAATAGTCACCTGACAACTCTGAAAGCCTGGAGACAATTTCATGTTTATATTGCCTACACATCCAGAAAGAAAGTATGTCATTTTAAGTACCTTGTTCATAGCGGAGAGTTGACTCAGTCGCTTGCTTTAGGATATCTTCAATATTATAATCAATAAAAAATGACATCTGAAATGCAGGTTCGGATGATTCACGAACAGCAGCTACAAATTGATCAGCAACCTGTACAAGTACTAAATAAGGCCTATGGACAAATACAGACTATAGAGTCGTCCACTCAATAAGCAAGCACTAAAAATTCAGATGGAGTAAGAGCTATATAAAGTACAGATTGATGGCATTAAGAATAAGCTTTGGGAACAAAGTTCAGATGTCATTTAGATGGGAATTATTACACGCACTTGGAAAACACATACCAATCGAGGAGTTATCTTTCCTGATGTGTAGGCTTTTGAATAATCAGTTATTGTCCACCGATAGAAACCAAACTTTGGATTTTTCACTATGTATTCTGAAAATTGAAGACATTCCGTTGCCTTTTGAACTTGTTCTGGTGGAGAGAGACCAGAGTCTATGCATTTTATTTCTTGTTCTGTAAGGTCTGCAATGACAAACTAAAACCATATACATGAGAAAAGTGAAAAGTCTTGTGCAAACTTGCTTGAGACATTCATAAAGACATTTACACGCCAAACTCAAATCTTACTATCAACATTCAAACTAAGAAGAATGGATAGGGATATAGGGCACCGATACAATACATACTTGTGGAAATGGCATTTACAAAAACAAATAAGGACACGACACACTTGGCATGCTTTAATAATCAAATTTATTTTTGGTGTACACACGAAATAATGGCTACTTGATACCACAAAATCTACTATGGATTCAGAAAAAAAAAAAAAAAGAACATAAATGAATTTAGAATTTTGAAATTTAGATGTGTTCAAATTAAGAATACGTCTGAATGAGAAGGGATTAATCGGCACAAACATACAGTTGCCGGCACAAGTTGTTTTTCTCTCAAGTTGTAATGTGTGCTCTATGTATCTAAGCAATGGACCCAGAGGTCCTCCTAGTGCCCAAAGAACGACGTGAAACAAAAGGTCAAAATAATTATAAAACATAAATATGTAAGTGTACATCACAAGTCAGGGAGCACCTAACAAGTGTCTGTGTCCAACACATTTGTTTGCCACCTTCTTGGATGTGCTAGTGCTTCTTAGACTATGCTGGCCAAATAATAAACCAATTCTGAAACATGATCCGCAGATAAACAGAATTCTTTCCTCTCTGATTATGTACCTTGGTCAAAAGTTTAATCTTCAATTCCGTATTAGCTTTGTTTAAACATATGATTACATAGTGATAGTATCACAGTTGCTATAATTGTTTTTCAAATAATCCAGGGTACTTAGTCAAATAATTGTTGAAGTAACCTTTCCTTGTATATCGTGCATAGTTCACTAATAAACATAAACTGGAGTGGGACAAGGGTGTACAAGTAATCAGCAGAAATAATGGAGCATAATGGAAATCAAGAAACCTGACCTTCATCAGGGTGTAAAGGAACAAATACAGGTGGCTCTTCCAAATCTGCAAATGAAACAAGCTGCAAAAATTGAATTTGTTATCAGTGATTCGGAGGAAACACTGAACATACCGTAATGTGGTTGACAAGAAAGCTGAACTACTCATTTCTGCTGCAAAAACTGAAAAAAAAGTGATATTTGGACCTAGAAATCGATTATTCCTTTTCTCAACACTCGTGTTGCAGGACACATCATAAAGGTACACAAGGGATATGATGTAAGAACCATGCAAAAAGAATGAAAGCTATGATGCCTAACAAAAAAGATCAAAAGTTGGCAGATCATGAATTGGATAAAATATCAAGCTTTCTGTCATGAAAAATAATTGCTCTAGTAAACTCCCTGAAATCGTCAGTACCGACATCGAAACCAATAAGTAAATTTCTCCACAGATTCATAGACGGTTATCATCTTTCTTATAGTTTTTTTTATTGAAATGCAGGACTATACTTATGCCACAACGAGTTCATTTCAAATGTTCCCTTCGTAGATTGTAAAACTTAGCATCTTTATTGAGAGAACTTTATCAGCATGATACTTCTGCTTAGGATTTGCTTCGAAAGCATGGCTATCATGCCCAAGTGTTAATTTGTTAGAACTCCAAGCTTGAACGGATCATCATTTCCTGAGATAAAAGCTTCACTCTCTGTATCCACCACGGAATCGTGCTCCCATATGACATCAAATGGAGGTAACTGGACAATTTGCTAGAGAAGATCCCCCTTCCGAAAGGGTAAACATGTCTAGAAACAAACTTAGATATAATCAACGCACATTGGCTTTTCATATTTGCTTCAATCAAATCACATTGGCTTTTGACATTCGCCACTGGGAGTGAGTGTTAATAGTTTTCAGCAAAATCTATATTCCAATTCAACGAATCAATGTGCAGAACAGACCACATGCAACAATAGATGATACATACTATGGACGTTTCGCAAGACAACCCATAGTGATATACTGCTTTGCCCTGTTTAGAACAGAGCAGCCCCACTTTTACTTCACGTCATTGTAGAATGTACCAATGGCAAACAATAGACATTAAAAAAAAGATCCCTGATACTATTAATTCACCCTTCATCTACTTGAATAATGATTTCATTTTCGATACAAACGAACAGAGGATGCTGATTTAGCAGACATTTGAATTAATGGAGTCAGTATGCATACTTGAGTGACAAAACAGAGGATGATGTTGGCTTAGATTGTTCACGACTAAAAAAGGAATTCACTTAACTAAGTATTAACATGTCACGAGAAGTTCAATCGGATGAAACCAACAGAAGAAGTAGAATCTCAAAAGTTCAACAATTTACCGAGAAACACAAAGAGCATACCTTGTGGATTAGGTTGTCTTTCTTGAGTATGTACAGCAAAATAGGTCCAAAAATGCGCGATTCCAAAAACCAGGCAAAAATTTTAACCAGCAAACCAGCCATACGAGGAGCTGTTAAACAAACGTGAATTCATTAGCACGTGCACATCAATCATCTAAGATAAATCTCGGGAAATTAAATCCCTAATTCAACTATAATCCCAACAGAAAACTATTAAGGGAGTCAAGAAAATAAGAGGAGGACACGAGGTTCCTTTTTCCTGGGCATCAATAATAAATCATTTCCCTACTGGAATTTAGCAAAATTGGTTTCCAATTTGATTTGGAAAATTGTTTTAAATCCTTTTTCTTTTAAAAATAATAGTGCAAGATACGACTGCCAAATGAAAAAAGAACTGCAATCTATAAACAATCAACAGAAAGATTATTTAGCAATCATACAAATTATCTACTAAAGACATGATATTCTTTTCCGATGTAAACAGTCCCTCATTACCCAAAACAGGAGGAAGAAACAACAACTTGAGCACACTACGTAATTATATCCGAAGACAAGCAAATTCAAGAGAAACAGTAAAAAGTACTCATCAGAAACGAATAGGGATGAAATTAAAAAATGAAGTACACGATGACTACACTCATTAACTAAGAAATTTAAATGATAAAAGCGGAAAGGCCACCAAAAGCAAGTGAATTAATGGAGGCAAAATCAACTAGTCTAAAATCAATAAAAAAAAAAGACGTAAATGCGATGAATTGAATGCAATTGATGGATTTGTTAACAATAGCGGTGAATCAAATTCCGAAACCAAATGAATGTAACCGGAAAATTCGAACCTTTAACGTTAGCTCGGATGTAGACGTCGTCGCTGTGAGGGCCAAGGTCGACATCGGATGCGGGCTTGTAAACCACTCCTTTGTCCTTGAAAATTCCCATTATGAATTGTCAAGAATACAGAGTGATATGTGTGTAGGCAACTGTATGTATATATAGAGAGTCTATAGAGAGGGATTTCAACAAGGCATTCGGATGATGGATCAGCCGATAGATACATATACACACACACATATATATTAATAACAGGGAGGCGGAGAGCGCAAGGAAAGGTTGAAGAAATTAATTGAATGAGGCTAAAATCTCTTAACTGTTTTGTGTAAATGAGACTGGTGAGAAAACTATTGGGGGGAGGGAGAGAGAGAGAGAGAGAGAGAGAGAGGGGTAGGGGGGTTGATAGAGATAGACGAAGTGCGATCGACGAGATGAGAGACGTTGGAAGTCGTGTTTCCCGGGAATGTGAGTGACTGTGTAACGGTTTTGAAGATTTTCTTTACAGTCTATTCACATGAAACCGTGCAGAAAAGTTGTTTCCCAAAAAATAAAATAAATTTTTTTTTGCAGTAATGTGGGTCATTTGACAATTTTTTCCTTTTATCTATCTACTCTTATCTCTCTATTTCATAAATCATCCAAACTAAGTCAAAATATATCTCCTGTTTAATTCTCCATCTAAACCATTTACTTTTTTATTCTCCCTCTATAAATATCACATCAATGTGGATCATCCCTCAAAAAATAATACTCCTCTTATTTTATCTCCTCAAAACTTATCCCCTATCCAATTGGGCCCTAGCTACAGGGAAAATGTACTTTTCTTGTTTGTTTACTTTGTAAAGGTAATTATTTGTATTTGGTCCAGGACAAATTATAGTTGTGCATGTAGACTCATCTATTTTTTTTTTCCCTCAAGAGCAAGAAAACCTAGCTAGCTGGCTCAATAATTAAAGTACTGGAGGTCATTAATGAAACTGTCTCTTTCTTTTGGAGGGTATAGAGAGATGAAATCCATCTCCATTAGTGAATTATACGCTAAATTTTCATTGAAATGGGGGGGTTAGCATTAGGTGGTGGAATGTTCCTAGCTATATCAATCTTGTGAAATTACACATTAGTTTAAGTAAAGTAAAGATTTAGAATTATTGACATTGACTACTCCAATTACAATATAATTGAGTGGATTGCACTTGCTTGCCTATCTAGCTAACCTCTCGTTCAATAACGTACTTGAATGTCACTAACTTGCTAACCATTAGTTATGTCTTTTTTTGTTTGATAATTCATAGTGTTTAAGTCAGCTTACGTGCATCTATATTCCGTTGTCACTAATTGAGATTCCAAGTAAAGATATAAACAAACCCTATAAGAATTGATTGTATCTAAAATGTTTCAAACTCTAACCTTTAACTTCAAGCCAATTCCTAGAGTTAATCCATTACTTACGTCTTAAGATGGTATCTTTTAGTAGCTAGTTGTGTCCTTGCATAGGAGATAATTTGGTTGGTGGGATGCACTGACAAAGTCAAGATATTCTCGGATTGGTCCAAATTTAGGGGAGGATTATTTTTTTTTAATGTGGACAAACGTAACATGTGCTCGTTAAATTTATACTAATATTTCTTGCTACCTCGCGTAATCTAATAGATGTAATTATTGTATTTTGTAATTAAAAACACTCGTATTCTTTCTTCCGTCTCACTCTATTTTCTTTCTCTACCTTTGAAATTTCTCAAGTCACTTATTCAATAAATAATTCTAACAATCTGATTATTTTAGCTTTATATATTTTTATTGGAGAGTACTTCACAATTGAACACTTCTCAACTTAATTTTTACTCATAATTATTCACTTTTTTTTGCCTTTTACAATCAAATATTTGTTTTTGAAAAATAGTTGACCCACCTAGACTTGAATAACATAAATAAAAATTCAGAGCTCAATAAATGTACAGTTTGCAAATATGATGAGACTTATTTTAGCGTTTAAATTAAAATTCCCTGGGAATGGTTACAGATGGAGTTACAACAAAAGCTGCTCTCTAGTAATAATAGTCAACTGTCGCATAGGAATGCATGCATGTACACAGGGGCTTACTCCATCCCTGAATCCAAAGTTTGATTTTTTAATTTATTAATTAGAGCCAAACCTTTTGTTCGCACTATTTATTATACAAATATAAAAGTAATAGAACAAATCAAATCAATTGTTGACTGCCATTATTGGAAATAAATTTAGCTACAAATTCGAGTCATAGTAAATGGTTTCATAATATCACACATTTTTTTTTTTTATCAAAACTAATGTTTTGTAATATTGTTGATCAGTCATCAACAAAAAGCAGGTCTAGCTAGCTATTCGGCTGAGAACTCTATGAATTGAGCCGAGCGAGTTATCCGCCTTGCTAGCTACTCCTCGATATGGAGGAGATTGGTCTCTTTGAGACTACATGTCATTATCATCTCTGGTTTTCTGTAACGCCCCGAGCCTGCACCAATCGAAAATGTGAGAAATCTCGAGCCCACACCAGGGAGTATGTTCCTAAATGAGGAAAATTATAACACTTCAGTCAGGTTGTGGTGTTAGCTGTGAGGCCGACGTCCTGGAGATAGTGTCTCAGTAGACGTCCGGATTGGTGGTCAATGGTCCACATCGCTTGGTAGATGTAAGTTCGGTGTTATTTATAATAGACCATGAACCTACCTTGTACAAGGTCTTTTAAAGCCGTGATAGCGTCAAAATCCAATGGAACTTTACAGTTAAACAGCTCGTCCTGTAAAAATCTAAGAATTGGTGATCTACTTAGAAAGTCTATAGGTTTGGGCGACAAAAATGGACAATATTATATAAGAAGGGAACGAGTCGTTATATTTTTAGTCGTGGAGAGGTAGGGCCCCAAAATCTTATCTTTTTTTGCTGAGTGGAAGTAGGAATGGAGTGGCTCATGCCAGACTGTACAAATATCATCCTACTTATCAACTAGTTATCGGCTAGCCCAATCACAAATCGGACATCCCCATGATATATTCAGCCAGCTTGCTAGCTCAGTTTGTCTCCTTCAGGACTCACCACTCACTTATATATACAAGATTCCAATTACGAAATTTTCAAAAAAAAAAAAAAAGCGTAAAAAATGAATTTTGATGCCGCGTTCTGTCCGGACGCCTAAAAATACATGTTTTCTGGAAAAACTGACCGAACGCCTCTGCCAGGAAGGCAGTCTTTACACTTAACAAGTTGGATAGTGCACCATTGCAACTATTTCTTTCTTTAATTTCTGTTTTTCTAAATTTGGGGCTAAATTTTCGATTTGGGGAGGAAGATCGATCCAACCACCAATCTCATGTTCCTTAACTATAAGAAATTAAAGTGTCCCTCTCCGACAAATACACCACTTTCGAGTTGGGACCATATGTATCTGTGGTTGGTCCTACTGCTAAACTATCATTCAACTGCATTATTAATGGACTAATTTTATATGTGTGTGAAGACCGAAAAGAAGAAAATGAAAAAAAAAAAAAAAAGGACCGAGGAGTTAATTCTTTCTTTTAGTAGGTTGGTTGGGTTAGAAAAAATAAAGGAGAGAAGAAAATGACAAAATTTCTTCAAGAATATTATCATGTTTGATTTTTCAGTCACAAAATATGCATTACACACACACACACACGCGCACATATACATATACATATATATATATATATATATATATATATATAGAGAGAGAGAGAGAGAGAGAGAGAGAGGTATCTTAACAAACAAAATTCTAATTAAATTAAACCCAAATGAAACATAGAAAAGATCAGATTAGTGTAGCCTTCTCTAGTATTAATGATCATTTTGTTGACAGGCTCCTAACCTTAACACAGTACTGATATATGCCTCTTTGTGCCCCACTAACTATTAGGCAACATAGTTATCGGTATTCATTTAGTAACTAGTCACTATATCTCCCAACTACAATGATGTGAACCAAATAGTTGTTCGGAAATTAGCTAAAAACATTAAAAAATTAAAAGTCCAGCTCGACATGAAGATTTAAGAGACTAAAAAACCTTCAGAAATTAGTCGAGATCGATGTATTATAAAATTTCTAACATTTGAAAAAATAAAAAATTGAAATGTTATAATTGGTCACCACCGAATAACTCTATACATAAAATTAATCTTTTTTAAAAATTAATCGAAATTAATCGAGACGTATGCAAATTAATTCGAATATTCTGACAGGCATGTGATGCAGTATCCTCCCTCTCTCTCTCTCTCTCTCTCTCTTTCTCAGTTATTGTATTCATAATACCCACCTCTTTATACCTCTAGAGGTGATCATTGTTATCCAAGGTTTCTTCTTTTATAAAGAGACGACAGAATTCTTTTGATATGATAACAAAAACCATATGCGAGCTAGTGTTAAATATTCTAGTAACAATGAGTACGTACGTACATCAATTATCAATGAATTTTGGCCCTTAAAATTTAAATTCTCTCAAATTGGTACATCAATTATTGAATTTTTGTCAATTTAGACAGTTCATAGCTTCCGTCAAGGTCTGTCAATGCGACACTTAATCTTGCACACTAAAAAAGAAGAAGAAACAAATTTCGTATTTTTTAATTAAGAGATGCACACTCAGTTGTAAAGTTTCGTTAGACATTGACGATTTTACAATTTTAAAAGGCATTGTATAAAGTAGAGTCATTTTAAAATTTTAAGTTCGAAACTTTTTAGATATCATTAACCATTACAGAGTCAGAATTTTGCCTTGACTTTAATTGAGGTTCCATTAATAAATAATATTAGTCTTTTAAAATTAATCAAGGTACGAGTAACTTTGAATTATATAAAAAGGAAGCTTCTGCTAGTTTCAACTCCAGAGTGTAATTAGTGTGGTAAAAGTCAAAACACTTTCGGTTCAATTCCAAAGCATATTTATATAATTATTTATCATGTTTGTCACTTGTGATAAAGTCAAAAAAATTAGTTGAACCCTGACGAATGACAGGTTTGGTAAAAACCCTTCTGCAAGTATCCAGAGTAGAAGGGAATTATGATGACCATGTGTTACTATTCCATGATCTAATATATACCTTTTTTTCTTTGGTAGTTATAACTAAATTGATTCAAATCTTTGGCTAATACTATAGATACAAAATTGGGAAGGTTGCTATGTATTGTGCACAACAGCCCGTGTTGCGCGTCAAAATAAATATCATTTTGACATATAAAATACTGACCAAAAATTATTTGATAACCGTCTAACTATTCGGGCAGTGTTTTGCGTGTCAAAACGACGTCGTTTTGATACGTCTTGCTGTGCGCAATGCACAACAGGCCCCCTAGTCCCTGTAGATACATATAATTATGAAATTTCGACTCCAATCATGTAGATATTGATTTTTTCATAACCACAAGGTGTGATCTTCAGCCTTTTTATTTTCTATAATAACCCTGCAATTTTTTTCCTTTAAATTTAACAAACAAAAATAATAGGTCTAACCAACAAGTTGAGGCCCTTTGTTTCATCAGATAGGTAGAAGCAATTTTTTTCCTATATATATTCCCCTCAATATGGGTAATGCGTTTAGACTCTAACTAGGTAGGCTGCCAACAAGTTGAGCCCCTTTCTTTTATCATATAGATCAGCGAATTAGACGATATATTTTAAAGAATCATATATTCGGTGTTTTAATTAGTTAAAACTATAATTAAGAATTTAATTCCACATATTATCTTATACAGTGTGTTATATTGTTATGTTATAGGAAATATGTAAAACCGGTGTTTGATCTCTCTCTCTCTCTCTCTCTCTCTCTCTCTCTCTATATATATATATATATATATATATATATATATATAGGGAAAGGTTATATGAACCAACATTTTTTAAGACTAATATTAGACCAACATCTAAACTCTTCGTTCTCGATTAAATTTTAATGATCCGAACCGTTCAATGTGTTTAAAACATGTTTTTAAGGGTATCCGCGATAAATTAGCTCAAAATATTACCAGAAAGGGCTTGATCCAAACATTGGTTCATAAAACAGTTTCTGTCAGCATTTTAAACCACTGCTTGGATCAAGCCATTTTCGGTAATATTTTGAGCTGATTTCTTTTGAGTACCCTTAAAAACATGTTTTAAACACATTGAACGGTTCAGATCATTAATATTTAATCGAGAATGAAGAGTTTAAATGTTGGTTTAATATTGGTTTAAAAAAATGTTGGTCCCTTGAGCCTCCCCGTATATATATATAACATTTGAGATTTTTGTGGTCAAAGCCAAATGCCAAAGAATATGCTAAATCATTGATAGGACGTGACTCAACGGCGTTTTTTTAAGAGTTTTTCGCGATATCAAATTGAATAACTATTCCTCCCCTCCAATGGGCATAGGGGTTCATCATTACGAACATCCTTCAATTTACAATTTACAATTTACAAACTTCCAGGCAGAAAAACTAGTATAAATTTGACGAGTTGTGTGGAGTGGTTTGGTAACAACTCCTCCAATTTATTGATACAATTTGTAAGAGTAAAATCGAGCCCCCATATATGTTACAATTTTTAATTGTGATTTACATTATTCATTGCATAAGAAGAGGGGCATGCAGATTATCCATATTCAACTACCCACTTATGCTAGCTACTTTCCCTGGATACTAATGTAACACTTACACTACATATGCAGATTATATTATATTATATTATATATATCATTTGATTTGGCTCTGATCAGCAACAGACCAGTCAACAATAGATATACATATTTTTCACCATCGAGTATAGCTCGTCTGAGTAGATAGCCGACCGATCGACTAGGTATATATGTGTTACACCAGTTGGTAGATTCTCATCCTGGTCGGTCAATGTCTACTCATATACGTCGACCCAATCTTACCCAAAAGAACTGCATGGCACGTACCGACCATAAGGGCCCGCACAAGGTGTCCTTGATTTCTCTTGCAATTTCGGAGATGGCACCCGTAACCGCTCGGCATCCCAGAAATAATGTCCAAAATTGATAGAGTGTTCTTTCCGATATAAAATGGACGAGCGATTGGCAGCCATGAGCTTGCCGCCCCTTCTCCAGATCACTATTAAAGGGAATCTCACGACCAGGTACGTTTTCACACAGCTATTTCATTCTTATCCATAGAGCGTTCTAATTACTAATTTAAGGGTCCTTGGCCGGATAATCGCCTCCAATCGCCAAACTTGTTTGTAGAGAGTCTAACCAAGAGTACATGACATCTCAATATTAAAGAGTGCAAATACAATTATACCTATCCATAATACAATTTGTTTCAATAGTCTATTATTACTTTATTTTATCAAATACTATATTTTTATAAAATTTATTTTGCACATATAATTTAAACATTATTATAATTTTAAAAATTTTTAATTTTTAATTTTTAAATTTAAAAACTCACTCACTTTGAAATACCATCACACTTAGTATGGCAATTGAATATCACAAACGTTTTGTGGGGAAAAATTTCAATGATTGTTTTTAATATTACAAACTTTCAAGGTTACTTTGAGAAAAAATTCCAATTATTCTTTGAGATTACAAACTTTCAAGGCCTCCCATCACTTTGATTTGACCCATGACTATCATTTAGGTTGGTTAGGTCACAATCTCAAAGACAAGTTGCAACCCATCTCAAGGAGGAAAATTCAGTGACGCCTTTTATTAAGTACCATCCATTGAACAAAGTAATGGGTTAATGTAATGTGGTCTACACTAAAGTTATTGATCTCGTATTATATTGGTCGGTACATTTAGTACTATTTAACAAAGTGATGGGTTAATGTAACGTGATCTTGACCAAAGTTATTGATCTCGTAACATACCGGACCTCATAGCGGGATTAGCTCATCCTCGTACCATTTCAGCCATCATACTGAGCTGCACTTTTTATTTTAAATCTTCAATTGATGATTTTTTGAGTAATTACCCATAAATTGAGATTAAAATCATCCCTCTTTATGTGTTGATGGTTTATTTTTAAGTTGTGAAACTTTATTTTATATGTTCAGTATGACTTTTTTTTAAAAAAATATTATTTGAGAAATGTATATTATTTTTTAACGATAAATTAAATGGTACGCCGACACTCACTAGTACCAATAAATAGCGTACCAAGTACGAGACTGATAAGGTTGGTATTGAGATAGAAAAGCACAAATTTAAGTCACATTACTACTGGGCGTGGTTGGCTGGTCATCAGTATTGGGTGTCACCACCAACCTCAATCACCACTGGGCCTCCACTTGAGCCTAGCCATCGGTAAGGACTGTTTGTTTTACTATTTTGTAGCTTACTTGGAAGATATTATGGAAATTGATTTCACTTTCTTCAAGGTCTTCATATGATAATTCTTTTCTTGTAAAAACAATCTATATTCTTTTTTTTTTAGATGTCAAAGAGTTACAATAACATGATTGTCCATCTATGCGACTGAACTTGTGCGAAATTGAAGCTCGTCTACACGAACTATATTGTCCCCTCTTTATTCATGTTCTGATGGTAAGTATGCTTTCCTTCTAGAGATAGGGGGACTGATGCCCTATCAAAGCAACTTCCACATATATTAATCACTCTTACAGTAGGATAACAATATTTGTAATTAAGAGACCGAAAGAAAAGAAGACCTAAGCAGCCGAAACATCCAATCCAATCTAAAGAAAAACCATAGGATCTCTTCAAAAGCAATCTTCTATCCAGCACAAAAGGACTAAAAATATTCTCAAAGAGTGATGAAAGCCCAATCCTAATCTTGGTATACTCCTCATCAAGTCTCAAATGGATCCGCCATCATTAACAAGAAAGACATTAGACCAGTCATCCCACCATAAAAAAGGTCAAACTCTCGAAAGTCCACTCACATCCAATTCATTGATGAGCATCATCTTCTTCCCCTGCCCCCATCTAGGCTTGTACTAAGTGATCTGCCTTTGAAATGCATTATAGAGGCCCAATCGCTAGTTGCCTAAACTTTCAAATGATGATCATTAGATTCATTCTAGCCGGACAGGTGTCACACTTTGCTGAGGGAGTCATGTGAACACTCCCCAGCCCGCGGTTTTGCGAAAGCAGCTGTCTTCAGTAAATTGAGTTTGTCATGAAGAGAAATCATCCATCGTCCCATCCCTTATCTGATCTGCCAGTTTGTCAAGTAACTCACATATATCTCCCATCTGGCTATGAGACTTGTCTTTAGCAACAAACTGATGTCTCGTATTCCTCACCTCAATCCAACTATAAGCTGCATCTTTTGTCAAACCCTTGGTCTCCATTAGTACCCTCACTTCTTCAGCATCATCCCATTTTGCAGCAGCAGCGTATACATTGTATAGCATAACATGTCGTCCGCCATTTCGAGGTTCCAACTTCCAGAGAGCTGCACTTGCCCTACCAGCAAGATCTAAATTGCCGTGGACCATACAAGCACCTAAAAGTGCACCTAATGACCCAATGTGATTCAAACCATTAGGCGCTCTCTTAACCAGCTCTATTGCTTCATTCAGCATGTTTTTTCTTCCGAGCAAATCGATCAAAATAGCATAGTGATCTGACCTTGGGACTACAGAGTAATCCTTCTCCATTGATTCCAGAATTCGGAGTCCTTCATATGCCAGACCTCTGTGACTACAGCCAGATAACACCCCAAGAAAGGTGACATTATTAGGTTTTACGCCTGCTTCTATCATTTTCTTGAAAACAGCAAGTGATTCATCCCCATTGCCATTATTGGCAAATCCAGTTATCAGCGAGTTCCAGGAAACAATGTCCTTTTCAGGCATCCGTTCAAATAGTATCGTAGAGGATTTCATATCTCCACACTTGCAGTACATGTCAATCATAGCATTGAGCACAAACACATTAAACTCGTCATTTCCACAATTACTCCTAAAAAGGTGCCCGTGAAGTTGTTTGCCTTCGTGTAGAAGTGAAAGATCAGCACAAGCACTAAGAACACTAACATATGTGAAAGAATTAGGCTGGATGCTCTCATCCTGCATTTGCACAAAAAGATCGAGAGCTTCATCACCTCGCCCATTTTGTGCAAACGCTGTAATCAAAGCAGTCCAAGAAACCGTGTTTTTGGTTGGCATTTGATTAAAAAGCCAACGCGCGTCTTCCAATCTAGATTCCCGGGCATAAGCAACCACCATGGAAGTCCATGACACAACATCCTTTTCTACCATCTGATTAAAGATAAAAAATGAACTCTCGGCATTGCCACACTCCCCATAAGCACGAATCATAGCATTCGAAATCGCAACATTGAACTTCAGACCAATCACCCCTGCCACTCCATGAACTTGGCGCAACAGTTGTAACGCACCCAAGCAAGCACAACTGCCCACTACACTAACCAGTGTGAACTCATCCATAAAGACACTATCGTACCGTTTTTGCATTCTTTTGAACACATTTATCGATTCTTTATAAAACCCATGATGGCTTAGACCAGAAATCAAGGAATTATAGGTGACAAGGTTTGGTTCAGGCAATTGATCAAACAGGTTGTGAGCTATGTCAAAACGACCCATCTGAGAGTAAGCCGAGATGATAGTGTTCCATGAGTGAGTGTTCTTGATTGGAAGGTCATCAAAAGCCTTTTGGGCACAAACTATGGAGCTGCATTTGGAATACATGTAGATGAGACGGTTGGTTAGGAAGACGTTGAGGGTGAGGGCGGTTTTGATAAGGTGCGAGTGCAGGAGCTTCCCGAGCTTGAGGTTTTGGGCCTTGATGCAGTATGAAACGAGGGACGTGTAGTGAGGGGTAGGATCAATGAGTGAGGTGATTTCATTGCAAGGCACCATAGGGTGCAAGAGACCCATGACTATTACCAGTGTGACAAAACTAAGACCACGTGGGGTATGTCGTGGGAATTGCTCCTCGTCTCTGATCTTTCGCATATCCACGACCAAAAATAAAAGTTATCCAAAACACAATAAAAAATTAGGTAAAAAGTATTACACGCTCTCTCTCTCTCTCTCAATCTACCATCATCATCATCTTCATTATCGTCTTTCAGTTGTATACTCTATACCTTTGTGGATAATCCTTCTTTCGATCTCTTTGCATCCCAGGATATGACTCTCTACATCGCAAAGTCAAGAAGCTTAATACATCATCTGAAATCAAAAATTGGGTCGTTGGGTACTGTGAGAAACCACTCACATATCACTCACCATCCACTATCTCCTTCACAACCAATTCATCAGTATGTTAGAAACCCAGATGCAATTTCCATTAACAATGCAAACCCTTTCGTCTCTCACCGTTTCAAGTCTACCGAAGCAAGCAGGCGGTTGGATTCAATCGGCAATACTATTGATGACACGGGGGTATTTCTTGCTTCTACCCAAGCATCAAATTGCCTAATTGTATTTTCCATGCTCTCTATGCACCAGGGGTAGTGATTACTTATCAAGTTTCCTTTTTCGTCCAGACTGATGACCGACCTTCAACCCAAATACTATAGAATACTTTTTTTTCTTTCCTTTTCCTAACCCAACTTGCTTTTATTGACTTATCAATGATATTATAAAGTTAGTAACTGGCAGAAACCCTTATATAGGAGTTTAAGAACATGAGGTCAGTTAGACAACCGAAGCTGTATCTTGAAATGCCTTTCTTAAAAGACGTCGTACTTATCTGTGTGAAGCTTTGCATTCCTTTGACAACGCGTGGGTTTGGATTTCTTTTGCCCCGTGTTTGCTTATGCGTGCTGCGTGTAATTTCCTTAAGATCCACATGAAGGGCAAACAAAATAGGATGTACATTATATAGCATGCCAAGCAGTCCTTTAGTTTCTTTACTCGATCATCCTATGAAGACCTTTTAAGTAACCTAGAAGTACACTACCAATGAACCAGGTTGTGGGGCTTTTTGTTTGCTGTGAAGTTGGATTCAAATCAAGCACGTTTCTTTCTATATGAAATTGTTTGTTTGAGTTCAAATCAGCATGTTTCTCATCTATCATCGTGTTCTCTTTCTTTTCTTTTTGTCATGGGCATCATCGTACTCTTAACCCAAGAATAATGAGATTCCATAGTTATTTCAGTTTTCGGCTTACATTATATCCCGTATGCAACTATGAGCAAGCCTTTATGTCTGTATCCATGAAATCTCTCTCACCATGTCAGGTCTTGAATTTTCCCGGAGGGAATGTTAAATTCACCCCCGAAATGAAATTCACGTCTCCAACATCTACAGAGAGGATACGGTGCTATAGAGTTCTTGATGACAATGGTCAGCCAATCGCCGATAGCACTTTTCATCAGATCAGCGAGGAAGTTGCTGTAAAAATGTATTCTGGCATGGCCACTCTTCAAGTCATGGACACGATACTCTATGAAGCACAAAGGCAAGGGAGAATTTCTTTCTATCTTACCACACTTGGAGAGGAGGCCATCAACATTGCGTCCGCAGCAGCACTCCATTTTGATGACCTCATTTTCCCTCAGGTTAATAAACACGCACTCTTTCTCCATTTATGTGAGTGTATCAAATTGTCATGCTTGTAGCTTGATACATGTCCTGCATTTATCAAAAGCTTCAATCATTTATCTGCTCTTGGCTGAATCTGAGTTTGTTCATCAGAACAATAGTTGATTAAATATATGATATGTGAGCATAAATAAACTCATCTAATCATGAGAACAGATTTGGATGTATCTGTGTCTAATCCTTGTCTGATCCACAGACAAGTATCAAAAGCCCATCTGCAGTCATAATGTTACATGTCATATGATTTGGTCTAGTGAAAAAAGTTTTGACTTGCTGAAGGTTGAAAATGATTTTTAGTTAGGTGTTTTTTATATGCTATGCAGTACAGGGAACCAGGAGTTTTACTATGGCGGGGATTCACTCTTCAGGAATTCGCAAATCAATGTTTTGGAAACAAAGCTGACTATGGAAAAGGCAGGCAGATGCCTATCCATTATGGGTCTAACAAACACAATTACATCACTGTATCATCAACGGTTGCGTAAGATACTATCTGCTCTATATTGGGGAATCGACACAAGCATATTATCCAAAGTTGTGCTAGATGGAACGGAGAATCGCGTTCACAATAGTTTGTTACTGTATTTGCAGTACACAACTTCCCCATGCTGTTGGAGCTGCATATGCTTTGAAGATGGATGGAAGAGATGCATGCACAGTCACCTATTTTGGGGATGGTGGCACCAGTGAGGTAAATATTCGATTTGTGTAAGAAAACCCATTTTTCCCATTTTCTAGGATTTATAATGTAGGTCATTTTATCAAGTCAATCATTCTTTTCATTTGGTCATCGGTATATCTTAGAGGTTTTTTTTTTTTATGAGTATTTTCAATGTGTCTAGCTCCATGAGTGCATCATAGTTTTAGGATTCCAACACAAGCACCCTTTTTTATTCTTTATTAGTTTTTAACTTTTCGTCATATGTTTCCGGCTTTGCTTTGAATTGAAGGTTATAGTCATGGCTTTGAAATCCTAATCAATTTGCGAGAGACTACTTATAGTGAAGAAAGTCTCCTACTGTAATGTAATGTTTTTGTTCTAAGGAACAGGTCTCTGCCATTAGATGAAGGGATTTCACGGCTGTTATGTTTCCAATTACCGTCCAATCTACCTGAATTTGTCATTATCACCTACTTTCTGACACCTAAATTGTGTTAGGGAGACTTTCACGCTGCTTTAAATTTTGCGGCGGTCATGGAGGCCCCAGTTATTTTTATCTGTCGGAACAATGGGTGGGCCATCAGCACCCCTGTCTCAGATCAATTTCGAAGTATTTTCCCTCCTCAGGTTAACTTCTGTTTGTTTTTTCCTTTTCCAGATTCTGATTACCAGGATTAAGTTCTGTTCTGCGTTTTGATCCATTGCTAGGTGACGGTATTGCTATTAGAGGACAGGCATATGGAGTTCGTAGTATTCGTGTTGATGGTAATGATGCTCTTGCCATGTTTAGTGCAGTTGAAGAAGCGCGTAGAATCGCCATTAATGAGCATAGACCTATCTTGATTGAGGTAACATACCTTTATATATTGTCAAGTTAAAGCCAAGAAAAACTAGAGAAGATTTTGTGAGTTTTGAAATCAGCTGCATTACTCTTGCAAAGTTTTGATTCATCCTTCAATCGATAGGCCTTAACATATAGAGCAGGACATCACTCCACTTCGGATGATTCCACCAAATATCGCCCAGCTGAAGAGATTGAATGGTGGAGAATAGAGCAAGACCCCGTATCCAGATTTAGAAAGTGGATTGAAACTAATGGTTGGTGGAGTGATGAGGCCGAGGCCAAGCATCGTACCACTATTAGGAAGCAGGTAACACTTCCTCAACTTTAAAGAAGCTAAATAGATGACTGGTTTCAAAGTCCAAAATTGACTGTCATATGCAGCTGTGAAGACAAGTCTTAATTCATCTCCGTATCTGTAAGTTCAGGAAGTTCACCTTTGGTGAGCAATTCCTTGTACGAAGTGCTGCCTATATTCCTTCTTTGCTTTTGGTTGCTAATGGAATTGGTTATCCGGAGGACTCATTTATGTCACGTATGCTTAGTATTTTTGTCTACCTTTTTACAGTATCCCACTCTATCCCGTATCTCTTATGGGATATGGGATAGGGTGAATACCATTTCCAATCAATGGGTGAATACCCATCAGGATTTTGCTAGGGGTAAAACTCACCACACCCCAAACGACCGTCTAACCTTTAGGAAGGTAAAAATTACTGAGTAGGGGAATTGGCACCCAACGTGGAACTAATACTCTTTTTAGGCTCTTAAGACCAAGAAGGAATGACCAAGTATAAGTTGTCCAAGAATGACCAAATACAACATGATTTACTGACCATTAAACCTCATTCTATAAAAAGCTAAAGATTTGCATTATCACTTGTAGATACAGATAAAAATCTATAATCATGTACACTTCAGTGCGTGCCTAATATTGATGTCTATAGCAATTACGAGTAAACGAGACTTCTTACGGTTGCATACGTTGATACCTAACAATAATCAGTGGTTTTTGCCACAAAACATGGTTTGTAACTTTGTTTAAATGGGACAAAAGTATAATGCTTTAGGGAAAAAAATTCACACAATTTGATGAGTATATAGTAAAAATCCTAATTTGTTGCTCTCCTGCTACAGCTACTAGATGCAATCCAAGTTGCAGAGAAATCTGAAAAACCAGCTATTGCAGAGATGTTTGCAGATGTCTATGATGTTCCTCCGTCCAACCTTTTTGAGCAAGAGAGTTCACTTAGAGAGACCATTGGTAGACACCCGCAAGACTATCCACTCGGCTTTCCATTGTAGCTTCATTTCTAGTTATTTTTATCGATTGCCTTGTGTTTGGATTTTTTTCTCTGTGGAAAATAATTAGCCAATTGTCTGTGTGATGATATAAATAGCCAATTGTCTATATGACATACATAGCCAATTGTCTCTATACATTTCCCTTGCCATGATGCAAATAGTCTTGGTTATTCTGTTTACCATTGCAGAAACAAGCTCCAGCTTTGTGTTTTTCTTTCCCACGTTGTCTAAGCACCAACAGGAGGAGAGAGAATATGACTAATAAAAGCAGCAGAGGAATTGAATTCAACTCATACCTTTCTCGGCCTTTTGGCTAATATCAAGTGTTGTATCTGTTCTTATCAATTTAATATTTGATACATGGTTCACGTGATATTAAATTAATTTTTCAAGAGGGAGTAGTTCATTACAATAACTCGCTATTGAGGCCACTCACGGGTTTATCTTGGCATTGTACTACTGCCATGGCCTGGCCTGGCCCACCTCACCCAACTCTAGTTTCAAAGTTTGGTATGATTTTTAGACCAATAAAAAGATTTTTTGTTCTAGAGTTTTTAAGATACTGCTCGTTAATTTATTTCTAAGTTAATTGATATTTGTAGGTACAATTTAATATAAAATTTAATTTAAATGTGAATCCTAAATTTTAGATTTTAGAATAAAGTAGATAAGTTTGTTGACTAAACCATCCCATCCCACGATTTGTTGGATCATAAATCATTTTGAATATATAGTCTAGCTGTCCCATATCCTCATTTTCACTAAGATATGAGACTTACATCCAGACCTAATACTAAGAAGGCATACAGATTCAGTTGCAGTCCAAATGAATATAAGATAATTTGACAATAATTTATGTGCAGTTTTTATTCGCATTCAAACTGAAATTCTCAACTATGGAATAGTTCCTCAACATCCACCATTCTAGAGCATGAGAGACAAAAGCCCTGATAGTTCTCACAATCTAACTATTTTGGTCCATGAAGAAAAGATTCATCATGGCTGCAGAAGAGAAGTTCTTATTATCCTCAAAATTTGGATCTTACGGCTGGATCGTCGGAAGTTGACCAGTGCGAAACCAAAAACAAAGATGGATAGCATCACAGAAATCAGTTAATTGATAGGCCATCATAAATGAAAGTCACAAGGATGAAGCTTTCTCATCAAGAGATTCTCTAACTGCCTTCAGCAGCTTAGGCATCAGCTTTGGATTGGTAACAATTATGCCAGTGTCCAGATCAAGATATCTCCCCTTGGAGAAATCCAAAGGGTTTCCTCCAGCATCTGTGACAACACCCCCAGCTTCTGCAAAATTCATAGATAGATAGAGAGTCGTGAAAGGAAGAAATATAGGGCAGCGAAAACTCAAAATGTACACCAAAGATATTTGACATAGAGCAAGTATTATCTGAGATATTTGGAATATATAGGTTCAGGCTTAAATAATTATCTAAAGAAATCCACTCATGGAAATTTACCAATCAAGCATAGTATTACCTGTGATGTGAAGTTCGAAAAAGAAATAGCCCTTGGTGTATAGAAAGAAGTGTCGCGGCACATTACTGACTAAAATAAAAACTCCACTCGAGGGATCAACTTGCCCTCCAATGGAAAATGCAACAGCTCTATATAAACTAGGTAAACAAAAACACACTACAATCTTAAATCAGACACTGCCTAAACAGGATTACTAGGGTGAAGTCAACATCCAGAAAGATTATGAATGCGAAGTGCAGAACTACAATATACAATTACAACTTAGAATCTTAAATCAGACACTGCCATATATCATGCCGAAGTGAAGAATTGATTACTTAGATATCATAAAAAGAACTTATCAATGAAAATGCAGTCATTTGGAAAACAAACATGCAACACATCAAATCCATTTATCGCCATCACCATTCAACTGTCCCTCCCATTCCAATTGGCCCCAGGTTGTAATCATTAGCCAGCAATTAGAACAGACTTCAGAGCAATTCGAAAAGAAATCAGCTTTATTTAACATGAACAGTTGTAGTAGAAAGAATTTGAACCCAAGGTGAAGTCAACATTCGGGATTACTATGATCTACGAGAGACATTTTCTTCTTAGTACCTGTCACAACAATAGCTCCTGCTGCATGGTCCCATATCTTTTCACGGTATCCTTTATGAGGGAAACGCAGGTATATTGCTCCATCTCCTCTGGACAGAGCACCATACTTTGCCTGGCTATCAATTCTGACAGGTGGCGCTTTGACACCCAGTTTCTGTTTAAGAATAACTATTAAAGCTTTCTATGTAGAAACTGATATGGGGCAGGGAGGGAGAGGGAGAGGGAGAGGGAGAGGGAGAGGAGAGGGAGAGGGAGAGCAGTACATTTGCTATAGAGCTAGATAAGTCATGCAGAGAATGTGCAGCTTCAAATGATTCAAAGAATGATGCTTCTTCAGGGTTCTCAGTGGCACTTACGTGTACCTGGAGGACAATATACGATATCGTCCGTAAGCATCATGATTTGAGGTCCGTAAGAAAAAAATGTACAGGAGCGTTGACCTTTACGGGTGGGGAGCCATCTAGAGACTGCATTTCAGTTCCAACACCAATTTGAGAAAAGAAAAGACAACCAACTTTGCCATGAGAAGAAGGATGATCATCGCTACCAATGGGCAATAAAGGAAGATTTGGACAAGCCAGGACACCCAACACAACTTTCCCCTCATCTAGCAATGCTAGTGCTACTGCATATTGGTCTCCTCTCAGAAACCTGAAACAGTTCCAGAGATCACATTATGAGGGAATTCAATTGCAGGAAAGGTAAGCCAATCAAATTATATCATAAATCCAACCATTCAAAGTTCTGAACCCAAGCCCCAACAAAAGCGAAGACTGCTAGTCCCCATTAACAAATGCGACAACAGGCTCAATATTCTCAAAAGTAAGCCTGCTAATGTTCTTCACTATAAACCAAATAAATGAAAAAGGAATCAATCTAAAAATTAACATACTTCCACCTTGTAACATGACAAAATTAGTCGCATCAAATAACTAAAATGGTGTTTCAAGCTCACCCTTTAGTACCATCTATAGGATCCAAAACCCAATGCCGACCATAAGGACCCCCTTCAGACTTGCCACTGTCAATGGCAGCAAGAACATCTTCTGAAGATAAAGATGAGGCACTGTATGTGCCATCATTGGCAAGGGTGTCATTCACAAGTTTCGTAATACGTTGCAACGTTTCCTGGGCTTCTTCCTTTCGCAGATCTCCCGAGTCCTAGGGACAAGAAAATAATTAATTGGTTCACCAGTTCAGAACGAAAATGATGGAACAACCTATATATGTCTCAAAAGAGGCCAAAAATCCTCAGTAAATAAAACTAAAAAATACCTCCTCGGCCACTAATGAGAACGACTCAGAAGGAAGTTCCCTCTCCAGCACAAAGCTCACCACGGCTTGAGAGCCTGAGAATAACACAAAAAAAATGTTGTGGAGAGGTAACTGGTTGTAACTTGTAACTGTCTTTTTTCTTTTCATCAAACCAAGTAGCATAGGAAAAGAGGTCACACTACTTATATCTAAGGCGCTTAATTTTAGCTTCTATTCCTGTCATGATAACAAGGATAGAAAATTCCATAAAACTTAATGCCAACAATATCAAGCACGTTGCATGCAGACCCAGAGCCTATCACAACAGATGGGTAACAGTCGAAAGTCAGTAGTATAAGGTATCTATCAAAATCTAATCTCAACAACAAGCACTTTGAGAGAGAGAAAATTACGCATTGTAACAAAAGGGAAATACACCTAAAGATGAAGCAAAAGCCTTCTCTCAAAAAATTAAGACAGACACAAACGTCAAAATATTCCAGGTGCAAAACTACGCAGAACTATGAGGGGAATATTTTTTGTGGACAGACGATTGCCCAGAAATCCAGGTACTTTTCCACGTTGCAACTTGAGATCTAGACCATACAATCCTAAAATAGTGTACAACTGTTATTTTTCACAAACAAGGATGCGTTTCTATGTCATTGATGTCGTATGCATCTGAACAGGCATGATCCTATTCATCTACTCCTACATGACAGGATTCAAAATGGGCTGCCGGGAAAATATCCAATGAATGAGTAGTAATTTGGCCGTAAGACATGGTAAAAGATAATCAGCATACCACTTACGCTTTTTTTGTGTATGCCTGACCAATTCATCCACAAAAAACAAAAAAAAAAACATAGACAGATATGTGCTAATGCAAAAACATGCACTACTGACTTTAGTGATGACCCAAATGGCGAGTGAATCACAGGGCCTTTTTGCGAAAACTGAGGTAGCAAAAACTAAAAATTGAAATCCTTAGCAGCAAACTGCTTCACAAAGCTCATTTGAAGAAACCTGATTACTTCTCCAAATAACTTCAGTGATAAATGGATGATTCCAACAGAGGGATGCAACTAAAATAAATGCATAAAAGTGTATGGTAACAAACCATAATCTGCTACAGTGACAGGACTTTTATCTGATTTTGATTGTACATCTGACTGCAAGATTGCTTTTTGCACCTTCTGGAGAAATCAAAGTAGCCATACATCAAATGAGCTTCATGTGAGAAATGTAATTATAAAATGCAAAATTTTAGGCACCAACAGGTATGTATATGGGATGGAGTTTAAGTAGTGTCAAGCGACCTATTCTTTTCCACTTCAACCAGATACAGAAGATAAAAATAAGCAAACCTCTTATATCTTGGTTGAATTGAACACTTAATCCCTTCATTTGGAATTCACCTTTTCCAAGCGGATCCAAAGGTTTCAAAGGGGAAAAAGATGCCACATTTTGGAATCAAACCCATGATGGTAGTTGAGTACGATTCGACAATGGATTTGAGTCGTGTATGAAACTCAATGGCTCATTTATCAATATCAGTACCAAACCTGATGTGACTTTCTAGAATCAAATATATATCTGAAAACTATACAACAACATAAATCCAATGAGAAGACATGTCTACCTTAAGTAAAATAGCTGCCATTCGAAAATACACAACCAAATCATAACAAAACACGAGGATCGAATCAAAGAAAACATAAATTCGGTAAAACCCACCATTTGTTTCGCTCAAAACGAGTTTTACGCATTGGGTTCGGTTCGAATTAAGATATAAAGCCTTGAATTAGCAAAACCTCAACCATCAAACGATACGTGCTACGGAGAGAGAGAGAGAGAGAGAGCCGTGCCTGGCAGAGTCGAGCAGCGAGAGAAGCAGCTTTCTTGGCAGCATCGAGTTCCTTCTGGTACGACATTGAAACAAGTGGAGATGCCGTAGCAAAAGTTCGGAGGCGAGGGTAAGCAGGTTTTGGTGTATTGGGGTTCGAAGGATACGTGCATAAAACTCTTGTTAATGCGCCACGACTCATCTCTCTCTCTCTCTCTCTCTCTCTCCCCAATTTTCTTTAGCTTTTAGTCCCATTTTTTGTAACAGCTATAGTAAATGCATCAAAAAGAGTTATAGTAAATGTAACAAAGGGAAAATAGTAATGTGATATCCCATAATCACTAGAGTCTAAAGGCCCTTTTTGCTAATTTGTTAAGGACTTGGGATGAGATTAGTAAGCCTATGAACTTGAGAAGTGGCTGTTCGATTTGTAAAAATTGACGGAATAAGCAATTCTATGGGATTGTCAGTCCTCTTACTTGGGTTATTAAGAATCTCGTGTTGGATATGGTTAGCAGTGCAAAGTTACTATTTAGCCCTTCACTTTTCTTTAACCGGCTTTTTTTTTTTAACAATTGCATTCAAATGTTTACTTCTATGAGTAAAAAAAGATCAAGTTAGACTCAACTAAATGAGTTATATAATAATTTTTTATATTTATTTTATCTACCCTAAGTTAATAAAATTTATTCACAAGTTGAGTTTTGTTGGTTTGTTTCCTAAATCAGCTCCAACTAAAACTTATTTATTTTTCATTTTGATTTGTTTCCAATGAGAAAAATAAAATAAAGAGATTGCTCATTTTTCATTTTGTTGACCATGAACTTTATTTTCCATTTTCTTTGGAATGACCAAGAAAAAAAAAAAACAATTGAGGAAAACATGTATTTTAATCTCATTCTCCCTTTTGCAAACAAACACCAATCATATGCTATTAATTCCATCCCGAGTGCAAACAAACATACGATACTGATTTCAATAATCCTTTGATATTACGAATTCTATCTTAATCCTAGAACCTTACGAATCTCAAGTTGCGAAGAAATTTAACAAACGGGGCCAAAGAGTGATCAACTTATGAATTGGTGTGTCAACTTATAAGGACTTAAACTATGTATTAATGACTCCAACACAAGCTCGGTCTATTTGTGAATTAGATATGACATCTTGAAATTGGACTTTTAAGTTTCGACAAACTTAAGCATGAGGCTTATCTTGTTTAACAGAAGGACCCCTCCCCTATAACTATCGAAAAAGACATTTCTTCTCAAACATAATTCTTATCTATTTCTCTAAGGGTGACTTGTTATGTTCTAAGGTTAAGAATTCGAGCCCCCGTTGATGAAAAAAGTGTAATACACTTCTTTAAAAAAGAGAAAGAAGACGAAAGTATAATAAAAATAAAATAGATTCCTCAGGTAAAGAAGCAGGACCGTCTAAGCGAAATCATTATATGCGACTATATTCATAAATGCAATCATTGCCCAATTTGATTAAAACTTTGTAGGCATACATACACCTACAGGCTACAATAGGAGAACAATTTCAAAAGTGAAGAAAAGGGAGTATCATTCCTTTCCAAAAGCAGCCGAAGGTTGATTTTTGGGATGGAATCTGCCAACCCCAATAATCGGATTAATGTTCAATCAAAAATGCACTACCAAATGCATTTTAGTTGGCAGAAGACTAAAAGTGGCTCCAAAATCAATTCACAATTTTTGGAGTCTTTTCTATATCACACTCAAGGGTTACTTTAAAACTATGCCATACTAAAGTGTTGTTAAATGGAAGGATCTTATCAACGTCTTATCATTCATTGATCGAACTGCCGAATCTGAAAACTTCTTGGTCCCGATGTAATTGAGCTAGCAGTGGAACCAGGTCATGATCCCAAAGATACAAAGAAGAACAGCTAGATATGATGATTAGTACATAGAACAAGAGCTGAACAATGGAGATGAGACACAGATTGGTAGCTAACTTGATTTTTTAAACATCGTAAGTAAGTTGAAGGAGTCAACTAACAGCTTGTTGAAGCTTTGATTTTAGATCTTTCGTTCACATAAAAATGTTAATGTAACAAAAAGTTTCGGACAAGATTTTAACAAACAAATACGACTTCCAGCTGATTCGTTTGTTGAACTTAAATATAAAAAGACTCCTAAGAAATTTGGTTTCATATATCACTAAGATATTAATGCCAAGGGAGAATATATCAAATCAAAACAATTCAGTTGTGGTTGCCCATGCAATTGCAGAAAATATCACTTCTTCCTTTAAGAAATGCCTCCATGTTCTCTCTACAATCACCAAGTAAAATTTGAAGTTTGAAAAAACTTGTCTTTGTACCCATTGTGTTCCAATAACCACCCCGTGTTCAACCAATCAAATGTCTAAGTTCTCTCTACACGACCATAGTTCTGGTCTTTCTTAGTGCAGATCTCCACCATCTCAACCACGACTGCTATCTCCATCTCTTTGCATGTTTAATTGGTGTTCTGTGAAAACCTCTAGTATGCCAGCAGGACTCACGCGGCATTTTAATACACCCTCACTCAGTCTGGTTCAGCGATCGACCTAGAACAAGAGAACATTCAAGATTCGGCCTTTATTCATCTCTCTTGGGCCAGCCTTATCAACGTGATCATGGGTCGGACAGAAGGCTCTACGAACCCGCATGCTGTGCCATATAGGCCTGCTCTCGGTTGCACGACTAGCGTGTGGGTCGAGCAAGACATACTATGGTCGGCCTACAAAAGGTACAAGGATCGATACTCCATTCCTGGTATGTACGCACAAAAAAACACACACACTTTCAAGCTTCTCAATTGGTTCCATTTACTTTTTTAATAACTAACGTCCAGCTATCTACGACTACGACTTGTAGACACTAACGAGTTCTCCCTTTTACGGTCCAAATAAATGACTCAATCAAAATCGATCTAGAAGTTATATAAAGTATCTTTATCAATTTATAACAAGTTATAGAATAATTGACTGGTAAAAGTTGGAGTGAGTAGCAATGGAAAACTGTTGAAAGTAGTGGAAGTTGAAATGTCGAAATGGCAGACAAGATAGCATTCAAAGGCCAAAACTTCTTTCGTACCAATCTTAAGGTTTTTTTAATTATTCTTTTGTTGCCTTTGTTTTGTCTGTTTGTTGTTTGGCTTTCTCTCTCTCCTCATAAACTTCCAAATTCCTTTTACCAATCCTGGCAACTGTTGGGACACATTTAAAAGTATGACAAGGATTATTATATAATAATAATGGTGGTAAAGCCCAAGACAATCAAAAGGCTACGGAAGAAAAGTTGGCTGTCTTTTCCTCCACACTTTGCTATTCAAATTCCATTAATTAAAACCTAATCATATTTGGGCCGTCAATGAAAGACGAGATAATTACCTTTAATCAATAGCCAAACAAACCCCACGATATATTTTATCTTTTTTTGTCTTACCCGAATTTTCTTTAAAGACTCAATTCAGACAGCATGAAATGTTGAAAGAGACTAAAAATGTAATTGCGACCTCTCGTGATTAAAACCTGATTAGATTTGTGTCGTGAATCAAAGACGAGACAATTACCTTCGATAAATGGTTGATGAGCAAATCCCAAAGATATCTTTTTTTTATCTCAGTCAAACTTTCTTTAAAGTCTCAATTTAGATGGCGTGAATCTTGAAAGGGACTAATTAAGAATGCAATTGAGACTTCTTGAGATTTCATTTATTTAGAATGAATTGAAATATAAAAGTAATTATTGGTAATTAAGTCAAAGTCATGTTCTGAAAAGCATAACGCTGATTAGATTCTCATATCTCGAACGACAATTTTACATTCAAACTAATCATTTTGTGAAGACAAAAAAATGCACTTTGATCTAAAGGATCTTATTTCTCGATTATTTAACTCCTAAACGGAGACTATGTTAGAACTTATAGCTCATATGGAGAGGTTCCGAGGAGTTCTAAGCAAAGGCCAGATGTTGAGCGAAGCGAAGCTTTTGTCACATCACGGATTCAACTGTTGAAGTTGAGCCGAAGGCCCAATGGTTTGGGGGATGCCCCACGCGGTACGATACGACCTAATTAGGGTTGGAATAGAATACGAATATAAATACTTTCTATTGTAAAAATCCAAGACATCATATCAAATAACAAACTCGCTCCACTCCCATGAATGTACTCGATATTTGGAAAATCATGTCAATCTTGTGTCAATCTCTTTACTCTTGTTTTTCGTATTCTATATTGTGTGTGTAATTGTTGATTTTGCTTACAGACTATATCAACTATCAAGTATGAGTATATAGTCATCATATTATTACCCTATTTTTAGATTACAATAAAGTATTGATTATTAGAAAGACCAAATTTTGGATAATATGTTAGGCACATGATTTAGCATATCCTAGTCTAAGGTCTTACATTTCTAGAAGGTGTTGGCAATTTGATAAGATCTTTTTGGCTAGTCAAAACCCACAACCTTAAGCAAGCTAGATTCATTCAGCTCTTGTTTAGGAGTAATCCTCCAAGATATTCTCAGTTGGTGCACATGTTATGCATACCTTTGTCTATACATGCATTCAAACTCAATTGGTATAAAAACTTTGAACCCATTTCAATAAGAATCTAGTCAAACTTGGGAGTGCTGCGGTTAATAGAAAAAAGAGGAATAAATTCTATATGAACATTTAATGAAAACATGACAATAGCGCATTAGGAATCTTTACGCTAGCTGTGAATAATGGTTGATTCACATGATAGGGTCATGTTATGCAATGCGCATAGCAGGCGTGCTACATCCGCGTAAAAAATTGCCCAAACACTGTCCAAATTTTTGAACAGTTTTTTTAGCATCAAAACAACGTCATTTTAGTACGTAGTGTACAACAGGTCTCCCTGGTCCTCGATTCATATATGCAAAAAATGAAATAGATAGATTTTTTTTTTTTTTAGTTAAAGGTATCCATGTTAACTTACACGCACCTTCATTGATTTTTGGTGAATCAACTTCATAATTATCTCAATTAAAGCTGAGATAAACTTCTTGTACTAATACAAAAGTTGATAACATCTGAAAAATTTCAAACCAAAAATCTACGAGAGACGACCGAATTCCTAATATAATAGTTTGATGTTACTGGACCAAACATTGCAATATTACTTTTAATGAATCAATTTTTGGGTTTTTTAATTATGTTTATTTACTTGATTTGAACTTAAGAGTACTATGGCTTATATTTGATAAATATAAAGTATGTGATTTTATTTGCAATTTGAGCTACTTTGGTCTGGCTATTTTTCATAAAAAGTGTGGTATGTAGCTAGAACCATGATTAATTAAGAAGAATATTATTTAAGAAACAAACAGTCCAGTAATGGGAGCAGTTTCTTCTGTTAATTTACATGGGATTATACGTGTTAGTTCTGAAATCAAACCAAACCATTCATATCCAGATGTTGGTTTCTCCATTTTAGTGCTTTCCCTCATGAGCCTCTGTGACCATCACTCTCTCTCTCTCTCTCTGTGTTCTGTCTGTCTCTCTCTCGTGTGAATATCAGTACCTATCGCCTCTCTACCTCTTTGTATCTGAATCACATACTATATTCAACGTTGGTTGGGTGGATTCAAACTTCAAAGACATTAACTATTACTTTCCCTTTGGTGGGTCAGTTTTGACTAGATTAATAAGTGGAAAAGGTGGGGGTCCATTTTTCATAATTGGCCTTATATTATTAGCTCCAATCTCCTACTCTTTACTAGGATAAGGCCTATTTTGGCCCAATCTCCACTCAAGTGTTTGTAGGCTCGTCTTCTCTTCTGATTCCACCCTCTTAGATTGTTCTCTCTATCCCCATCTCTCCGCCCCCCCTCTCTCACTCTCTCATGTGCTCGTTATGAACTGCAAGTTCCACTGTCTCTTACCTCCTCAATATCTTGTCATTTCTCCACTTTAGCACTGGAATCAGAAATCAATAGGGCTTCTTCACTCTGTGGCTTCTTCCATTCTTGGGTTCTTAAACCCCTTGTGGGCTTTTTGATTGTAAAATCTCATGTACTCATTTCTCATACTGTTGATATAACCGATTTATAAGCTGTTCTTTGCCTCCCATGAAAGAAGCTGAAATGGGTATCCCCCACTTGTTTAGGTGCCCAATTAGCCTAGACTTGCTCACAGATCCAGTCACTCTATCCACGGGCCAAACCTATGACAGATCAAGCATAGAAAAATGGATTTCTTTAGGCAACCAAACATGCCCTGTCACAATGCTAAAGCTCCATGATCCATCCATGGTTCCTAATCACACTCTTCGCCACCTCATCGACCAGTGGCTTCAAACGGGTCACCAATCCAATCCCAGTAATAATCAGATCATCTACCCCGACCCGTCTGTCGTTGCACTGAAGCACATCCTCGAGTCCCATGAATCCACACGGGAAATCAAGACTCAAACAGTTGAAACAATCCAGGTCTTATCCGATGAATTGCCATCGCGGAACTCTTGTTTGATTCAACTAGCATTCTTGCCATTACTTTTGGAACTAGTTTTTGGAGAAGCCCAGGGAGAATTTTCCCAAGAAAATCTCGATTTTGTGGAAAAAGCACTTGTTTGTGCTCTAAAATTGATTCCACATTGCAACATGAGGCTTCTGAACATGTTGAAAGAGGAGTCCAAGTTGGAGCGCTTTCTAGTACTATTCAACCACGGCACTATCACCATCAAGAACAGTTTGTGTCAAATTGTAGAGGCAATCTCATTATCTTTGGAGACCAAAGAGCTTTGTGCCTTGTTTGGACAAAATCAAACACTTTTGCAAGGGATGGTTCTTCTTCTTGCTCAAAACAATCCGGAGGCTTTAGAATTCGGAATCAAAGTAATATCTGCATTGTGTTCATTGGAATCGAATCGCGGGAATTTAGTGAGAGAAGGCGTGGTGGAAGCGCTCATAACGTACATATTGACCACGGAAAGGCATGAGAGGAGTGTAGCAGCAATGGCAATGACAGTGATTGAGCTGCTTTTGGGCCTAGAGAGTGGGAAAAAGGCAGTGGTTGATCACCCGAATGGTGTTAATGCTGTAGTGAAGATGGTTTTTAAGGTTTCAGATCACGAGGGAAGTGAGAGCGCAATTAATGCTCTCATAACCTTGTGTTCTGATTCGGTTCAGGCGAGGGAAGGGGCAATTTGTGCCGGAGTTTTGACGCAGTTGTTGTTGCTTCTTCAGAGCCAGTGTGGTGGGAGGGTGAAAACAAGGGCAAGGATGTTGCTCAAGTTGCTGAGATCAATGTGCCATCAGGATTCATTTCATTATGTGTAGGTTACACAAATATGGAAGTTGCTCATTCCTAGCTGCATACCCTTTGTCATGTGAAGTTTTTTCTTCTTCTTTTTTTTCCTGCTATATTCTATGAGTACATTCTCATTCTCATTCTCTCTCCCCCTTACCAAAATTTGTGCATTTGGGCACTGATATTTTTAGTACATTATTATATAAGAAGAAACATCAACATACTTGTGTTTTAGTTTGCAATCTTTGAAGGCAAATTAAACTAGGATATTTCGTATCAAATCCTTTCATTTTTGAAACTTATGAAAATTTGAAAAAAGCTTTATATTCTCTGAAAGGAATCGGCAATCATTCTGAGAGTATGAAAGACTAGTAGGAGGGGATCAACGCGTGGCAATCTTTCTTCAGCATGACCAAAAGAGCCCCTACTTGTGGGAGAGCCGACTAAGAGTGGGTTCGTTGGGTCCGGCAATGTTGGGGGATTACGCAAGTGGGATTCATAGGTGCTCCTCAGTACATGCTTCAGCCTTAACTTTAACCTAATACGCATAATCTTTTGATGGAACCCTTCACACTTTCGCTCTTATTTTCACACTCGTGAATTTTAGTAGTTCAGAATATTTTCGAAAAAAACTTTTACACTCGCGTTCACACATTATGTGATTTAAGATTGCCTACATAAGAAATAGGGGCAAGACGTCGACGACTTAAGATTAATAGGCATGAAATATTGCTCAAGAGATTCGAACTCATGTCCTTCTAGTCAACAAACCAATTGGGACCAAGCAACTTACCACTACATCACCACCATGGGTGGTTGGTGGGCACTGGGCAAGACATATCCCTTCTATTTTCTTCAATTATAGACCACAGCCAAAATTGGGTTTTAACACAAGATTGATCAACACACTACTTCTATAAGAATTTCATTACCGGAGGACTCTTTGTTTGAGTAATTATCCGTTTCTGATCCTTCTTCAGCATTTGTTGATTTTTATTTAAACGGAACTAACTAGCATGGAAGCAAGATTTTCGAGATGCTCTTAGCTCTGTCGAGAGAGGAACACTAGTTCCTATTTTGATACCAACACCTAAAAACAAATTGGAAGGCATGCCATATTAAGGTTATGTTTGGATGACCAACCAAAATCAGATTCTGATTCCTAGTAAACTTTGTTTGTTATGCCAACACTAAATGTGAAAAAGAGCTTAACCTTTCTTCTGAAACAAGACCCACCACAAAAACGTGGGTGTTTGGCTTGAAAACCATAAAGGTTAAAGGAAAACATGCCCATGGCTTTGGCAAAGGTCCAAGTTTTCGGCCAGGTCGCGTGAGGTTAAGGCAACAAAACAAGCCAACCCACGCATGAATTCTTCAAACACCCCTCCACACTTTGGTACAAATTGGTCAAAAATGGGGTCCCATTTTCCCCTCATTTTCAGGCATTCCAGAAAAAGGCACCTCTAGTAGAATTGACCCCTTGAAACATTTCACTCTAAAGTTGATACTGTTGTCTGTAAGGCATCTCTTTAAGTGGTGGGTTTAAAGTAATCTTGGCAAGCAATTACTAATAATTTAACAATACACAAAGATTGGTTCACAGACCAAAATCCAAGATCCTATTTACAACCACAACACTATTTGACAGAACAATCTACACGCCAAAAGTAATTTGTTTGCCTCCCATTTGTCAAAAAGGTAAATTGAACAATCCATTGCTCGGTTAACTCATCGATGATGAGGTAATTCAGAAAATTATTGGATGGTTCTGAGGCACCGTCACTCCATATATTCATGTGAGACTCAAGATTAAGTATATGAACTCTATATGAACATATGATGATAAAAAGTGTTAAGACGGCTTGCTTGGTAGGGGTATTAAATGAGGGGATAGACTATTTGGAGGTATTAACTTGTCCAGATCTTAGTTAATTCGGTGTTTAGTTCAGGTTTAAATAGTCTCCGAACTGTTTATTACATCTGCAAGTGTATTGCCCCGATTTCATGGTACGTTATTTAAAATCGTTTATTCAATTGTTTAATTAATTGAAACATAAATTAAAGAAATTCTTTTTATTATTGAATTTAAAATAACGTAAACAAGATAAATCAGAGTTTTAGAAATACAGAAGTTAAATTGATAGAAATACCACTTGGTGTTTACATTTATTTAGAAAATAAAATAACAGAGCATTTGGGAGTAAGACAATCAAACGTCGCCAGAGTCCTCTCTAGCAGCTCTCAACTCTTCCTGATCAGGAAGATTCTCTAACTGTTCTTCGACATCTGGTATGAAACATCAAGGGCAGAGAAATTGTACCGATGAGTTTATAAAACTCGGTAGGAAGGTTTATCCGAAAACCGAACCCATAGGTAAAAGTACATACAACAGGAGATATGACATAACAGCAGAATACATGAAATGAAACATCAACAACAGAATTTAATAACAGATGTTGATATACCAAAATACGAAAACTGCATAAGTGTTTTATGCTCAAATTTTTCATTGTGTCTTCTTCTTTCTTTTAATCGGAACGACGCCCAGGAAACCTAACTCATAATCAATACCGCACAACGGCCAATAGGAATCTAACCCACCTTGGGAATCAAACCCGAAATACAAAAATAGAGGGGAATCGAACCACCAACTATCTCGGAAATCTAATCCAGAACAAAAGTGAAGGAGAATCAAACCATCAGTCACCTCGGGAATCTAACCCGGAACAAAAGTGAAGGAAAATCTAACCAACAAACACCTCAGAAAATTTAATCCTGCATAGGAACGGATCCGCGAAATCTAACCTATGGGGACCGTTTCGAGAATCTAACCTGGAAAATCAAGGAGAGTAGAAAATATATATGAGCTGTAGATTCACCAATGAAATGACTTTAGCAGAATGATTGCCCACTTGTCTATCATTTTGGAAAGAAAACAAAAATAAAGGCTGAAGAAAGAAACAAATATACAAATTATTCGGCTCATTGCTTATCCTATTCCTTTCTTTGCTTCAGATGGCATTGCTACCGCACAATGTTACGCTGCTTGGTGGATTGGACGAGATTCATTGATTGGAATATTGAACAACCTAAAGAAGAAGCCAATATAGTTGAATAGACAAAAGTTCAGTTGCCATGGTAGGTCAACTCCATAAATGGAAAGGAATGGGGGAGGCATCCCGAGAAAATCAAAATCGAGACATCTTAAATGAATGAAAGGAAAGATAACTTGATATGAAAAGTATAAGCAAACAATGTATTTCTATATACCATTGAACTGTAGCGATGTATAAACAAATACAAGAGGGAATCATCCGAGCAATGTAACTTGGTTATCCAGAAGGGGTGCATCCCCACAAAAGGTAGATGGTGTTAACAGGTTACATGACATAATCAACAAAACCCTAGGAAAATGTGATAAAATGTTGCAAAGAACTAATCAAACTTGGAGGCCAATGCTTTGTTTCTCTCACATATGATATGTCTGTATAGTGAGGATCCAGAAGAGTCGCGATCGTGAATTGGTTTTCCGCAAGCAGAGGAGCATGCTTATCCACATATAAGGCAGCAGCCAGGGCAGCATGCACTTCTGCAGGAAAGCAACAGAAGGATGGTCTTAATAGAAAGATTAAGCAAAAACCTATTGATCCGATAATATCTTCTGCTTTCTCAATTTTTGTTGTTTATATAGAGTTCTCACTATTTTGAACAGAAAAAGACAATTGCAAGGTTTAACAGATACCTGGATATCCTTTCAACGATATTGAAACGTCTTCCATTTCTGCAATTGATTCCTCTCTGTCACCAACCTCATACAAGGCTAATGCTCTTCCTACTCGGGCATAATCAGAGAGGGCAAAATCTTTGTAATTTTCAATAACCTGTAACCAGGAAAAAGACGTTCGTCGGATGTCCAGCTATATGAATCAAACCATGTATCCCTGGTATAGTATTGGAAATCATTTCATGAACACTCGTGCCACCAAAAATTGTGCTTCTTGTGGCTAAAGGTTTACAAAGATTTGAGATTCCCAAATTCAATTTTATTTGCTCCTTCGTTACTTTCTCCTCTAGCAAAAGTATTTGTCTCTGAGTCAACCACGATACACAATATATTTATGGTATCAGCAAATAAACCATTATGTGTCAGTAGCAGTTCCAGCTCTCATCAGGGCACGGGCATGAATAACTGTAGAAACATATGCGAATCGGATGAAATCAATAAAATGTGTTTACTTTTGTCCCAAAAAATAATGACAAAGGAACTATTTTAAGTGGATTATCATTCTAATTGGAAGGCTCATTTCTTTGTTTATTGATGAACCAAACATAGGAATTGGGATTCCGTCGGAATAACAATTCCATTCCATATGTTGATTCCATCCAACCAAGCACACCCTTAGTTCCTCGAAACACTTTACCAAGCACATCAAGGAGATGAGCTTTCTGCTGTTATTTATTGCCGGGGATTGTCGTCCCTAAGCATGACTTACATGAATTCATAAAGAAATTATACCAATCAGTGACCAATGCATTCAAGGTTTTCAGACCACATCTCCTCCATGTGAATCAACCAGATAAATTTTACGTCTTCCCTCACCTACCCGGGCAAAGCGGCTGTATATCACTTCTCCAGCGCTAACATTCTTGAGCCAGAACTACGCCGACCAGGAACGTGGAATAACACTTAAACCTTAAGACATAGGAGCCGGTGCTCTCAGTGCATAATGACTTACACGTCTTCAAGAACCAAAAGACTTCTAGCCACACGTGATCTGGAATCTGGAATCTAGTGGTGGGTTCATATTCTTGTTTGCAGCAGAGAAATTGGGAAGTGTAAGGAGTTTCGAAGTGCGGGAAGCTCATGGTAGGTGTGGTTCATGGATAATAACGATTTCAGATCCATAAACTATACTCGTTTTTGCGAGACAGCTTCAATTTTGAGTCTACATCAAATTCCCTTAAGCCCAGGCTCGAGGAGGAACCAACTCTCTCTCCTCTCATCTATTTTTTTTCTTTTGATTTACAAGAAAGGTTCGAATCAGTATGGCAGCACATAATAAACTAACTAACATTTCGTATTATTTAGTAAATATATGAACAAAAATTCGCGGAAACCTGACAGAGCCCAAGTTGGGGGGGGCGGGTGTGTGTGTGGTACCTGAGTGAAGTAATCAAGAGCTTGATTGAAATCACCAAGAGCCTGCAACTCCCGACCTCGCTCCAGCAACTCCACCGCCTCCGCCACTCTACGCGAGACCACGGCGCTTGCGTCTCTCTCGGCTGGGCTCAGAAAGTCAAAGATCGCTAAAGCAGAGGAATTCAGCTGAATTGAAGATAAGGATATGGGGATAGAGAAAAGCAATAAGTGCCTCCTCTGTATCGTTATTGGAGCTCTAGGGACCGTAATGGAGTGTAATTTGATTGGTCTTGTTCTGGGGTTGGGATTTTGGGGTTCTGCATTAGGGTTTTGGCAGAGATTTGGTGGTGCCGGGGAAAGAAGATGGCAAATGGGTGCTGTGTATGCACCCATGTTACTCCAATCGTTGCTTGGTGAAGGACCTCTGAGTTTTGATTCTCTCTCTCTCTCTCCCCCCCATCCCTCTCTCTTGGAGGCAAGTGGCAAACTGTCGTTTAATTTGCAACTGACGTGGTGGCAGAACACAAGCCTCAAGAAAAATCTTGACCCTTTGAAGATGCTATTTAAATACAAGCCTTAAAATAAAGAAAAACTATGCTCTAAAAGAAAGGTTGAATTATGGATACTCATATATCTCGGTACAACAAAATTACAGTTAAACACTTCTAAAAGAAATAGTGGAATGGGGAGCCAGACCGTGATACGTGTCAAAACGACGTCGTTTTGACATGTAAAATACTGTTCGAAAATTATTGGTTCAATGCCCGGTCAATGTTTTACGCATCAAAACATCATTGTTTTGACTTTGCACGCCTTACTATGGAAAATGCACAACTTGACCCCAAGTCCGATTTTTATATTTAGGAGAGTGCAGGGGGTGTTGGTTTCTGATGAATGGTACCATTTGGCATTTCAAATGGAATGAGAGCAGTAGTATTCATGTTTGTTCAGTTGACCCTGGTTTCATGACTCCCAACAAACTCATCAGCTTCAGACATTGTCATCATGTTTCCCCTTGGTCAATAAAATGGCTGCAACCTTTTACACTGGTTGAAAAGTCACTGAATGTTTGAAGCTTGTGGGAAAGACACACTGTGGACTATTTCTGGATCTGCAGATTGACAACCTTGCCTCCACAGGCATCCAAAAGCTTCAATCAAATCGATCATAAGAGCAGCTAAACCTCTACCTATATAGTCTATTCACTCACCTGGACAACGAGGCTTCTTCCTACTCTTCCTCCGGCAGATAGGGGTATATGGTCTTATGGCAAACACGGTTATTCACTAACCGTCTATCTTTCGAAGAAGGAAAAAAAACTAGGATTCAATTGTACACCTTCGGGTTTGATCAAGTTAAGGTGCCACCGCCATTGTTTCCACCCCAACCCTTCCTCCCCATATCGAGAATCACCTCTCTGCTGCTTTACAGTTCAATTTCTGGGTTATGCAACAATCCACTTTTGCAATTCGGTTTGGTTTTGGGTCAGAATTTTAGAAGAAAAGTTCTAAAAAAAAATTAGAACTACGCCCATAATCATCTTTCTGAATGCCCTCAGCCTTCTGCCTTGGGCCTGGTAGTTATGAGAGGAACTCCTAATAAATCTGGAAGCATCTTCAACTACAACCAAAATTTTAAACATCTTGACCGCTTTCCATTTACATCAATCAAGAAGCAAAAGATTGCTAAAACATCAACAAATCTGACATTGGCGCATGTGTAAATCACGCCCCTCTCGTGTTATCACTTTTGTTTGCTCGTATCTTTGTCACTCACACAGCCAAATTCTTTTTGAGCAAAGTTCATATACATTTCTACTCCTCACAAAAGACTGCTCTTGTTCCTCTCAACAAGGGCAATCAAATGCGCCTCACTCTTGGGGATCCACCGGGGGGTGTTGGGGATTTGAACTGGGGATTTTCGCGCCACGGGTCAAGAATGTACGTTGAGTTGGGTCTCATGGGATGAAATGAATGGTCATTCCCATTGAAATTGCTTTGCCCTACGAAACCATAAGAAGGGTGCGGAGGAGAGAGGTAACAGCTCCTGTATGCCGGTCCAGATTGTCGCAATGGGCTTGAACATGGAGAGACAGGCAACGACGTGATCATTCTTGGATTATTATCCCTGTGAGCATAAAAAAAAAAGATTACAACTTCAATTTAGAAAAGGGTACAAGAATCTTATGCAAAGTGGGGGTTAGGCTATTTACCTTGGGGTGATCAAAGCAGCTCTTGAGGTTGTGGGCAGTGGTTTTGTCAAAGGTTCGCCCTCCAAGAAGTTCAAATTCCACCTATTGGAACGTTGCTCTAAAGTTGTTGGCTGCAAAAGTTTAAAGAAAAAAACAATAAAGGAAACTGTGTGAGTAAACAAAGTAAGAGCAACTAAAATTAAGGTTTTTAGGTACTAAATGGCTAATAAAACATTAAAAGTCTCGGCATTCTTTCTTAAGCATTCAACATGCTTTTCAGCCTTTCTCAATTGTAATTTAATCAGCTTAAAAGCTGCAGATCTCAAGAATCAAGATGCTAAGTGTATAAAATAGCACGAATGAGGTTGACATTCATGAAGATATAACATGCATAGTGACATCATCGAATTCCCGGTCAGAGTTATGCTTCAATACTACAATATTTAACTGTAATTAGAGAATATTGCTCCTGAATGTTCAAGCTTCCACATACAATACATATGTTATTCTGTAATGATTACCAAACATCAATTCCCAAATCTGGTGAACATGTTCATTAATATTGCAAGGTCTTAATCATCAAATTAACAAGATCCCCATCTAGATTGTGCAGTAAAACTTATATGAATAGGATTCCATTCTTTTTTTATTTCACGATTATATCAATCAATGATAAAATAAGATAAAGTTGCCAAAATGAAGGAAAACTTCCAGTAGAAAAGGATTCCCTTCCAACAACTGCAGCATAGAGGACAAATATGGTAACACTACATGAATTCCTAAGTATGCAGCAGAAATAAACAAGTTCTTGAGGAATTACCGGTGTACGGCTTCCATCAAAAGCGTAAGGAAAGGCTTCCTTGGTTAAGTTGCTGGTGCTGTGTCTTGGGGTAACTTGTTCTCGAACAAAAGGGTGATCTAACAGCTGTAAGGCCGTAGGGCGTGCTAAAGGGTCCCGTTGTAAGCATAGTCTTAAGAAAGTTTTGGCATCATTTGAAAGGTGGTCAGGGATTTCAGGAATATCTTTGCTGTTTCCAATTTTAAAAATTGCAGCCACCTGTGAATCCAACACAATAACAAAGACCTTAGTCCCACGAGCACTTATAATCTAGGCCTCAACAAGATGAATTCTACAGCAGAAGCACAATTCCGTACCCCTTCAAATTGGCTCCAAGGTGGTTTTGCCAATGCCATTTCAAGAATTGTGCACCCTAAGCTCCAAATATCTACTGGAAGACTGTAGCCGTTTGTGTTCATCACAACCTGCAATCCAATATAAGCATGAGTGTACGGTATTGACAGCAGTAAAGCTTTAATGGAGAAATGAAAATTGGGCCACAAAATTTGGTTTGGCGTGATTGCGTGGGTGCCACTGCGTGCGTGTGTGTGTGTGTGTGTGTGAGAGAGAGAGAGAGAGAGAGACCTCAGGTGCCATCCAATAAGGACTTCCTTTGAAGGAAAGCATAGAGGAACAGGCCGTTATCTGTAGAAATTTGACAATTAGTTCAAGGTTCAATGATTCGTAGAGAAAGAAAACCAATTTGATAATTCCACTGAAACCAAATTAAGAAGTTGCTGGAACTGGTCGGGCTTTTGAAGCCTTCTGATGACAGGTTCATCTTCAGACCGAATGGGCCAATCGATTCTGGTTTATAAATACGGGCATCACACGTGTTCAATTTTGTCTGCACTGTTTTCGTTTTTGGTATTCTTTTTCACCTTTCCCTTGAGTGTTAATTATAACAGATTAGAAGTTTGGAAAAAACGTTGCTTTCACATCATTTTCACTGTTCCATGATTCCAAATTTCACAGAACTCAAAAAAAACAACTGAAAAGTAACCATGTACTGTCATTTTTTTTTCTAATTGAACTGTATATACCATAAGAGAAGAAAGGGGTTAACCTTGGAAAAGGAGTATACAAAGACAAAACAACTGTACGAAAACCCAAAACAAGAGAGCCTTAGATATCCACGGGGACATACAAATCTCTTAGAACTCTAGAAAAACGAGGTAGCAAGCACCTTCCTATTTAATACCGAAATGGACATCCTTTTACTTCAAAAGATCTACTATTTCGCTCCCTCCAAATAAAGTAAACAATCCAAGAGGCACTGGATTCCAAATTTTAGGGTCGCCTCTACTCGGACATCCTCTATGCCAACAATGAAAAAGAGCTCTTTAAACATGTCCCATGGAATGCCAAAAATAGCAAGAAAAAGCCCCAAATCTGTGAAGCCAACAGCCATTTTGAGAGTAAATTCACCATAACTCCAAAGTCTACACCTTCATGCATTCAACACCAGTCCACCAAGAATTTTTGCCGCATCTCAAATTCTCTAAGGCCAGAATAGCCTCTTTTAGTAGCTGTCCATGCAAAAAAGACACCTTAGGAGGTACCTCAGAGCACCACACCCTTCAGAGGAATAACAACAATCAACTCACAAATCTAGTGCCTACAGAAAAGATGCCACTGAAAAGATCCCATTCAAGACACCAATCTTGAATTGTACTTTGAGCTGTTTATAAAATGTTCACCAAGTTCCTGAACAAGTTTTTTGTACTTTTCTGCTTTCTATTTTCAACAACAATAAAGCAATTTTGAAAAAATAAACATAGTGCAACCTAAAGGTCTCACAATTTAGTCAAATCCCAGGTCATATCAAATGGTTAAAGTCACCTGTCGTCTTACACATGTACGAGCAATCTCAACTCCAAATTTTTAAGCATAAAAGTCCCCAACCCCACACAAAGAAGAAGAAGAAGCATAATGAAAGAAACAAACCCCAACCAGACAAATGGTCAGGTCATCATTTTAGTACAATTGGCCGGTCTATTCTGTTCAGGTAGAATGCAAAATTATATGGAGTTGGTTGTGTTCTTACTTGTGTTCTTACTTCATGGTAAATGTGCTATAATGCTCTTTTTGGCTGGGGACATGATGGACAAGAAGGAAGGAGAAATAAGGGGCCCCAACTACTTTGGGTATATAGCTAGGTAATTCGAACTTTTAACCCTTGCTCCATTATCTCAGCACTAAAAGGTAGCAGTCCTCTTTTTTCTAACTTGCTAAAATGACATTAGCGATACCTTAGCAACGAACTTGCCACATATTTTATATAGAGCATGATAGGAATAGATTTCCTGTTCAGGTTGAGACATACATGTTTGGCCATGCCAAAGTCTGCAAGTTTGATTTCACCATTAGGATCTACCAGTATGTTTGCCCCTTTGATATCCCTGCCGAAGTAACAAACAAAAATTATTAATGAAGACATTTCTCCTGGAGTAAGCTGAAATTACATCTGAAATTTTCTATAAATCATATATACAGTGTGTGAACCCATTACCTGTGCACTGTATTGCGTCCATGTAAGTAGGCAAGCCCTGACAGAATCTGCCTAGTGTAATTTTGAATAACAGGCTCCTTAAAGGGTCCATATTCTTGAAGCAATTTGTGGATGGAACCACCAGAGACATATTCCAAGTATACTGACAGTGTTTCTTCACCCTGACAAAAGGAAAACCAGAATTATTATGATAGTTAGTTTAGGTCTCACACTCATTGTTATTGCAGGCCAAGGGACGAATATCTACCCTTAAGAGGTAAATAAGAGCATTGAGTTTAAGGTTCTCTAAACAACAGAATCCAAGCAGAAAAGTAGATCATACCAGTTCGCTTCCGTAGTACTGAACGATGTTTGGATGCGAAAGCTGACTAAGCAAAGTGATCTCCTATTGACAAGAGGAAATGTTATACAAGTGCAATTGATACCCGGCATTAAAAATGAATTCGAAATGCCAAATTCCAAAACCAATACCACGGGGGAAATTTTAAAAAAAAAACAGGTCGATGGTCAGGCCATGCACAAATTCAGCAAAGAGATATTGACAGAAACCTGGTTCAATTGCTTCAGACATTCTTTTGATGTCTTATCATCTGTAACAACCTTGACTTCTTTTATTGCACACATTTGCCCACTCTCGCTGTCAAAAAATTGCAAATACACCATCATAAAGATATCCACGTGTAAAAGTTAAAGAATATATCTTGAAATATAATTGACTGCAATTTAAAGTGCTCTCAAATAAATGCATTAATTGCATCCATATTGTCAGTGCCATTGGAGGCATGTAACGAACATCTACTTTTGTCTTGACCAAAGAAGCAGCTTTTAAGGTGCAAACGGTACAACCAAGAAGCCGCAAGGGACAACTTGACAGTCTTCTAAAAAATGTAAAGGCCAATAGTCACGTGTATCCAATCATAATACACATGCATAAACGACAAGATTAATACTTTCTTTTTCTGCATTAGCCACCTTTGTAGACTCCTATATTGGTATCACCTCAGTTTCTTACTTTTCCAGGTCAAATAAAAGCATGAACGTAGAGTAACAAAAGTTTTAACTCTTTTCTTTCATCCGAGACAAAAGTTTATCACAAAATAGCTAAAATATAAACCGCAAGTCCCTTAAACAATAGTCTGATTTCTTTTGTTTCCAATTCGGAATATATCAAAATTAAGCATCTCCTTTACCTGTTGAAGCCAAGGTAAACATGTCCAAAAGTTCCTCTTCCCAAAAGCCTTCCTTTCTTCCATTTTGACAAATTGGACTGTGTGCTCTCAGTTACCATACAAGTTCTTGTGGTGGACAGAGTTGAAGGGCTAGTAGGTGAACCCGGTGGAAGAGGCAGCGGATGACATTCACTCTTTCCATCTTCCTGTCTTCCAGTTGGAGAATCTACATTTGAACCAGAAATTCGTGGATGACGAGGTGACGTGGCGGTGGTAGTCCCTCTTGACCCTGGACCTGGGCTTCTAGGTACTGGCATTAGCTTGGTCTCACCATGTCCTCTGTTGTTAAAGTATCACATTTACTACTGTAAGGCATTCGGCAGTATAAGCAGATAAGCTAAAAACGAAACTATATTTGCACAGGTCAGGTTTTACAAAATCCTCAATGATAGGATAATAATTTACTTGGGAAAGAAACAAGTGACACCAATTCACGAAAAATGAGGAAAAGTCATTGAAATGTTTCGGAATTTGCAATATGGACTAACTAATGCACCAAGTAGAAAGGTATTTATCCAAGTGGAAAGATTCCAAATGAAGAAAGCCTAAATAGGATTACACCAAAGATATAGCTGCGAATAGTTCAAAGTGGAGAAAATAGATCCAAGTAACAAGTCCCAAGTAATTTGGTTAGGGTATGACGAGCTGCCTTGCACCAATTGCTAGAAAGAAACCAAAAATTGCACTGCATATATTATCCCCTTGGAATTAGTAGGAAGTCTACCTATCTTGAATACATAAAAATGTTCCCTAGTGGGTTGAAGAGCCGAAATACGAGGAATGATGAATATTCCAAACCAAAAAATCTATCCCTCTAAACTCTGATTATTCTGGTAATCAGGTCAACAGATTTTACCATAAAAACTTCATTCACAATCCAATTGCACAGGGAGAACATGCTCCTAACTACCAATTCGAAGTGAAAAGGCAGTAAACAAGTATGTCGGTAAGAGAGACAAGTAAAACTGATGAACCCTTATAATTCAATTCTGTTTAGGTGAACAAATTCATTTCCTGACGAGAATATAAAAAGCGATCAATATTGGACAGAACAGTTCGCAGAGAGAGAAAGAGAGAGTTATTGTCCATAAAGATCCCTTTTTTATGATACTCAGCAGAAAATTCAACACAAAACCCCACAAAAAATCACAAATCAAATCTAAAAAAAGAGTACTAATTACACCAACCTGAAAAAAGTAACAAATTGGCCCTGATCAGTAGGAGTATTATGATCATCACAAGATCCAGATGAGCTGACACTCGATGCCGAAACCGACTCAGATCCTACCCCTCCCCCTACCCCTGCCCCATGATGATCAGATATCCCAAGAGAAGGCATCGAAGAAATCGAGGGCGGCGGCAGCGGAAGAGCCCTATCCGAATCGAAGCCCGAAAACCCCGAAGACCCACTACCACCACCACCAGTGAATTCCTTGCTGTTTCGGGGCGAATTGCGGAATACTAAGAATTCGTCAAAGCTCTTAGGCTTGCCTTTGGCTGATCTCTTCTTATCGTTTTCGATTGAAGATTTACTCAATTCGTGCTTGTTCCCATTTGGGGATTGTTGCTGATGCACTTCTCGTTGCTGTTGTTCTTTGTTCTTGCTAGATTTTTTTCCCCACCAAGCAGGCATTCTGACGACGACTCAGTGAAGAGAGAGAGAGAGGGGTTAGAGTAATTGAGTCAGATTGGACAGGGTAGACTCAAAAAGAGAAAATTTGGAAATGGGTCTCGTGATTTGATTTATATGGAAGGTTGAACTGAAGGGCGAGGTCGAGGAAGCAAAGTTGAATAAGAAAACGTGGAGAGAGGGTTGGAGGCTTCGGAGAAATAGAGAGAGTCTGCGTGTTTTCTTGAGAGAGGGAGATTGGGAGGTAGGGGGTGGGGCCAATCTACAATGGAGAAACAGCTACTCAGATAGTTGGGGGACGGCAAGCGGTGGTGGTTGGATTAAACCGGAATACTGACGTGGTTATCCCTATTGGATACAGAGAGAAAGTAAACTTTTTTAGGTTTAGAGAGAGAGTAAGGTGTGCGTTCTTGTGTCCCAATCTGCGACCCCACCCAGTAATGGATGTTTTGTGTAAGAAAGGGAATCCACATTGGTGACTCTGCTACGCGTTTGAAGAGGGCATGTATACACCATACAAACACAAGGAGAGAGAATGTAATCTATCTACACTGTATACACCTTCTCTGAATAAAATTTTGACAGTGATAATATATGAAAAGAATCAAAAAATAAATCTTAATCCTACTTGATTTGGAATTTGTAATCAGTTGATGATGTCCGGAACGGTGAAGTATTCAACGCTCTTGTCTTGGTCTATGAACTGTGCAAATAAGTTCAGTGACCGGATGATTTTTCTTTTTTTGTCAATGACCCTATGATAATTAAGTCGGTAATTTACTAATTTAGGAATAGACTATAGGCACGAATGTATTGACTCAACATGTAAACGTACGTGATCTCATGATCGGAAATAAGCTTTAATAGCATTGATTCTGGGTGTCATCCGGAATGTCGATTAACGACTTCATCTCCAAAATTGCTCCAGCAGTCAACAATGCCTCATAAGGGTTTCTCTGGTTAGCACTTAACACGCTATTTCTGACAAGAGCATGTACCTTTGAGCGGGTGCCGACCAACCAAGATAAGAGTATGTCAACCAATACCCCGTATGCTTGGTGCGTCGGTCTGTTGGTCGATCATCTATTAACCTAAGCGATTGTGGTCAACTTGGAGTACTCACTAACCACTAATCGGTCCTTCGCTAGTTAGAGCCAAACCAGACTCATCATAGATAATTGTGGAGTTCTTTAATCCTGATAATGTTCTAAGTTGGGCTTCAAATCAAATTGTTCTTTCTTTTTTCCGCAACAATTCAAAAAACCTACTTGATCTCCTTGGTAATACAAAAGTCAAAATCAATTAGTGCATACCAACAAATATCAATCGAGAAGTATCTTTGATGTTTAAGTTAGTAAAAGAACTAGAAAGCCAAAAAGATGTATTGTGGAAGGATAGAGAGTGTATGTATTTTCCACGTAACAAAGCCTTTTATACTTGAGTCTGATTTGAATTCTAAGCGAGCATGCATGTGCGGAGCATACTCTCCAATAACGTCAGGAATACTTTGCTATGATGTTATTCATGGTGTGTCGAGCTCTAGCTCGGATGTCACATGACATGTTCAAGACATTTGGATGCTAGGTAGACACGGTTTAGAACCGTGTGACACGAGTCGGCCTGTCAGGTTCTAAGTTGGCCCAGCCCAAACGATGTGTGATGTCTCGTATATCATGTTGGCCATTGGTCCGGCCCATGAAGATACTGATCTGTTTAGCTTAGTCAATGATTCAGGCCCAAGCTTGATTTCTGTCCGATTCAAACCCGGTTCTGATCCGTCCTACTATAATAATTTACAAGGTGACTTTATTTTAAGAATATTTTTGAGTGAATCACATGGCGCCATAAAAAATACAATCTAATCAAATCTCATTTAACTTATGCCCGTCTCTTATTTTATTTTTGTAATTAGTATAATATTTTTATTTTGCAAGGACACGTGACTTTAGAAACAACTCAAAGTAAAACGGAAAGAAGAGGATAATCTTAACACCATAAAATCAATGACACCATAAAGAAAGGTTTAATTAAATCTTATCTTATCTTATCTTATCTTATTTAAAATTCCGAAAAATTGTAAATGACATGTTGAAAATAATATTTAATTGATATTCAATTTGGTATCAAATATTTAACTAGGCTAATAAAAACTACTTATAATCGCAAAAATTATACATGACGAATTATGTACTAAGATTAAGGAATTTGATTCTCACACATTCTTTTTGTCCATTTGTATTTTTTTTGTTCTTATTATACAAAATTATTGAAATATCCTTCTATTAAATAATCTTTATTCCTCTCACATGTTTAAATAGAAGGTATTTTAGTAACAAAAAGAAGTGCAAATTAACAAAATATGTGTGTGAAAATTATTTTCCAAGATTAATTGTAATATATACAAGCATGACACGGCTTTAGAGCATCCACACCAATCTCCTCTAATCTCCTCCTTCTCTATTTTGAGGAGGAATTCTTTCAAAAAAATTTCTACATCAGTCTCTCTTGATCTGTTTCCTATTTTATTATTACTACAGTGACTCTCTGTGTTTAGGGTGGGATAGGGAGCGACTGTAGCATCCCTAGAATATTTTTTTATATTTTTTATTTCTTTCTCCTATAATTAAATATGAAAGAAAATAATATTTTAATAAAATAGGGATATATAAAGAGTTTGATGCTAGAGACATTAGAAAGTATAACTCTTTAAAATAGAAAAGAGAAAATTCTTTCCTAATTTGATCCAAAAAATAGAAAGCAGTGTGGATGCTCATAGCACTAATTGTAGAAATATACTATGAGAATTTACATCTCTCTATAATATTGTAATATCATATTTTCTTCTCTTTTCTTGAAAATTTTGAATTTCACGTACGTGGCACTCTAGTGCTCTTTCTTCTCTCCCACCCATTTATTCATGCATCTTTGAAATACAAATATAAATCAAAAAGTTGATATGAATGACCAAAAAAAGTATATATATATATATATATATATAAATGATGCAAATCTCTCCTTGAGAAATTTTAAACGGAATCAAAATTCAATTAATTACCAATCTAAATATATTATGATAAAGTATAATTTTTAAGCGTCCAGACGATGTGTGATTTAAACCTGCATATTTTCTTTCACCACAATTATGTCATTGCCCACGTCATTTCACTAGTAAAATATATTGTCAACAACTTAACTATTAGCACATGCACTAATTGTGAGTTTAATAATATTAACGGTCAAAATTTAAGGAAAAATAAAGAAGATATAATGAAATGAAAAACCGGTAAAAGAGATGATTTATTTTAAGAAGATGAAGAGTTATAAATAATTTATTCGAACATTTATTTAGGAAGAAAATGTAAGAAATATGAGTGGGTGGATGATATTTTGATAATTAAATGATATCGCCGTAAATAATAATGATATTTTAATAAATAAAAGGGAGATATAGAAAGGAGGATAAAATATAGATAGAGAAGAGAGTAAGATAATTTTATCTCCCAGAAAAGATATAATACTCCTCCGATTTTCATATCAAAAGTATTAATAAAACTTGGTACGACAAACCCAAATAGTCAGGGGCGGAACTAGGATTCGATGTTAGACAATTGAGATTTTTTTTTTTCCCAAAAGGAAGGGGACTGAATGTAATTTAAAGGGGTCGAAATGTAATTTTTTAATAATTTATACCTAAGTCCGAAATTTTTTAAAATTTTTTGGAGGGGGCTGAGCTCCTAGTCTCCATGTAATTCCACCCACTCAAACATAGTCATGCACGCTGGGAGTGATAACATTGAACCTTCATTTAATACCTAACAAATAGGGGTGTCAGAGACAAAGCTATGCGTGAGACATTACGGATGATATTTGCTGATGTCTCAAGAATAATATTAGGTAACGTCCGAAATCAAAATTTCTTTTGTATTATTGCCAAACAATTTTAATATTGAGATTCATTTGTGCTATTTGTTATTAGTATTCGTTTATTTTTTCAAGAATAAAACGTAATAACGAACAAACAAGAATGAAAAGACAAACAAAATTAAATAAACAATTTAACTCTACCAAACAAGTTTATTTGTTAATTTATTTATTTTAACCGACAAACAAATAAATAAGCGACCTAAATGTTAATTAGGCAACAAAGTCCACTTCCGCGACACACACACACACACACACACGTAATATACACACAGCTTCCTGCAAAGTCATGTTTGGATCACAGTTTTATACAGATTTTGACTTTTACTAGTTTCCTTTTTGGCTGTGCATATCTAATTTTAAAACCTAGGCTACAAAGTCCTACCATATTGAAATGTTTTACTCACAAAAATCATTCTTTAAATAAATAAAAGTCAATTAAAAAAGTGCTCAAGATGACTAACACACACCTTGTGATTTCATTTTGACTCTTTCTATATGAGAATTTGTCATGATATTTGTGTCTTGCTAAGTATTTTAATTTTTAATGTTATAATCGCATATTCAACTTCCAAAGAAAATACTATTATGTTTAATTAATTAGTTGTACCCCTATGTAAATCTTACGTTTGATTCGCGCGAATATAAATATGCAAAAAGATCAAGTTCATAAATTCAAACAACGTAATAGATAAATATAATATTAATTTATGATATGTACGTGGTACACTGGTACTCACGCTTAATTTTTAAGAGTTTTAAAAATACATGTGACTGAAATGTCATGTGATGTACACACGTGGTCTTAAAAATGTTTAATGTGACTGCAATGTCCTTCACATACATTATACATAATATATAATATATAAATTAAGTTAGTTAATATGCCTCTGAATCAAAGTTATTAATCTCGTACCGTACCGACCAGTACGTCCTATACCGGTCTCGTAATGGTACCACACAAGCACGTATAATGACACATCCCCTTTAATATAGCAAAACAAGGAGTAATCTGCAGTAGGCTGCTTAAAACCAAACAACTTCAGAGCGGACGATAATTTGGCAAACCATTGCCGAGGGGCTTGACGAAGACCATACAAAGCCTTACGGAGACGACAAACCTTACCCGTCGAACCCGAAGGTGCATAGCCAGGGGGAAGCTTCATATAGACTTCTTCCTCCAAGTCTCCATGAAGAAATGCATTGTGTACGTCCATTTGATGAAGCTCCCAATTTCGAGTAATAGCAACGGCCAAAAATATACGGACGGTCACCATTTTGGCTACTGGTGCAAACGTTTCATGAAAGTCAATACCAGGCAATTGTCTATTACCAAAGACAACAAGACGCCCCTTCAGTCGTTCCAGGGACCCGTCCTACTGGAGCTTAGCTTTGTAGACCGACATACTACCAAGAGCAACCTTTCCTGGAGGTAAAGATTCCAATGTCCACGTGCCTTGTCGTTCGAGAGCGTCAAGCTCGGCTCTCATGGCATTACGCCATCCTGGGTGCTTGACTGCTTCAGAGTAGGATTTTGGTTCAACCCAAGTTGTGACTGCTGCCAAAAATTGCCTATGTTTCACAGAAAATTTATCACAGTTAACAAAATAAGCTATAGGAAACGGCGTACCTGAGAACCGCTTTGGAGGAGATGAACAAGTGACAGTGACGGGAGCAATGGTTTGGATTGTGTTGGTGATGTAGCCTTTTAAACGTGTGGACGGAATCCGTATACGATGTCCTTTACCAAGAGGTTCTTCCACAATAGGTGGTGGAGTGATAAGTGACTGCTGCAACGAGACTGGCTGGGGAGACTGCTGGTCAAGAGGACACCCAGGCGTGGAGACTGCTGGTCAGGGGGAGTAGTAAGCTGGTCAGCCGCTCTAACCTCATGGCCCTCACTCCTCCCCCGAACTCCACTATCGTCAGGATTCTCATCAACAATTTGCGGTTGGCGATGAAAGAACTCATTTATACCAACTCCATTAGGTTTCACAGGTGCATCCATGTCGTTGAAAGGAAAGTTATTTTCCAAAAAAATAACATCACGAGAGACAAAATAAACCTTCCTTTCCAAGTCATAAAGCCGCCAACCCTTTTGCCCAAAGGGATACCCAACAAATATAAATTTCCGAGAGCGAGGACCAAACTTATCCCGCACTCTAGGACGATAATGAGCATAACACAAGCTACCAAAAGTGCGTATAAGAGAGTAATTCGGAGATTTGCCAAACAAAACGTCGTACGGAGATTTTCCATGTAACACATGAGAAGGAGTTCTATTGATCACATAGGCAGCCGTCAAGACATAGTCACCCCAAAAACTCAACGGAAGGTTAGCTTGAAAACGTAAAGCCCGAGCCACATTAAGTAGATGTTGATGCTTACGTTCTACCCGACTATTTTGTTGAGGTGTATCAACACATGACGTTTGATGTAACATTCCCTTTTCAGCATAAAAACGGTGTAAGCAAGTAAATTCATGCCCATTGTCACTTCTTAAAATTTTAACCTGTTTATGGAATTGAGTTTGAACCATAGAACAAAAATCTTTGATAATCTGTCCAACCTCACTCTTAGCACTCATTAAATACACCCAAACGGCCCGCGAGAAATCATCAACAATGGTGAGAAAGTAATAAGCACCGCAACTAGAAGCAACTTTGTAAGCACCCCAAATATCACAATGAATCATCTCAAACAAGTCAACTGTTTTACTTCCACTAATCGGAAAAACACTTCTAGTTTGATGAGCGATCATACAAATACCACAAGGTTCCTTAGAGTCAAAAACATCAGTGCTCTCACGATAAGCTTTATTACTAGACATAAAAGGCAACAGATTCACCACTTTTCGGGAGGGATGACCAAGCCGACGATGCCACAATTCGTGCTGTCCAACTACAGTAGTTTGATTAGCTTGAATCCGCTTCGTGGACTTAAACCAATATACTCCGTCACATTGTTCACCCGCTCCAATCAGGGTCCTCGAATTGCGGTCCTGTATGATACATAGCTTATCAGTTACTGTGAGAAAATAATTCAAGGTAGCCAGTAATTGTGAAACAGAGATGAGATTAACATTCAAATCAGGAACATATAACACATCCGTCAAAATCAAACCATCACTCAAGACAATTCTGCCTTCCTTAATTGCCGTCGTTTGGTTGCCATTTGGTAACCCAACTGGAGATGGAGAAATATCATACAAACTTTCGAATAAAGAAACATTCCCGGTCATATGATTCGAGCAACCAGTGTCAATAATCCATTGAGTGGCCTTATACTTACCATCATGTGTAGGAGTAACTGCATTGGATGGAGAAGTTTTTAGCATACCCAACAAATGATGCCACTGCGCATCCGACAGTTGCACCCCATTGCGATCGGGTGCGTTTATATATTGGTCTGAGGTGCTACCAGAGGATTGACCAACAGCATTTGCCATATTCCCACGTCCACGACCGTTGCTCCGGCCACCACGGGTGTACTTGCCGCCGCCGCCACCCCTGACTGCTGCCCTATTTTCAGAATACCACCAGTCAGGAAATCCTAGGAGCTGGAAGCAGTTGTCTTTGGCGTGCCCGACTTTGTTACAATGAGAGCATGTGCCGGTGAAGCGAGGCTTGTCACCCTCTTTGGCAGACGCTGCACCTCGCCCACGAGCAATGCCTTGCACCGCGAAACCCACGGCCTCTTTCTTGTCACTTTGACGAACAATGGAATGATGTCGTTCCTCAGTCAATGCCTTGGAAAAGACCGTGTTCAATGGCGGAAGGGGTTCTTGCATGAGAATCTGAGAACAGACCGTACCATGTATGGCTGAGTCAAGACCGATTAAAAATTGGTGAATCTTCTGATCTTCCCTTTCCTTCACCAATGCTCCCTTCGCACCACACTTGCAGCTGCAGGTACACGCAGGAGCGGAATAACCTTGTAATTCGTCCCAAATCATTCGGATTTTACCAAAATAGTCGACCACCGAGTCGCCACCTTGTTCAAGACGAGTCAATTGACTCGTTAATCCATGTATTCGAGGTCCGTTTCCAACCGAGAAACGCTGTCGAATATCTTCCCACATTTCCCTAACATCATCAGTAATAGGGACAGTAGAACGGATGGATGCATCGAGGGTGTTATGTAGCCATGCCCCGAGCATCGAATTCACCTGCACCCATGCAGAATATATCGTCGATTCGGTCGACTTGGGTGGCTGAATCGAGCCATCAATAAACCCAAGTTTGTTGTTCGCTTTGAGAGCATTGCGGACCGATCGAGCCCATTCATTGTAATTATTCCCACGAAGCACCACCGGGGAGATAATTCGATCTGTGTTCGCAGAAGGATGTAAATAATATGGAGACGAAGAATCCACACCCTTGATAGTTTCAGTGTCGCCCATTGCAATAGAGAATACCACAAAGAGAAGAGAAAAAAATATTATCAAACCTGCTCTGATACCAAGACAGATTTGAGAATGGAGAAGAAAGAATCGTTCTCTTGTGTTTATTCCGTGCAGCACTTGTGACTGCTGCCAATATATATATACATCAAACTAGGTTAACCCTAGCTAACTATATTCCTAAATTAATGGCTACTGAAAAGGAAACAAACTATACAGCTGTATATATTCCTAAATTAATGGAACAAGATATTTATGAATAATATGAGTAATAGCTAGGCCTAATAGTTCTGGCTTGTTCCAGTTGATACGGGCTAATACTGTATCGTACCGGTCAATTTTTTTTAAAACAATAAAAAAATTTTGTTGAATAATTAGATATAAATTGAGACTAAAATCATTCGAGATTTAGTGATTTCTTTTTATGTTATGAGATTTTATTTTATATGTACAATGTGTTTTTTGTTAAAAAATATTATTTGAGAAATGTATATAAATTTTAGTAATAAATCCAAAACGATACGCCAATAGACACTGATATCAATACGTACCGTATCGATTACAAAATTGATATGCTCGCCGGAACGAGATTGATAGAATAACCTCTGCAATCCCTCCCCTACCCCTTTCACATGCGGGTTAATGCCGGTGAGGTGGCCCCCAAAAGTTACACTTTTTGTGATTTTAAAAATATTAGTAATACCCCTCTTTTTTCAATCTGCGTCATCCATATTCAATTCTAAATGAAATAATTAGCAAATAAAATCTCAAAATGTTGATACTCATATAAAAGCGACAAAAAAAAAAAAAAAACCAAATTGCACAAAATAAAGCCGAACTTTAAACTTTATCGAGTAGGTAATTAATTAGTAATTAACATGGAAGAAAAGTTTCATGCATGTATTTAAGATAAGTCTACTAACACATCAAGTTGTACATCAAAACGTACATTATGCCAACGTGACATATTCTAATAAGACAAAATATAAAACAGGTCCCATGAATTTTGATATGTATTCAAATTAATGAATGTCACACAGGTATAATGTGCAACGTAATGTATTAGTAGCATTGCTCTGTATTTAAATCCAAAGAAGGATATGTTATCAACCCAGTTAAATTTGACTATGAGGGACCTGCTATAGACAACGCACGACATGGTGTATTGTGTATTAAAATAACGTTATTTTGGCGTTAAAATAATTGTGTGTTGAAGCTCAAGACAACGTACGTAACCCGACGCTGACAACACAATCGGTATCAAAATGATATTATTTTAACACGCAACACACCTTATCACATACAATTCGTAACGGATCCTTGTCCGTTAAATTTATTACTATTTTACACCGAGTCCTCATTCATGCACCTATTTGATGAATTGAATGTCAGGAGTACATCAGTTGACTTGACTCTGCATGCTTGGTCCAAAAGACTTTACTACATACAAGAAGTCAAGTAATACAATTATCATACACAGAATTGTGTTATGCACATGAGACCTTTCAAAATAACGTAAATTTTATGTATATTGAATAGTTCCGGACACGATTATATCTAAATTTGTATATGAAAAGTCGTGTTCTTAGACTTTTTTCTACTATATATATATACCATATCTCAAATTTTGATTTGAAAATATACATATTTATGTGAGGATAATATGCTTTCTTTTTCAGTATCTTTATGAGAATAGATTGTCCAATTGGGCAACCATGTATAAGCCGAAACCCTATGTCCACATCGGTTGTTTGAATTTCTGGACCATTCATTTATAAGGCCAACCAAACAAATCGTCCAAATAAAAAATTAATTTATTTGATATCATGAGGATAAATTACAATAACCTATATCTTTAGGTTTTTAAAACATACACTGATCTCTATGTAGTTTGTAAATTTACTCTAACGAAACAAATCATTCAAATAAAAATTACTTTATTTTATTCTAAAACATATCTATGTAATTGGAGAAATTACTCTGACCTTTCTTACTTTTGAAATTATTATACAATTAATTTCGCTATTGTTTGAAGTCAGTGTCGTTAGTAAAACTATTAAAACATCAAGTTTGGAATTTTTTTAAGTCAAACAAACTGCAACATAGTTTCTATCACGTATAATTTTACCCATGTTGAATTTTTGAGATTTTTCTAAAATCGAAACTCTGGCAAAATTTTCAGAATTTGTTCGAGTATCATGGAATGACATTGGTCATGTGAAAATGAGCTATTTCTTCTCTAAATGATACTCCCCACTTTGTTAGATAAATATCGTAGGTCAGTAGCCTACCAATACTTATTCTACACCTTGTATGGGATATACTTGAGTATTTGGTGGCTGGTTTAGAAAAATGAGGTCTAAAGTAATGCAGGCTAAGTCATGAAGTGAGTGTTTGACCTGGGACACCATGTTGGGTAAATTTAAATACACGATAATTTAAGTTTTGCAAGACTAAGGTCAATGTTAACTTTATTAAAGAGAATGGGTATTATTTGATCGTGAAGATTTACTAGTTTGATTCGATTGGTCTTTAGAATTCAAATATCACCTATAGTTTGCACAGAAAACAACAAGTTAGTGTCATCCAGTTGTTGCCAACCAGAAGACAGTTTGATTCTTAAGTTGGAATACACAACAATGATTGTACTTGTAATTAATTGCGTATGTGTTTAGGTTGTGTAATCTCATAAATCATCTCGTACCTCTATTATTTATAAACAGAATGATTCAGGATGTCTTCCTAATTTATCGGGAATTCTATTCTCAATCAACTCATTATCAAATCTAGTTATCTTTCTCAAAGTGCAGGAGTTTCTTTAACAAGACCCTTGTAATACTTTCACACTCTCTTTCTCGGGTTTCCTTTTATATTTAGAAGGAACGCATCTGTTTGTCTGGACGGCCGGTTGGCGCTCAGCATGGCAATGGCGCATACGGTTGACCCAGCCCACTGCCCACTTCGGGTGGGCCTCAGGCAAGCCTTAACTCTACAGTCTACCATAAGGACCAATTCCGCGACCCCTCAACTTGACCAAGTCGTTCAAGCTAATTAGCAGTCAGACAATCCTCCACTCCAGGATTTGACTATTTCACCATTTCTGTGGGTTTAAGTCACTTTGACTAATTCCACACTATCATATAAACAATCCCACTAAACCTGCCCCAAATGGTTTCTTGTGGTTTATTTTATAACATGACCGCTAATCTACCTTAAAAATCACATTTTCATATTAATCCTAGAAGCCCACGAAGATCTTCGACGACTCGTGCTCCCCACACTTGTGAATAAAATTCAACAAGTGGGTGACAATCTCAAAAAGTAAGTGTTTCACATGCACCACGAGCTTATTCAACGCCACTTTGTTTAAGGTGCGAGTATGTCTATGTCAATTTTAACGTAAGGAGGAAAAACCAGATAAGATCTCATCGAAATCCTTAGTTAAAGGAGGCTTATAAAATTCATGGACAGTACCTTTTCAAAAGTCGATGGAGACAAGATTAAATCTCTCACAAGTCCCAACACTTCAAATACTTCGTCAAAACTATCCGAAGGTTGAACTATACTAGAAAATATTGACTCATTAACTTTCTTAATCAATTTAATAACTCGATTAAGCTAGAAAAAAAATAAATCAATCTTAATTAGTAGGTCCGTCTTTTCATCATTGTCATATATAAATAAATTAAGAATACACATGTGGGGTGATTGGTATGATAGGTAGGGCAACTTTGGCAGCTAATCAAAAATTGATGGCGGCTGCAATCTAAATAAGTTGATGACTTTATTAGTATTTAATAGTACGCCATATAATATCACCCAACTATGACGTGTCATTATGTAATGCGAATGTGTGTATGTATATCTCTACATACACAATTTCTCTGAGACAATGAAATAAGCTTTGAATATTTTGTTTTACTACTTGATTGATTTGTTGGAGGGGTAGGCATCAATTGGCATCCAAGTAGGACTTGCAATTAACCTGGACTGGTGGTGTCTCTGTTTCTTGGAGCATCTCAAAGGAAACAAAATTGTAAATTATTCATATTTAAATATATTACTTTCTAAAATAAAAAATAAAATATTCTGCAATACGTTCTATCGAATTTTTATCAGCAGACTATTTTGTATTTAAAGTGAATTGTCTAAGTGCTTTCTTTGGCTTTGTCTCATTGTCTCGTACGATTATGTTTTACTCTTACTTCTCTTTCACCGTTGTTGGTCATCGATCCCCTAGCCTATTGGTCTCGACTATTTAAAATTATGCCTTTGCATAAAATTAATAAGTTTACTTCTCTCTAAGGTGCCTTTGCATAAAATTAATTTTCATATATTATGTGATGTTTAATGACTTTTTGTAGATTTTTAAATAAATAGTGACAATAATAACAAATAATTTAAACCAAACTCAACTTTGAGTTACTTACATAGATAAGTAAACTTCTATATTTAATGTAATAATTTTACTTCTCTCTAAGGTGCTCTTATTTGAAAAGATCACACCACCAACCCCAACCCAATCTCTACTTTAAATCCTTGAAAATTTATTTATTTTTAATTTAAATAACTTGGTCGAAACCTATTGCAGGACCTCAGGGATATTCACACACCTTGAGGATGTAAATGTAATTTTATGAGGGGGAGGTATGCAAATGTAATTTAATTGAGGGAGGGAGAATGTTTTTATTTTCACCGGCGGGGTGGGGATGATGTTGAAACAGCAAACAGTGTGGGACAGACAGGTTGCCGACGACAAGACAGTGATGGAGTCGAAGGGAATCAGTAGCAGAGAAAGAAAGACGAGCAGGAAACAGGTAGAAGACAGGAGAAAAAAGGAATCTTAGTATCTATAATGTTGACATGCGATTGTGTATTGCCTAGTTTGTAGAAGAAAGCTCACTGATCGCTCGTCTTTTTCTTGCTGATTATTTTGGGTTTCAGATACTGGAGAAGAAGAAAGCAATAGATGAGATAGTGAAAGCAGCTTCTTCTGCCCACAAAGACCATCTCGCTTCTTTCCCACCTTTTCGCCATTACCAAAGAAATGGTAGTACACTATCTGAAAACCCTATTTTTGTAGTTACTAACCGTATATTGCGACTCATAGAGGATCTTTCAGCTCGAATTAGCTAAATCAGCTAAATGAGAGGCTTTGCTAAAGGAAGGCATGCCCCTCAAATTCTATTTTTCCGCATCAGCTACAACATTATTACAGTAGAAATATTTTCTCAACTAGTTAAAATTAGTAGCTATTTTCTATGAGTGATTATTCGTTGTCCCATGGGGTCAGCAACCATGTTAGAGGACTATGAAATTGGATTAGAAAATTAAACTTGTCAACTTAAAGGTTGAATTCTCTTTTACACATATTTTTCATTTTTTTTGCTTAATTTTAACTTCTTTTCACAAAATTATTTGGTCATCGATGAAGAAACGCTAATGTTCTATACTTATTCTCTATTTTGTGTGTGTGCTGTTTTCGTTTTATCAGTGTCATTCTCAAAGCTTTTGTTGTACGTGGTATCTATTTCGTTTAAATTCCGTTGTGTCAAACATCCCCATGATTTCTGATTAATAACTAGGCCAATTTTTAATTGTGCTCTCACTTTTTTCAACCTTGTAAGTAAGCTGGGGCGCTTGATTGACTTCTCTTTAGGTCAAGAAACTATGCTGTAAACTTCCGTGGCTCTCTTTATTTTTGTCCTAGCATGAGGTCAACTTGGAAGGCTCGTTAACCTCATTATCTGTTTTATTGTGATCTGTTTTCTGTCTGTCTCTGTGCATCTTGTTCGGTTCTCTCTTACTGTCACTCCACGTGCTAGACGGAGTGGCACGTCAGGGGTAGCTTTGCATTCCTTGTCGGCCCATTTTCCTTGCAACTTAGTTGTAAGAAGATTTGGTGACTTCCCTTGTTCATGTGTATAAACAATGTTTTATGGTTTCTAGGCTTGTCAGTCTACTTGGAATCGGGGCATGGGGATAAGCTTTCCTCTCCTGTAAAGCAGTACATTCAGAATCTTCTTAAGGTAGCATAACTCGACAATAAGTTGTACTCATATTTTAATGTTGCAAAAGAAGAAAAGTTGATCTTTGTTTCTGTTTTTAGTCCAATATGGAAGGACCATATGGGTTGGAGTGGCCTACAGAAGAGAAGGTGAAGCGCAGGGAAATGGTTGCTCCAGAAGCACATTATGTATTTGTACACGAGGATTCAAATGCAAATGGAAATCATTCAACTAGTGTAGAAACTATGAGGGCCTCTACTGATGTCATCCATGATAGGGGACCCATTGTTGGGTTTGTACATTATCGGTTTACTATAGAGGAAGAGATACCTGTTCTTTACGTGTATGAATTACAGCTTGAGCCTCATCTTCAGAGGAAGGGACTTGGAAAATTCTTAATGCAACTGATTGAGCTTATTGCTCACAAGGTCTGAATCTTTTTCTGTGATTCACTCTGTGGTGAATAACTAATGGGTATGTATTCTAGGAAGTATAAATAGAAGGGTTTTTCAAAGATATACACTGACATGATGAATTTCTTGGAGTTGCGTTGATGTTGCTATATGCAATGGTATCTGTAACAATGGTTGTGCACTTGGTACCCACTAAGTTTTTTCGTAAATAATTTATCAGTTTGCATTTGTTACAGAACCAAATGGGTGCTGTGGTGCTAACTGTTCAGAAAGCAAATTTGTTAGCAATGGAATTTTATATGAGTAAGCTCAGGTAAATACTTCGAGTTCATTATAGCAATATCTAATGCCTGGAAAATCCTACACAACTCTGTCCGTTTCCCACCACCAAAACCCACCCCCTCTGCATCTTCTATTACTACAGGGTTCAATGTACTAGTTGTGCCCTGACACTTTATTTGTTCTACGCCTTCCAATTTTCAGATTTTGTAATTTGTACACTTCTATACATTTCTTTTCATGTGTATGTGGATGAAAAGATAAGGGGACACTTTTGAGCTCAAAACTGGGTCGAAAAATGGGACTCACAAACATTTGTAAGTGAAGATTGCTACGGCTTGCAGAATGTGACTGAGCAGTGAACATTCTGAGCCAACTTTAGATTGTGCAAGCAATGGGAAACACTAATGGTCATCATCATCCCTTTTAGATGATCAGGTCATTGTCTATGTAGGCAATTGCGAAGTCGCTGAATGACTTGATGATTTTGTGTACAATCTTTGAAATTCTATGGGGTGTTTTTTAGTCCGAGTGGCGGCCGGAGGGGTTTATAGCACAAAAATGTCTACAGGCCACACTTCACTTCCCAACGAGTTTTTGCATTGGAAGCCAACCATAATTTTTTTTCATTTTCTTATTTTTTAAACCTACTACCATGGGTGACTATGAGCTGTTAGTTTTGGTAGTGTCTCCATCTACCCTCAAATGTGAGGTGCAGGGGTCAAGCAACACCTGGGACATGGGGAAAGAATAGAAATTACAAGTTTTTAGTGCCAATGGATAAGTGATTTTCTTTTTTGTTCACATCCTTTCCGTTACATTGCTGTAATAATGGTTGGTTGTTACCTCTTAGCAGGTACATGATATCGACTATTTCACCATCAAGAGTTGATCCATTGGTACGAATTTGTGCCAGTACTTTTGCTTCAAGTTTTGTCAATCTACAGCTGAATATGTAGCAGTGTGATACTGTTCTTATGAGTGCGCTTGCAGATAGGACTTGAGAAGAGTTATGAGATTCTTTGCAAAGCATTTGATCATGATGCAAAAGCAACATTACAGGTATTTTTTTATCTCAGTATGTGTGGTTGTGTGCATGCATTCCTATCATCCTTTCTTTTCTACTAGCTTTATCCCTCAAACAGGTCTGCTACCATTGAATGAGCAACTGATCCAGATCCTAAGAACAATTAATTCTTTTGAATAAGTATCTCTCAAAATCAAATCAATCTTTGGGGTGCTTGTGGCTAAAATGAAATCTCAGCTGATTACACCCCTCGGGTCCTTTCCATTTTTATTGTTAAGACCATTGCGTTTTAAGTTGGCAGATAAGCGCTAATATTAAAATACTCACAACAGAGCAGGTGAAAGTGCCGAGACCTTTAAAATCCGATGAAGTATTAAATAGACAAAATGAATACAAAGAGTCATAGTGACACACTAAAAGAAAAACATGGATATGTGGAAATCTTTACGCTAACCCCTTGGGAAAATTGTGTTCTCTTGAGTTTAGGACTTTTTATTACGACCTTGGGAAAAGTTGAGTTGCCCCATATTAAGCACCACCTACAACTAAAGTCAAATCTCTAAGTGAATTTGGCACAGAATTTTCTGTACAAAGCACGTTTTGTGTTCAAAGCAAAATTGATCTTGGCAACTAAACTGTGCCATGTGACCTTGAAACAAGAAAACTGATTTGGCCCTGTTTTGTGCACGCGCACACACACACACGACTCATTGACAGGGTTAGGAAAAATGTTGGGTTTTGCTCAAGATTGTGGATGGGGTTTGGCCGCTATGAAGCACGGATACTCCGAAACTAGTCACGTATCCGTATCGGATACTTGTCCGATACCGATACTCACCCGATACACCCCGATACGTATCGGATACACCAAATAAATATCCAACATTAAAATTGAATCATTTTAATTTCGGATACTCGGTGGATACTTCTAGGATACGGCCGGATACTTTAGGAATATGGGAGGAGATGCATTTGATTCGCTTGAGGGTGCCGGTATACTTGAAGTTGCTAGTCTTTTCCTTGATGAGCCGGATATAGAAGCTATAATATTCTCCGATGAAGGCTGAGAGGATGTAATTGAATGTTGATATGGATAAAAATTAATAGGAATTATCATTTCTTGATTTAGACTTTGGTCACTTTCTTTCTATTTTGAATGACTTTTGAAAATTAACTTGTGCTAAATAATTGGTATAATGTTATTAGCAATTCAACTACTCTTCTAGTTTTTTTGGCTTCTTTTTATGCATAGTACATAATCGATAATTATTTTTTTAAAAAAATTTATAGCCGTATCCCCGACGTATCCGTATCCTATTTTTTTAGGTTTTTCCGTATCGCCGTATCCGTATCATATCGTATCCGTATCCCGTATCGGTATCCGTGCTTCCGAGGGTTTGGGCGGGCTGAGATTTTTTTTGTTTTGGGGAAGAGGAGGGGGCCGAAATATAATATTTTTTATAATTTTCAAAATTTATACTTGGGTCTTAATTTGTTTTTTAAAAATTTCTGGGGGGTAGGAAACATTGGTTGGGTGGTGTGGACCCAAGGCAAAATTAAACGTATGGAGTGCTGTTCAAAAGCGAAAAAACAGAAGAAAATACAGGGACAGGATATCCTTAAGGTTGGGTGATGGCAATGATGCAACTCAGCCTAGGAAATAGTGAGTATTTCAATGAAAGAATTTTTTATGTAGAAGACAGAGTAAGCAGTCATTGTCAAGACAAAAGGTTCTGTTGTTTATTTTGCCTCCTTGACATAGGAGTGTGTTGTGTATGTTTGTATGCTGCAACTCACCCTAGGAAATAGTGGGTATTCCAATGAAAGATTTTTTTATGGTGAAGACAGAGTAAGCAGTCATTTTCTAGACAAAGGTTCTGTTGTTTATTTTGCCTCCTTGACATAGGAGTGTGTTGTGTACGTCTCTATGTATCAATTAGTGTATTGTACTTGAGATCTGTATCATATTTGGGTATGGTGTTGTCTGGGGGTGGTGGCTAATTGGTATGTCCTTATATTCTTAACATTTTCATATTGGGTAAACCACCTATTTCTGTGTGCCTTCAATCCTGTTAGTTCGTTCGAGTCACAAGTGAGAAGTAACTTTGCTGCTATCCATCCCCCAAGTTATTTTGTATAGCACCTCATGTACTTTTTTGGTCTTCTCAAGTCATTTCTTGAAGAGTATCAGTCTATGCATTTTGCTTTTCTGTAAATTGGGCAAATAATTTCAATTTGTCACCGTTTATTAGCATTTAGATCACAATCTGGAATTTTGTTTTTCTTAGTGTAAAAGTTGCTGTAGTCTTCATTTTTTGGACAGCTGTGAATTTACTTTCTATTTAGTGACATTCCAAACTCCTCAGGCAGGTACGCGGGGATAATCCTCAATACGGTGGCTATGGCGGTCACTTCACCATCAGAGAATTGCAACTACAGCCATAACCGTGTTCAGTGTTGCCTCGAGTAGGATAAATCTTTGTGCCCATGGTTTTGCTTTGGAAAGAAACCCTCAAGCCTTTCAACATAGAAGTCTCTCTCTCTCTCTCTCTCTCTAATTGTCTACCCGACTATTTGTGTGGATGCCACATTCATTGACAATATCTTGAACAGGGAAATTTTTGGTAGTTAAATGTAAATTTTGATTTATCTTTACACTAGAAGAGTTGGATAGCTTAATAGACATTTGTTGGAACATTTCTTAACAACTTGAGCTCTTGAGGCAATCATTGGTCTAACATGAGCTTTGATGTCTTGGAAGTTCTTGGCTTTGTGTCTTTGTATTGACATTGGAAACGGACCTTAATGTGTAATATGGTGTGTAGCGCGCTAAAATAACGTTTTGGTGTACGTTCGGAAGCCCAAGACATTGCGTCCAGACATCATATGTATTTTGAGGTTCAAAACAACATTGTTTTAGTGTGATGTGCTCATGAAATTCTTGTGTCTATCTACGCTTTTTATAATTTTTAGCTTCTCTGCTTGGTTGGATGTTTGCAATGTTGGTTCTAATTTGTTGTAACTCAAGCTTTTAGGATACTTGATGATGTAACAAGACAACAACCCACCCTTCACTGTCTCAACTTTTTTATGAGAGGAGTACTAGGGGGAAAAGTTTTTGGGAAAACATTTTTGAATTTAAAATTAAAAGTTAAGATTCATTTAAATTTTTAAAGTTTACACACTCATTTTAAATAAATTCTAGGATATTTGTAGAAAAACATTTCTAGGTCCTTACACTATCTTTTTATGACAGGGAAAGTCTTTGGTAGCATAATTTTTTTTCAGAATTCAAAATGAGTGAACTAGATTTACTTGATTTTGAAGGCTTCCAAGTCTTAATGAATCTTAACTATTAATTTTGAAATCGGTGATTTTTTCGGAAATTTTTTTTTGGGTCCATATCTTTTTGTAGTTTGTCTGTAGACTGTTTTTTTTAATTTATCATTTTAACAAATGTGCATTAAATAAAGGGAAATTTGCCAAAATACTGTTAAAAATGGGTCAACGCTCTCATATATCATCACATGTCAGAAATTTATTTATTTATAGGGCCAGTCCTTACAATTTTTTTCTTGAAATTAATTCTGCAAATTAGTTTTGTGCCCGTAAACTAGTTCAAACTTATAAAATAAAATAAAAAATAGGTTGACCCTTAAAAAAGTAATTGGCGGGAGTTCTGTTACAGTGATCAAATTCTAGGGATTTCATTGTCATTCGCGCGAGATATATCGAATTTTTTATGAAAATAGGGCTAAAACGGAAAGAATCGAGCAAAATAGGGTAGAACTCAAACTAATTATAAAAGTAGGGCAAAACGCGATTGGGATTCGTGTTTTAGAAGTAAAACGCGTTTGTGATTCGTGTTTTTGGTCAGATCCAGCCAGCGCGGCATTTGGTGCCAGGGTGGCGTTGGTCCACGTGTAAAACGCGAATCCCATTCGTGTTTTATAAAACACTAATCTAAGTCGCGTATTGTGTTTGGAGTACACAATACGCGTCTACCCTTACCGTTTTGGCAGTCGGTCTGTCTTCTCGTCTCAGATCGAGTTCTCCGTCGATCGCGTCGTCTTCTCCGTCGATCCGGCGTCTTCTCCGGCCTTCTCCGTCGATCCGTCTTCTCCGGCCTTCTCCGTCGATCATCAGGTAAGTGCGACCCTCTTTGGTGCGTTTTTTTGGTACATTGCATCCGTATTTACTGTGGCGTAGAATATGGCCTTTGTAGCCGTATATTGTCCGTATTTTCCGTATTTTGTCTGTTAGTTCTCACCGTATTGTATCCGTAATGTGTGTATATGTGTATGTATATGTCTATACCGTAATGTTTATATGTATATACATGTGTATATGTATATTCTCTGTAAAAAGTAGATGTATACCGTATATATATATGTATATACATGTAAATATGTATATTCTCTGTTAAAAGTAGATGTATACCGTATATATATATGTATATACAAAAAGCAGATGTATACCGTATATATATATGTATATACCGTATATATACATGTATATATGTATATTGTCTGTAAAAAGTAGATGTATACCGTATATATATATGTATATACATGTATATATGTATATTCTCTGTAAAAAGCAGATGTATACCGTATATATATATGTATATACATGTATATATATATATGTATACCGTAATGTTTTTTTGGATTAATTTCAGATGTTTTGACTTTTTTGCTATTGTTTTCAAATTTTGTCATTTTTTAATGTCAAGCGAGGATTTTGAAAACTAAAAACATAATACCAAATACAGAGAGAAAATTAAAAATACCAGCCAATCATCTCTAATTTTTTTAGCAAAGAGAAAATAGTATTTTCTTAATTTTTTTTCTAAGGAATGACAATTTATTCTTATCTAGTTGTATGTTTAATTTGTTATTTGTCAAACTATCATTATCCACCTAATAGGTTGGGCTTTCACCGCACTAGAATAATAATATACTTTCATTGTCACAAATAACATAAAAACAAAATAAAAAGAGGAAAAAGAGAAAAAAGTGCCTATGTATGATGGTCGAATAATAATTGTTTGACAAAAATGTTTAACCTAAAGTTTAAAAAAAATTGGAACAAAAATTAAAATACTCATATAAGTAAAAAAAAAAAGAGAGAGAGAAAGAGACCGGAACACCTAAAGTATGACGATTACTCAACAAGTAATGCTTATTTTTTCTACAAAATAAATACTCATAAGATCTCAGGTAATATTATATATTTATCCCTACAAATAATATACCTATTTAAGAAAAATTATTGTTATTTATAGATTGATTTTGTATAGTATAAACCTTTATATTACAAGCACATGTTTTTTTTGTTGGTTGTTGAAATTCGATTTTGTGTGTAATGTACCAACTTTCCTCGTACATCTATCGTTAAGACTCGTAACAGTTTGGGTTAGAACCACGTGGCCCGAGTCAACCTGTCGAGTCATGTGATTCATTCAATTCAAAATCCTTTCGCATAGTATCAATCATATATACTTTTTAGAAGTAGTTACGCCAACTATTACGCCAACCACGTGGCACAATGTATTGTATTGTATTCTTATGTTTTTTACTTTTCAAGGTAAATTCCGTTTACAATGTGTAAATCACTCATGCATAATATGATAGTTTTATGCATCGTTTTACGGTAAACTTGAGTCCTAATTAAGTATGTCTTAGGTAAAATGTCCATTAAAATGAGAGACAAACTATACCCTTATTCAATTATTGCACATTGTACATTTAAAAGGGTCCCTGTAGCACATAGGCTATTTAGTAACTCTTTGCCTTAATCAGGTAATTGATGGCAAGTGAATCCTTAAAGATCTTGGTTGAAAGCTGTTAGGATTAAAACAATCATTCTTAAGTTTGTCTTTTTGGGTTCATTTGTTTGGCAGTGAACAATCATTTTTTATTTGCGATTTGTTATACATGAACAATGTGTTATGATTTGGAACAGTTATGGATCCTGGTCCAGTTGATGAGTCAGTGTTGACGCTACAACAACAGCACCGTTCGAGGGGTATATGGGAGTCTGGGGTAGGTAGATTCATTAAATTTAGTAATTCAATTATGTTCGTCATTTATCGTAAATATTTGTCTAATTTGATGTTTGTTGGTGAATAACTTTTATTATAGGGACATGGTGTACTGGACTCAGCAGTTCTCTCATTTCGAAGGTGTGAAGCTAAGCTTCGACGTCGTGGAGAGATTTCACCCCGAGTTCTAGAATTGGTTCAGCGAGCAGGGTTGGTGGGCTTGCATGAGGTCCCATTTCGGTCACTTGATTGTGGCCTAGTTACAGCACTGGTTGAGCGGTGGAGACCAGAGACTCACACCTTCCACCTTAGGTCCGGGGAGGCGACCGTGACCCTCCAAGATGTAGAGCTGATATTAGGATTACCTGTAGATGGAAGAGCAGTGACTGGGAGGATCGACCACGATTGGGATGATTTGTGCCAGAACTTGTTGGGGATTCGGCCTCCTACCGCAATGAGGAACGGGGGGAGGTTGAAGATTCAGTGGTTACGAGATAATTTTAATGGTGTGGTGGCCAATGATGCGCCTGGAGTGGTCGTAGAACAGCAGGCACGCGGGTATTTGCTCCAACTTCTAGGTGGCACCATATTTGCTGATCACTCATCCACTTTCGTTCATCTATGTTACTTGCCTTTGTTGGAAGATTTCACAGTAGCGGGGACCTATGCCTGGGGGGCCGCTGCCTTAGCTGTACTGTACAACCAACTTTGCCACGGAGCCACGATTGATACGAAGGACGTAGGTGGGTCATTCATTTTGCTACAAATATGGGCATGGGATCGCCTTCCACACTTAGCCCCACGGCGTTTAGGCAGGGTGCATCCACCTCCAGGGAGAGCTTTATTAGCTAGGTTAGTACTCAATATCGCACAATGTTTATGACAATTTAATTCAGTTTAGTATTTCACTTTGTTTAATTAGGTAAAATTGTGTTTGAAATATAAGTGGTTGATGTTGTAGGTGGCGGGACGACTTCAATGCCACAGATTTTGCCATGCACGTTGTTAGTTCTCACCGTTACACGCTGGACATAGGGGTCGACACCGAGGTGATTTGTTTGTGTTCCACGATTTTGTTTTGCGGATTCTTTGTTTTATGTAGGTATTATTTTATTAAATTACGGGGCTAAGTTTCGGTTTTATTTTGCAGTTTATATGGGTTCCATATAGTGCAGAGCTTATCGCTGGCCTCCCACCGTTTTGTCGGGCGGGCGTACGAGTGTGGACAGCCTGTGTCCCCCTCATACGTTTTGCTACCGTTGAGCTTCACCAGCCAGATCGGGTACAGCGACAGTTTGGCTATAGACAAGGTGTTCCTGGTCCGTCTCGTTCACTCACTCATCCACACGGGAAGGATATGCGGGCTGCGACAAAGGACTGGATCCGGGCTAGGGCAAAGGAAATAGCTGTATGGGACGAGAGGATGCGACATGTCTTGCCTGTTGGAGTGCCCGACGATGGAGTGTACCATTTGGACGACCCCTACCGTGTATGGTACGACAGGATCACACGACGCTTCATTAGTAGGAAAGGTGCATGTAGTGGCGGGATGGTAAGACTAATTTGAGTACACCGTTGTATAATATTTTAATTTTCGTATTCTGCATTTATTATATAATTGGCGCAAAAATTGCTATTTTGCAGCTTCAATGTTTTGAGGAGTTGTTTGGGCCTACGCATCCCCCCCATTCTCAAGAGGTTGGACGTCGAGGCATGGAGCTAATGGCGATCTACCGAAGTCTTGTACGTCGACCACCACCTCCACCTCAAGCAGCTGCACCAGACGACGATGTGGGCGACGAGGCTCCACCTGTACAGGCTGTTCCCGAAGATCCAGTACCCGAAGCTGAGGGCCCCGCTCCCTCTCCACCACCTGCAGCGGGGGTACATGACCCCCCATCATCGACCACAGCGGACAATGTGGGAGCTTCGGACTCAGCCATGCCTCCTCATGCCTCGACGGTCGATCATGTTCTAAGCCCCGTCCCGTTTGACTTGGACTGGGCGGTGTTGAGAGGTTTGTCTACTGAAGATGTTCCTACCGCTTCACCTGAAGATGTTGCAGCTACCGGTGACTCGCTCGGTATTGTTACACAAGTTGAGGAGGAGGGTAGTGGTTCACCGGCGGCCCCATTTGAGCCCACTCGACCTAAGAGAAAGAGGAGACCTACTATGTGCGGCACTGGTGGTCATCGGGTCCACCGACAATAGTGAAGTTCAATGTATTACTTTGAAGTTTTGTTCAATGTTTTTAATGTATTACTATGAAGACTTACATTGTCCTAGTTATGGTGATGTTCCACTGATTTTTCTTGACTTTGGTATTTGAATGATCTACCAAAATTTTATTAGCAAGATTTGAAATCCGGTAAACAAAGTATATTTTCTTTCCCATTCTTCACCACAAACAAAGGTCAACAAAACTAAAATTTCAAATCCGGTAATCTATATAACAATACAAAGGAGGGGGTTCACACACTCATTCTCTTTCCCCGGTCTCCGAAACCCGGGACCGAGACTTGGCCCACACATTATCTAACCCCAATTTCGTCATGGTAAGGTCAATTTCGTGATTCGGCTAACGGGTGTGGCGATTTAAGTGGGTGCGTGAGTGGGGTTTCTAGAGAGAGAAAACCCCCTAAAAGGGACTGTTTTCGGACTGACTTTGGTGTCATTTTCTGTGAGCTACGTAGGTCTTGAGGACGATCCAATCTATCTACGTCCAATATTTAATGTTTTTCTACAACTTTCGAGTTTTAAGAAACTGATTTTGACCACCCGAACATCAAGATCCAAGGGCTCGAAGTTAACAAAAAAATCTGGGAAAAATCTGGAAAACAGTGTAAAGTGGGTGCGTGAGTCACTTTCGTAGCCTGATTTTAACGCGTTCAAGATGTCATCGAGAAAATACGTATGGTCTATGTTTAAGATAAAATGTTCGTCTCAAATTTTTGTCTTTTACAAAACGTGATTCGAGTAATAAAACATCAAGATCTAAGTCTCCGAAGTTGGCCAAAAATCAGCGACAAAAACTGGGAAATCCGGAAAAAGACAGTTTTCCGAGTGACTTTCGTAGCGCGATTTCTATGGGTTGTAATGGTCCAAGGGTTGATCCAATCCATCTATTTTGAAGAGTAAGTGAATGACTAAATCTGTACGTGTATAATGGTAGTTACTAAATCTGTTGAGATTTGATTTCAAATTTCTATTCCAACGTTAGATTTTTTTTTCCTTTTATACTATGTTTGATCCGACAAAAATAAAACATGGCTATTTTAACGAAAGTTAATAATAAAAATAAAACATGGCTATTTTATAAATGAATGACTAATTTCTGAATAATTTCTTTTACGACGATTGATTTTCCTAGTTATATGTTTACTCCTTTTTAGCCTCGTACACTTCTTTTCTTGTCCCAACTATACAAATTTACCTACGTGAGAGTTTCTTGAAGAAGAAGAAAATTTTCTCGCATGCTTTCCTGCGTGAATATTACCTTGACAATAAAAATAAAACATGGCTATCTTATAAATAAATGACTAATTTCTGAATAATTTTATACACAATCAATGAAAAATTACACATATGGCTGCATTTTATACACAATCAATAAATTACATAGTTTCCAGTTTCTCCAAGCAAGCGATTAACCAGCTGCACTTTAAAGCATCATCTGCCGTTGCCCGATGTTTAGGATCTCCATGTCGCCACCTGATTGGCGAAAATGTTACAGAGTGATGATGTAAGGTCCATCAACCACTCTGCTGAAGCGAAAAATTTATCGATCTACATGCATCTTTAGTCCATGCATGTGGATCGATGTTCATCTTTAGTCCATGCATGTGGATCGGTGTTCATAAAAAACCTCTCGAACTTCTATAACGTACAATTAATGTTGTACGCAAGTACATGAATACTAATAGTGGATTCTTACAAGTGTTCCCAACAATATGAGGATAATTCATACTTCCATCAGACATGGGACACATTCGGAGATCACACCTTCTAAACCCTAAACTGTAAACCCTAAACCTTAAACTCTAGTAAAACGTAAAGAACAAAAATGTGCATTTTTTTGACAACACTACGGCATTGGCTCTATTTATACACATAAGAAAAGTTAAAACGCGAATGCAATGTGCATCTTTCCGTCCAGATACGCTAATATTAACCGCGTTTTTCCTGTACGAGTGTCGGGGCGGTACGGCGGTAAGTCCTAGCGAGCAGTTCTGGGCCAGCTATGTCGTACCTAAAACGCGACTACAAATCGCGTTTTCCGTACAGACATGACACGTGTCCTTCAACGAAGGTATGGTAGTCGAGACACACACGTGGGAAAACGACATCTGTCCTAAAAACGCGTATGGTATTCGCGTATATGACCCAAATACGCGTATGGTATTCGCGTTTTTCGTACAGACATGACACGTGTCCTTCAACGCGGGTATGGTAGTCGAGACACACGTGGGAAAACGACATCTGTCCTAAAAACGCGTATGGTATTCGCGTATATGACCCAAATACGCGACTACCATGCGCGTATTTTGACTGCGCTGAAAAAAGGCCAGAATCTTTTGTCCAATCTAGCCAGTGGTTCTGGCCGAATCTTTTGTCCAATCTTGGCATTCACAGGCTATATGGAGACACTGTTGCCCAAATCTTTATGTTCAATCGGTTCCACTATAAATTCTGACTTTATGTTGCGAGATTTTTTATCCATGCGCAATATGGAGAACACTTTTGTGTTATCTTGCCATATTAATATCAAACATCCCACATTCGTTACAAGTCTTGCCAACGTGTTATTTACATCAATCTACATGCATGGACTAATAGAAGTGACGGTTCTCTTCCTCCACCAACGCCACCGTCAACATTTGTGCAGCATGCAGAAGAAGAACATTATGTGGGCGAACTATTTTGGTTTATGGTTTAGTTATATGTTTGGAATGTGCCCCGCAAGGTTTTGTAGTCGAAAAGACGAAAGTGTCCTACGTAAAATACGTTCATGAGTTATGATTACATTAAATCTTCAATTTTTCTCCTCTTACTTAAATCAATTCTTTCATTAACGTGTTCAAAACACCTAAAGTAATTTGTCTAATAGTGGGATCATTAATTATTTAAACCGGTCTCGTGCAAGAAGTTTTAAAAGTTATAAACCAAAACACACCTAAAGATTTTTTTTTTTTCTTTTTGGCCAAGATTATTCAAAAAATATAACTTAGATTCCCGAGCCTGCAAAATCAGAACCCTAAGATTCCCCGTAAAACGCAGATGGTAATTGCGTTTTATGTAGGGAGTACGTCCCCACAAAAAGCTGGGAAATCAATGACCAAAACCTGGAAAAAGGAATCAAATGCGCAGACCCACCAAAAAACGCGTATACAAGTCGCGTTTTTATACCGTACTTAAAACGCGTATTGAAAACGCGTTTTGTAGTTGTTTTAAATTCAGACTTTCCGAATCGTAAAAAGAAGCCTAAATTTTTTCCAAAAACATGTCTTCAGATGCTTGTCGCCTATTGGTACACACGGGTGGGAAGGTGGTGCAAGAGCGTGACGGTCCTAATTATGATGGAGGTTCAACGATACTTCTCATTGTAAGAAGAGGAATCGGAGTTGACGAGTTACGACAAAGAATACGGTGTGCCTGTAATGTTGTAGGGGATAATATGAAAATGACCTATCGATATCCAGTATTGAGTTATCCTCACACACATTACACGTACGCATCGTTAGACCTCGTCGACAATGGCTCGGTGGACGTAATATTTGACCTAGCGGGAACGATTTCCGGTTACACACCGGAAATATATGTTGAGTCAAAGGCTAGTCGACGACGACGACCTACATTTACAGAAGATGTTGGCGGAGAAATGAGTAGGACAATATCGGGAAACGACTTTATCATTACCACGGAGTCCACGCAAGTCGGTGCGGAACAAGATGAAAATGTAGAACTATCCTCACCTGGTTATGAGCAAAATTTGATGGGATTAGACGGTAACAAATTTTCCTTGTTGTTTTATGTTATATATAGTTACCAATAACAAATTTTATTTCATATTTTCATTCATTTTTTGGCAGATGAAGAGAATGTGGCGGAATTTAATACGGACGAAAATACTTCCGAAGAGGATGTGGATGCAGGGCTAGAGGCTGATGGCGGTGACGATGGAGAGGCTGATGGCGGTGACGATGGAGACTCTGAATTGTACGTGCCACCATCGTACATCTACACGCAGAACACGTGGACAAACATCATCGATCCATCCCCAACATTGCCGGACAAGGACGTACTTGGTTGGGACAACAGATCAGAGCTTCATAAGGGAATGATATTCCCATCAAAAGTTGCTGTACAAAGGGCCGTGAAAGCATACAGTATGGATCGAAATCACACGGCGAAGGTGGTAGAGTCCAATACCTCCTCAATTTCTTATGTTTGCAGCAATCGGGAACCCTGTTCATGGCGTCTACGTGCCCACTCGAAGCCGAAGGAGGGAGGAATATGGATTATTTCAAAATATGCTGGACCTCATACGTGTCTCACATCAAATATGACATCTGACCACCCCATGCTAGATGCTTCTTATATTTTGAACTACATACGGGCAGAGGTCCATTCTGACCCAGCAATTAAAATCAAAACCATCATTGCAACCATCAAGGAGAACTGCGGAGGTTTTGAGGCATCATACGTCAAATGTTGGGCAGCCAAACAAAAGGCCATTGCGGAGATCTATGGTGATTGGGATGAATCATATAATAAGCTTGAACAATTCTTCACCGAGGCTGCTCGGGCTAATCCAGGTACCGTCTGGAGGCTTGAAACCGAAAATGGACCAACACGTGGTGGAGGGGGGATTCCATTTGACCGAGTCTTTTGGGCTTTCGGACCATGCATCGAGGCTTTTAAACACTGCCGGCCTGTTCTATGTGCAGATGGCACGTTCATGAGTGGAAAATACAAACATACACTTTTCATTGCGGTCGCGCAAGACGCATGCAACGCGCTAATTCCTGTCGCATTTGCCATCGTGGATCAAGAGACAACTGACACGTGGGGGTGGTTTCTACGCCAAATAAGGGCCTATGTTACTGACAAGCCTGGTTTGTGCCTAATTACGGACAGACACACTGGTCTCGTGGGGTACTTAAAAACTGATCCGGAATGGAAACCTCCACAAGCATATCATCGGTTCTGCTCTAGACATGTAGGAGCGAACTTTGCCAAAAAATTCGGCAAGAAAACAGGGGACCTGGTGAAGATGACGGCAAATGAACTACAAGTATCCAAGTTCAACGCGGCACTACAACAAATTCGCCCTTTGCACAAAGGAGCTGTTGGCGAGGTTATCGACGAGATGGACGTCGAGAAGTGGAGCTTTGCCCACGATGGTGGAAGGCGATATGGGTCCATGACCACCAATGTTTCTGAGTGCTTCAATGGCGTTATGAAAGATGCGCGACATTTACCAGTACAAGCAGCAGTCACAGTGACCCTCTACAAGTGCATTTCTTACTTTTGTCAGAAGGGCGAAATTTCCACTTCAAATAACTTAATGGGACAAGTGTACACTGAATTTGCGATTAAATTGCTTAAGAGGTGGAGCGACAAGGCAAGACATCACAGGGTCGTTGAATACAGCCGGGTCAATGCAGTGTTCGAGGTAATTACAGCTACAGATCCGACGTCACCTTATAAAGGAAACCGCAGGCATACTGTGAGGCTACGTCAACGTACATGCACGTGTCAAAAATGGGACCAATGGAAGATTCCTTGCTCCCACGCGATTGCTGCGTGCAACAAAATGGCCTTGAACCATCTCAATTATGTAGACCCCATGTGGACTACCGCTAGAGATGTGCAAACATATTGTACACAACATTTCAATCCAATTCGAGACCCTAGCTATTGGCCCCCGTACACTGGAGTCCATATATTCCCACCAACGAAGTGTAGGAGAAAAGGAAGATCAAAGACCCGCCGATTCAGAAATGAAATGGATTGGCAGGAATCGCGGCCATCCGAGATTCAAAATTGCAAATTATGTGGAGGAACAGGTCACAACAGGCGTACTTGTCCTGCTAGAACAATGGGAGCCGGGCCTAGTAGTTAAATTTGTCGCTCTTGTTTATTTCGCCCTCTTCTTTGTTTTTTATTGTATGTTGTCAATTTGGAGTTTTCCAATTTATCATGTTATCCGATAAATTTTAAAAAAAAAATATTTCATCTTCTTTGTTCTTCATTGTATATTTGCCTTTCTTATTTTACAATTTACGATATAACTTTTATTTTATGGCAACAATATGTCGTTTATCGATCTCATATTACGGTTTGAGTCAACCAAATAAACTTTTATTACACAAAGTCTAAAATTAACATAAAGTCTACAAGTTCAATACATAGAATTAATTTCTGACCTGCACTTAAAAAAACTAAACTAGTCAGACAAATCTGAAACTTCCGGATCAGACCCGTACTGTGGATCCTCCTGAATGGTCCTAATCAAAGCCCTCGGGTTTGAACCGTTTCTCTCCGCAGCTCTAACAGCATCCCTTATCAAGCTTTGTCGCATTACACGTCGATACATAGCTCGAATTTCTACGTGCAGCCTTCGACTAACGTCTCCATACGGTTGATTCTGTCTTGTACATAAAATCATCCCAACAGAACGCGGTTTCGGAACTTTAGTAAAAAAATTCCTACACTTCGCTTCGAGCTTGTTACGCTCGACAAACAAATTTGGCCATTCCAAATAACCCGCCATTTGTCCCTCGTATGATGTCTGATTCCAATCAATCATAAAGTACACATCCTGGACGGCGTCATACTGCACTTTCGGCTCCACAAAAATTCTTTTCCCCCTCCGGTCATAATATGCCAAGCTATAGTCCAAACGCGGAAGGGACCTGTGGTCTTCGCTCGGATGAACACTGTTACTAGGGATCGGACCATTACGCTGCCAACTAATTAGCCTATTCGTTTCAACGCACTCTCTCCGGTAACCACTTAGATGGCTCATACGAAATATTTCTGATGACCTATGTTCAGCTAAGTATGCTGACAAAGGGTCGGCCATCAAATATTTTTTCCTTCAAAACGTCAGATGGAGATGTAAAAAAATTCGAAAAAGGGAAGTGCAGTTTGAAACGAATAGGCTAATCTATTTATACAGCACAATAAAACGCGTTTCCAATTTGCGTATTAGGGCAACTTTTTTAAAACGCGTTTCCCATTTCCGTAGTAGGGCATCCTCCAAAACTCGGAGCTGGAACGACCAAACATAAAACGCGAATGGGATTCGCGTTTTACACGTGGACCAACGCCACCCTGGCACCAAATGCCGCGCTGGCTGGATCTGACCAAAAACACGAATCACAAACGCGTTTTACTTCTAAAACACGAATCCCAATCGCGTTTTGCCCTACTTTTATAATTAGTTTGAGTTCTACCCTATTTTGCTCGATTCTTTCCGTTTTAGCCCTATTTTCATAAAAAATTCACATTCACCAATTTCTACACGATCAGAATCAGAACCAGCCCAAAATCTTAGATCGAACAGGTTCCTCTCTCTCTCTGTCGTCATCTATCTGTGTGTTTGCTGTTTTTATTGTTAATTTTATATGCTTAAACATCATATGTCGGATCCCCTTCGATCGATCAACTAAAACACGCCTCAGTCAGTCACAACTGTCGATTAAGGTCCAAACCATCTGAACTCTCTATTCATTTCATTTCATGTCGTTTTTTTAAGGTCTGGATTCCGATTTAGTGCCACATGGATTTCTATTTGGCTTATTACTAGGACTTTGATCTGTTCTGGACCTTTATCTAGTATTGCCATTTAGTATTTCATACTGGATTGTATTCTGCGATAGTTCTGGTTCTCTAGGGCTTTGATTAGTCCACAACCCTCATTTGGGATTCGTATAGTTATGGTTTTTAGTCCATGAAATTGGAAGTCTGAGTTTTCAGTACTTTGATTGCCTTAGAGCAACTCCAACAGCACTAGTTAATTTAGCTACTGAAAAGGACAAAAAAAGTACACTGGTCAATTTGTCTATCTACTTTTTTACCCATGTATTCCAACAATGCTCTTTATTTTAGCTATTCAATAAAACTAACTTAACCAACAAACTAAAAAACATAGCACACGTGTGATATTTGTACGGTCATATAATGCAACGGTTATATTGTAACGGTCATATTTTTCTACCAGTTATATTCCACCAATGGGAATGACTGATGTAGCAAACATTACAGAGAGTAGGATATTTAATTTGGGATAAGCAATGAATAGTTCAACCCATAACTGGCTGCAAATTTACTTGCATGGCATCCCATTTAATAGAATCATCTGAAAGGTATAGATAATCAATATCCCTCAAACAAATTAATACATATACCATCATAATTGCATTTTACCAGAGAATGGGATCACTCTGCTACTCAATGATGTACAAAGAAGAGCATTTGATGCTCTTGATTATGAAAGCAATGTTGTTTGCTTAATTCACTACATTTCAAACATCCTATATTTCAGATGTTTCTTTACTTTCCTCAAATTCCTTTGTCAAGCAAACAATTCTAGGACACAGCCTAGACTTAAACACTGATTTACATTTGAAGACATAACCCAAGTCAGCAGGTAATAATTCATTTTCGGCCATGTCTAGATTTTAGACAGCGGATCAACAATTTCAATAAATGGTTCCACTACCATATCCTCAAATGGTTCATATTGTAATCAAAAGCCACTGAAACCCACACATCATTTCAAACTTCTTGAAGTTTTTTGCAACTATAATTCTCAAAAGTTCACAGGTACACTTTAAATTGGAAAGTTGTAGAAATCATAACCAGATAAAATCAACAATTCAATTCAAATCCCTTGAAGATTCCACTTGCAAAATTATCGATTGTGCTATAATTACAATAAGAATTTGAAGCATGGAAATCAAAACCATATGAGTTCAATAATGCAACTCAAAACTCCTTGCAAGCATTTTGTCAAACAGTTTGCAAGCATTCTGTTGAAAAGCGGGAACTCAAGTGTACATCCATTAATGTAACACTTTTTATTTCCTATACCTGTATCCTTTGATCAGATAAAACATAGATTCCATGACATAGCTACAGGTAAAATCAAAATTCCAAAATATATAAGTAGAGGTATGCAGATATATAGAATGAAATACCTTTATAGCTCGTTCACTTTGGTTCCCTGATTTGCTTGGCTCTGAAAATTCTGTACTCAACCGAGTGAATTATCTCAAACTGGGAATCAAATTGATTAAACGTTAGTGAAAAATCAACTATAGACACCCATAAATCTTGATATAGAAATCGAAGATGGGTGTTGTTGCTTTACACAAAACAAAGGATGAGAGAGATCAGCTAGGGTTTGAAACTCAGAAAGAGTGGAGAAAGGGGTAGAGAAGGCGCGAGGGAGTAGAGAAAGGGGAAGAGAAGGCGCGAATCGTACATAGCGATTGGAAGGCCACTGGCTACAAATAGCCAGTCATATGGGAGGAAGGCAAAATAGCTAGCAACATAGCTAGCCTCTTGGAGACGAAAAAATGATAATGACTGGCTATAATAACCAACAGGACTCAAATGTTGAGCCTGTTGGAGTTGCTCTTAGTTGTGCATTTTGGGTATTAGTATTTAGTTGTTGGTTATAAATAGAATCTGAGATTAGCTGAAGAGAGTGGTACTGAGTTCTCATATGTTTGGGGTCTAGTAAATACAGGACAAGGATTGAGATGTCGGACCCACACACCAGGAGTGAACCAATTTAACCCGGATGCAGGAGTACCATACATTTAGTGGGGCCCAAAGTGGTGGATTCTCCAGTTTGAGATTTGATTTTGCAAACTCTCGAGTTCCTGGACATATGATAAACCACATTTTTTTGTGGGAAGCTGTTTGCAGGATTTAAAAGGCGAATCCCGTAATATGATTGATTAGGTTAGAAAGGTTTATGAAACCTTGTACCTTGGTGCTTTGTTTTGGCAAAACATGGTTTTTTTTTTTTTTTTTTTTGTGTGTGAAAAGCATTTAGTTTCCTTCTCAATTTTGGGCCATGATTGGATTTTTTGAGTCATCAATGGGGCGAGTCCAGGTAAATATAGCTGATCCGTGCTTGCTAGTTAACCCTTATAATTGAACTAATTGATAACCATTAGTTGCAGTTACTGTTAGGTATATTGCTTATACATAACTGAGCTGTGCAAAGCTCACTAACTCAATGCTAACCACCACAACGTACAATGTACTATACAAACACATGCATCCACTTGTTTGTTTGATGGAGGTGGCCCATTCATTCAATTCTCTATTTCCATATTTGAGTTTGTGCATGGGAAAATTCTGTAAATAATGCTTCCATAATCTTCTGTAGGAGCATGCTAGATGGCGTGGCTCATGGTTATTGTTTCAGTTTTTGTGATATGGATTGCTATATTGTGCAAGTTTCTCCACAAAACACGCTCATCTGCGGGGGTTGCATTTGCAAATGATGGTGGGGATCCTTATGAATGCTCTCATACTTACTGTATATTTAGGCATCTGTTAGTTAGTTATATCCCATTTTTCCATCAAATTCAGGTGGGTCATTTCACCAGAGAAACGTCTTGCTGGTTATTGCCCATCCCGATGATGAGTCCATGTAAGCTTTAAATTATGAATGATCGTCTAATTCACCATTTTGTGTGGTTGTTATTGTGTTGCAACTTCTTATAGGCACTAAAATTGAGATTGTGTTCTACTTTGTCAAAGTTTATTCATTCTTTTTTTCTTGTGGAAATTATGGTTGTAAACTATCATCGTTTAGATTATTTCGCGAATATTCCAAAAGCTTAAGCTGTTAGTAAACAGGCCCAACAATGTACAAGCTATCTAAATCCCTCCCTTAGGAGCAATCCTGTTTGCACGTGGAGATGCAAGCTTCCAAACAAGCAGAGAAGAAGAATAACAAATCTTTTACAATTGGGGGAAGAGATTTGAACTCAAGACTTCTTAAAAACCAATGCTTTTATATCATCTTAAGTCACCAGTTGTCTAAAAAGCTTAAGCTGTTAGGAAGTGGGCTAAAAAGTGCATGTCAGACTATCCAGCAATGTTTTCCCAGGAATAACCCTTTCATCAATAGCATGACTGATGCCAGATATGTTGTTTCGCTCTAAAATCATATGAAGGCCATTACTTATGGGTAGCCTACCAGTGTGGCTTCTAGGAGAGATAGACTAGGTGCAAACTAGATTCCTGGCATTATTTGCACAATGTGGCTACCTGAATATCAAACCTGTTGTCTTATGCTTGATAGCCAGACTATTCACTGTTGGATCTGGAAATGGCCCCTCGTGTGCTTTTTTACCCAGTTCATAAATGAAATTCAACTCGAAGATTTGGATGGACCGTAATTTGTTGTTGAAATGCTATGTGATAACTCTCTTTAAAACCTCTTTGGTCTGTGATGTGTGTACTGTACGAAAGTCATATATTGCATTTCTACAGGTTTTTTACTCCAACCATAAATTACCTAACTTCCAGGGGGCATAATCTACACATAATGTGCATGTCAACAGGTAATAAATGTTTGTTGTTCTGTTTTCAATTGTGGTCGCATATCTTTCTAATTTACACTAGCCTTCTTATTTGTGAACTAAGTGTCGCGTTGCTTGAATCAATGCACTGTGTTTCCTGAAATGAGATAGTACTGTTAGATTCCAAGAACTCGTATGCCCATCCATTAGTGCCTATAATTAGTGTTGTTGTATTAGATGCTTCATGCTTTGGATTACCCATTATGGTTCCAACTTAAAATTAACATCCGCTTAAAGAATGTCAATATTTTTGAATTAGAGATGCTGGATTTATCACGGAATACCAACTGGCTTATTGCAAACAGGTTTTTGATATCAATCGAAAAGAATACTTTAGAGTTTAAGTCCTGGACTGAAGTTTCAATACTGTATCCAGGATATTTACGGTACTAGATGTTCACTTGCTGTTATCGTTTAAAGTTTTTTTTCCTTGGTGTGTGCGCGTGTTGCTCAACATTTGGGCTTGCTTGCTGTTTTGATTTAAAGGGCTCCACTCGATGAAGTTGATATGATCTTTTTTATCAACATAAAGAGAGTCTTTGTTGATGTGAAAGAACAGAAAGTGGTACGAGTAGAAAGAGGACAAGCAGTCCTCCAAAGACACTAACAAATATAAAACCACTAAAAGAATCTCTATACAATTTACAAAATGTGGTCCAATCTCTAGGCATTAAGAATAATGTAATCTCTTTAGGAGGGGGAAACCAATGCCCAGAGAGACGACAAATAAGATGTTGTTAATGTAAAAGAAAAGAAGTACAAGTTAAAGTGGAAAAGCTGTCCTTCAAAGACAATACAAGTACAGACCACCAAAATACTTTGGGTTTAATTGAAGAAGGGAAAAGGTTAGGCCCTTATCAAATGTTAGTGTGTGCTATTTTTGATATGGCTGTTAGGCGTCGTTGAATGTGCCTGATATTACTTTAGCATTCACAGTGTAATTTCTGCTCAGGCCAGTAGATAACAAACACATGGAATACTGTTGAAGAAGAAGCAAAAGACTTCTATTTCTTAGTTGGCTCTTAATTTATTACTAGTTGTTTTGAAAGCCCTCCATTTCTCAATCCCTTTGGGCCTTCCACACATTCATATGCAAGCAATCTGCCCAACAAGAGAGTTTCCACTCCCCCGTTTCCCCCAATGTTTCTATATGGCCATCTCTTAGCAGAGAAATTCTATAATCTACATGGAAGAGCCTTTTTTTACTTGTGGCTTTTTTATTGCATGGTAATACCGAAAGGGAGCCCAGTATGTTGGTAATGAATGGGTCCCTATCCGTTCCTATTTATGTCAGCTTGCAATGATCAGCTTTAGATGATTTTAATCTTGTTATCTTTGCTAAATTTTGCCTTTGTGAGGAGGAAGACTTCTGTTTAAGACTTGTCACGTGCTGTGTTTTGCTAAATCGATTTTCGATGTCTTTCATACCAAAGTTAAGGTAAAGCATATAACATGTGTCTTCTTCAATGTGTTATTTCATCGAGATTCTTAAAATTGTGTAATTTTGTATGTTTGCAGGCAATGCAAATGGAATGGGAAACGTCAGGAAAGAAGAGCTCTATCAGGCTTCTGCAGTGCTTAAGGTTGTGTGTGTTCTGACACAGGCTTTGTTGATACGCTGGTGTGATGCTGAACTCTGGGTTCATTTTTATTCGTCGAAATGTCAGCTTAGCTCTGCAGTATTTTTATTACTTTTGATTCTTTTGAATAATTCCTTTCCTCAAAATGAGGAGTTTTCTTTGCATTTCTTCTAAAAGATGTTGGTGTTGCCTTTCAATATTCTGACATGTGAAACTGTTATATAGATTGCACTCCAACAAGTGAAAGTTCTGGACCATCCAGATTTGCAGGTTCTTGCATGAAATCTTCTGAAAACTCATGCCATCTTTGGTTGTTTTGAATATATGTTGACGTAGAATAGTGGAAGTAACTTTATTGTTGTTTTTAGGATGGTTTTGGCAAAGTATGGAACTGTGATTTGTTGGCAGGAATAATTGAAGAGGAAGTCCTTACTCATGCCATCGATTTGGTAAGATCTAGTTGCAAAGATTTAGTCGTTAAATATATTATGTGCTGGCCTAGCTGCGTGATTAAGGACTTCCAAAACTTTTGTTTTTTATGTTGCTACGAAGTGCTATAGTGCTTATCACATCGTGTTCCGTAATTAACTTTTCTATAGGGTGTTTCCAGATAATTACTTTTGATGACTATGGTGTTTCGGGTCACTGTAATCATCGTGATGTGAATCATGGGATACGGTAAGTAGACATTGTTTTGTTTCATTTGGTTACTTAAGTTGCACTCGATCAATTTCTAATTTTATTGTATCCAAAGATAAGGCTTGGTGTGGTTTGGTTTGGTATTCAAAGGAATTTATATCATGCACTGCCTACACTTCAAAGGTCGTTAGATTGGCTCTTTCACAAAAAGGACCCTGAGAATTTTTTTTACAAGGAATAAATATGGAATATGTCCTATATCTATTGTTGGTGGAGGTGCCGGTTGTAGGCAGTTCTCTTTCGCGGTCTTCTTCCTCAGCAATTCTTTTCCTATATTTTAGTTGCTTCTTGTTTTAAGCACTTGTAGAGTAACAAAAAGGGAAAAATTCTCTTTGGAGCTAGGTATAAGTTAGTGGATGTTTTTTGTCCTTGCTTACTCTACCTCCTTGTTAGTTCCTTGACATCATTTGGAGCTCATGATGCTAATACGACAGAACATTTGCTAAACGAGGGAAAGAAGACTTTTCGCCCATCTTTTCTGAAGTAGCATTTGCAACATCCTTTCCTTCTATCTTCTTCGCCTTCTCCCATTTGCAAGAAGTTCTCCATCATGTGGTCTTTTCATGGACTTAGGTTTACAATGCAGTATTTATGACCAAAAATCTTGCACACATCTTTGGGGGATTCTGTGAGGACCATGGCACAACTCTAGTTTCTAAGGACCATGACCAGCTAACATACCAATTCTATCAATGGCCTTTAGCGTTGTTACTGTTTCACTAATGGGGTTTTCAGTTTGCATAGCTGCAGAGCATTTATAGATTAACTTTTTTCTTTCACTTTCCTCTCTGTCTCCTTGAACCATAAGCAGCAAACTTTTGCATGAAACTGCCGAAAAAGATATTGAAGCCTGGGAACTGGTATGTTTCCTTTTCCTTTTTGCATCAATCCAAATTTTTGCAGTAATCTGCATATCTGATGCCCATCAATAAACAATTCATGTGATTATTACAGTGTAGATAAGATGATGCGTTTGGTTGTGATTTTTTTCTACATTGATTTTCATTCTTAATAAGCTGTGAATAATGTAAGACGAAGATTTACGTTTCACTTGTTTAATATACTTTCCTCTTGATATTGATTTGTGAGTTTAATTTTATTCTGGTTTCTTACAATATTGTGAATTCCGTTCTCATTGTTGTCAGATCAGCAGCAACATATTACGGAAGTATAGTGGACCAGTTGATATCTGTTTGTCCCTCATTTATGCCTTCTATTATCAAAGTGGACAGTTGCATTGTCTTCTGAATGAACGCCCGCATAAAACCTATATCGCAATGGCACAACACAGGAGCCAGTGGATTTGGTACGTAATCTTTCTTATCTGTTAAAAATACAAAGGGAAGAAGGAAAGATAAGCCAACCTTTGTGTTTTTTACAAGGGATTGGCTGAATTGGACATGGCAAGCATCTGTACAAACTTTCCAGAAATTTAACTGATCTTGTTTGTGCTGTCTAGACTTCCATTCCAATCATCGTTATTCGTCTTGTAAGCCTGTGATTCTTTGAATTAGCTCTTAACTAAAGTGTCACAATGCACTTTACGATATCGGGGTTGTCTTGGTGATTCCCCTCGGGCCTGATGACCTGATGTGGTACACCCTCTTGGACAGCGGGGTTCTAATCTCCGTGGGTTGGAAGGACTATTGGTGCATGGGGATTGCTGATGCCCAGAAAAGGGCGGGATTATCAACACCACCTATCCCATGGTAATTAGGTGGTATTGCTAATCCAATTCCTTTGGACTGCCCACCTCGACTTGTCCAAAAGCATGTTACCCTTTTAGTTTGCGTTATATCTGATCCCTGTCAGACATGCTACAAGCTAATCCCGCCAAATGTCTTGCATATATAGTAATTTTCTCATAATGCCTTGGTGTTGGTGTTGGGAACCCATACATCTGTTATCAAACATGGCCTAAGGGCAGGTTAACATAACTTAAATGTGGTTTTATCTTCTTTGCATCACCCAGTTTTACGAAATGAGTACGACCATTCCAAACTTGCTGGTTTGCAGGATCCTATATGTCATTCGTTTAAGGTTTTCATGTCTATACTGCAGGTTCCGAAAGCTTTTTGTGGCGTTTTCCAGTTATACTTACGTGAACACTCTGAAGAAGATCAACTAATCTTCATTGCCTCTGTATTCGTTCTTTGACCTTTCTCCGGTAGTTCTTTGTGAAAACAGATAGCTTCTTGCTTAATTTGCCATGAGATCTTCAAGGCTTGTTATATTGTGCCATTATGTGGCTACTGACGTTTGGATGAACAGAGAAAACCACAAGTTTTGCTGCCCAAGAGACTGCCATCTGTCTGGTATCCATCTTTCTTTTAGCTTCAGTTTCTCTGGCCTCACGGTGTCTCTTTAAGAGGGCTTTGAAGAGTTATTATTATTTTTTAAGATTTCAAAGTTTGGGTTGTGAATTTTAGATTTTGTATTATGATCGCAATAGATTATGAATCTTTCAAACTGTTTGGATGATTTATGGAAAATATATTTTGCATCTAGTAGTGTCTGTGGTGCAATTTGGAAAATGTATTTTTAATGCTCTTTTTTGACGATTATGCCCTTGTTTAAGAGGGGGAGCACCCCTTATCCCAACGTATCTTATTTTGATTTCTTTCCTATCATGAACAAAGTGTAGGACACGACAGGATATAGTACTACATTTTTGAAAAATTATTTCATTATAATTTTGTATATTAAGTATACTAAGACAGGTTTTATGAATAAATTTAATTTCGATGAAGGGGAATAGCTGGCTTAGGATTACTTGCTCGGAATAGAGGAGGGAAAGAGTGTAGCCTTTTAGAAGATTTGGTAATGATTGTCTAAATTTGTTAGAAACTTTAAGGGAGTTTATTGGCATAAAAAAACTTGCCATCAATTGGTGACAAATGAAAACTAAAAAACTCTCAAAAAAGCTCAAATTATGTTATTACTCCATCGAAGCTACTCACCAAAAAAACTCCAGGTTACCATAGAGGAGAGGTTATTGGTATCTATAGCGGATGTGTTGAATTGTCATAGCATTCTTGAAGCACTAAATGGTTGTTGTGCTTTGTTCTGCTGCTTGGATAACCAAGAAGGATATGATGTAAGTTTAATTTTTGCCTAACAAATATTCACTCATGTTATCGAATTTTACTAGAAATCGGGTAATTCTTATTGGAAATCCGCTACAAAAATTTCTGTTATGTTGAGGACATCGGATTTCGTGATATTTTGAATAACTTGCGTTCTTTCAAACTACTGCCTTTTAAAAGTTGATGCTGTTTATTTCAAGAATGTTAATTGTATTACCTGTAGATAATTTGGGCTGATAGGATAAAATGGTGGATTTGGAAGAGCAATGAATGTGGTAGAGGCATGTGCACAAACAAGCAGATAGAATATAGAAGGTTGTGTACAATTCATCTCTAATTGCAACAATATGGAGACAAAAATCGATATATTTGCTCTGAGAAAGATGTAGATGAAAAGTCATGTAGTAATCAAAAACTCTGTTGGAAAAAGAAGGTATGTGGATGTATGGTTTGTCGCATTCTCCCTTGAAGTTTTTAACGAATTTAGATAATCATTAGCAAATTTTTTAAATGGAGTTGGAGTTTTAGTGGTTAATTTGATGGCAATTGGCAAAGGAGAGGGTTTTTTTTGGGGGGGGGGGGGGGGGGGGGGGGGGGGGTGTTGTGGAAAGTAGATCTGGAGGAGAAAGAGAAAGTTACCAAAATAACGTTCAAAACGGTCAACATTTGACTTTTTGTCATAAAAAAAGTGACTTTTAACGATTGAACTTGATTGGAATAAAAACATAAATTTAAGGTCAAAATTGAATCGTTTAAAAGAATAGAAATCAAAATAAAATTAAGATCAAAATAGAAGGGCTATTTGAATAATTTATCTAATAGCTTTTTTATCGGACTCAAAATGAGAATGTAAAAATTATTTCAAAGTTGATTCTTAAATTGTGTTCATATTTTTCAATTGGAAGAATGTTTTTTGCAATCAAACTAATATACTTAATACGAAGCAACTAAAAGATATGGGGCCTTTTCCAAATGAAGGCCTTAGGCAGGCAATGCACGTCAAAAATGGTAACTTGATTGATGTTCAAATTTGTAAAAAAATAACACTATTATCGAGTTATATTTACATTATGACTTATATTTTGCTAATGTTTGTATCGCATCATTTAAAAAAATAAAATTCAAGTCAACTTGTTTTGTAACTATTTCTTTTCTTTTTTTTCATTAAACAAATGACGAATTTCAAATGTTCTTTATGTTGGTAAGCGAAAGACGTAGCAAAAGAAAGAAGATATATATGTGTTACGCCTACCACTTAAGGTAGTTGATAAAGAGCGTAGAGCATTCATTCTTGTCTAGTGTGAAGAGTACTGTAGGTTTTGTTCTTAGTTTCAATGGAGGTTTTTAATTCTCTTTCTTCTCTAGGGTTCCTTTTTTCTTCATGCAAGTTTAGACTGATGAGTAGAGAAGGATCTTAAATGAAAAGACTCATTTTCTATTATCTTAAATAAAAAAATAGACTTTTTCTATTTTTACTGTCTTTTTGTAGTTCATGCACTTGTTAGGAAAAAAAGGGTCACTTATATTAGCCGGTGAAATCCTAACGTCTTTTTCTTATTTATTTTACTCGTAACCGGAATTCTGAGCGTGATAAAGATGGTGAGAACAAAAATAGGAAAACAAAAGAAAAAAAGGGACCTCCAATCACCACTGCTATATTTCAGTCAAAAGTGCCCGCAAATCGTGTCCGTCCACCATTTTTCCCCGCTACCCACTTCTACAACTGACACATGTCCCTTTCCTCCACACCACCCTCTGTTTATTTATTTCCCAATGACCCAACCCCTCCTGACCCCACTCTCCCCGTCTCTCTCTATCTCCCTCGCTCACATCCCTCCTTTCTCTCTCTAAGTTCAAATTCTTTCTTCCCTCAATCTCTGACCAACCTCCTTGTTTGTCTCCCCAAATATACATTCACCTCGCCTCATAGATTTTTGTATGATAATCCTCCCTTGTAATTCTGCATGCAGGCGAAGGCTCGTCAACACTCATTCAATCTCCAACGCAAGACGTATAATCATCAAAATGTATAGGTTCTTTCTCTTTTAACCTAATATATGCGTATATGTATAGACGATTGACGATTGTATCGGACATTCACGTGAACAGAGTGCAAGGTAGGGGCTGAAGATCGTAGGAGAAGCTAGCTAGTTTAGAAATGGCTAGCCAAGAGAAAGAGAAAGAGTTGCATGGGCACCTTACGAGGCGGCCATCACGGAGCGCCGCTACCACCACCTTCTCCATGGAGGTGTTCGACAATGAGGTGGTGCCGGCGTCCCTTGGTACAATCGCCACCATCCTCCGCGTCGCCACCGAGATCCAGAACGAACGTCCTCGTGTCGCTTATCTATGTAAGCCTTCTGATCAACCGCCATTAATGAGCTGATTAATCAGAGAATCATGACTTACCTAATTGATTTTAACTTAATCGGGACGACTACCATAGCCATTGCTCTCTAATACATTACAGCCCCCTAATTATTTCGATTTCTTGGAAAAAGATAAGTGTTTTTGGTTGTTACGGTAATCTGATGGGTGTGCAATTACTTAGGTCGATTCTACGCCTTCGAGAAAGCGCACAGATTGGATCCGAGCTCGAGCGGTCGTGGAGTGCGGCAGTTTAAGACGGCTCTGCTTCAACGTCTAGAGCGGGTACCCGCCATTTCTCTGCTCTTCATTTTGCTTCATCGACTTTGTTGTCGTATATATTAATATATACATACAGATATATGTAAGAGAATTTCGGAATCTCGTTCAATTTTCTTCAGAAAATCCACCTACTCTGCAGCAGCAGGAGGAAGAGGAGAGTGTTTTAGATAGTTCGTTATAGAGAGAGAAAATGTCAGTTGTTTGTGAGCGCGCGGTTTTAATTTGATTCAGAGAGAGAGAGAAACGGTTGATAAGTCGTGATCATGTACGGTCACGCTGACGCTTGCTCTAATGAAGCTAATCAGACGTGTCTGACTAGGTTGAGGGTAGAGTAGTCAAAAACGTGTTCCCCGTTAACTTTGGTTTAGCAAGGGAAAACGATTATCGAAAAAATCAATTTGATTGAAAAATAAATTCAAAGAATCACAGTTCGACGGGTTTGGAGTAGAAGTCGGTCAATTATGATTTAATTGAATAAATTATTTTGATTTTTTTTTTCGGTTTTAGGTATTTTTATTTTTTATTTGCACCAACCAAATCGAATTTATAAAAATCAATTTTAGCCATTTAATCTTACTCTTATCCATTGGTCAAGCAAAACATCAAAACAACATAACCATAGATGCAAGGTTGTAACTTCACGAAATGTCTCGCAAATATAGGAACACATAGCCAATATCTTTTATTTGGTTCAAAACTAAGTACGTTTCGATCAATTCGAATGTCTCGATAAAATTAATCAAATTAATTTTATCTAAAAATTGATTTTGATCCCTACATAAAATTAGTACAAGGCCGATGTGAAATGTCCAGTCCAAACCAATCTGATTCATTCTTCCGTATCTATAAACCGAATGAACTCGAATCAATTTTACCGCTAGTGTATAGGATGTCAAGGTTGATAGAGTGAATGGGGATGTTGTTGGTCAATACACAAAATTAAGAGTAAATCATAGTTTTCAGAAACCTCAGGAGCAATCAGTGTAATTTATCGTTTAAAACGAAATGAAGATCTTTTTCACCTTCCCTTTTCGGCGCCATAGCTGTGAGCAAGGGTACAAACTGGAGGGCATGGAAGGGGAGGGCAGGGCAGAGTTGAGGTTACTACTCAATATCATAGGATATACACACGCAACTCGTATAGAAGTGTTACTCAGATGGCATTTTGTGTTCATGTTCAGCAAATCAATCTCCGTTGTGGGCTTCGACTGTAGGGTCGACGCCTCCGCATGATATCTCTGAGTTTGCCGAGTTCGATTTTATTGTTTAATGGAAATGATTGAGGCGTCTTAAACATGTGATCACTGGCATAAATTTCCAGGAATTTTACATATAGACATATACGTATGTAACGACACAAATTTATTTGAAATGGATTCTTGAGTAATTGACAAATTGAAAGGATGTGTAAAGCAATTTGGTAATTCAGGAAAATGCATCGAGTCTGGCCTCTCGGGTTAAAAAGACGGATGCACGGGAAATCGAGAGCTTCTACCGACAATTCTATGAGCATTACGTCAGAGCTCTGGACAAAGGAGAGCAAGCAGATAGGTACTGGACTCACTCAGTTGACACCTATACATTGCTTGTTACTTTTGTAATTTTTTTGTTCGAGTTCTTCTCTGAGCAGAAGAGGATTTGATTAATTGCTGCCAATCCCTTTCTTTCTCATTTTTCCCCCTTAGAGCCCAACTTGGCAAAGCTTACCAGACAGCTGGAGTTCTTTCTGAAGTCCTTTGCGCTGTTAACAAGACTGAAAAAGTTGAGGAGGTTAATCCTGAGGTAAGTTCTGGCCTGTTGCTTTTTAAAAATTGTCTAATGATATATAAATGGAGTTCAGTTCACTATATGTTTCTTTGTTTGAGTATACTGGATAGACAATTTGACGGCGCGAGGAGCTTATTAATATTACTTTTCTTTCATTGGGAACAGCTTATTGCTGCAGCCAAAGATGTCCAGGCAAAGAAGGAAATCTACACTCCTTATAACATTCTTCCGCTGGATTCTGCTGGGGCATCACAGTCCATCATGCAGCTTGAAGAGGTATACTTGATATACACACAATTGCGTGTAGCATATGGGTGTTTGTGAATGCGGATGTATTTGGATATACAATTTGTCTTATAAGTAACTTTGCTTCGGGTTGTTTCTACCAGGTTAAGGCCTCTGTGGCTGCACTAAAGAATACACGTGGTTTAAGCTGGCCATCTTCATTTGAGCAGAACAGGCAGAAAGCAGGGGACTTGGATCTTCTTGATTGGCTTAGGGCCATGTTTGGGTTTCAGGCATGCATCATTAATCTGGACAAAGAGATGTCAATTACATCAGTCATATTGTAATTTTTGAGAAGTAACTTGAATATCTTCGATTAATTTTTGTGTGTACAGAGAGACAATGTCAGGAACCAGAGGGAGCATCTGGTTCTGCTTCTTGCCAATGTTCATATAAGGCTTAATCCCAAGCCCGAGCCGCTAAACCAGGCATGCACCAATTTTTCATACCAAATTGTTCTATGATTTGGTCATTTTTCACCCTTCGGTATTATCGGGTCAATGCTTGAACAACTGTTTTATGTTTTCACCACATTTTAGATATTATTATGATGCATCAAAAGTTCAGAGCTAACCTGAAGATTACTTGAGATATTTTTCTGGTTGAGCTTTTTTTTTATTCTATACCAACTTCCTGTCCCACATGCTTTTTTTGGTGGGCACTTTCTGTTTCTCTTTTGTTCCTACCATGTCTGAGATATATTCTACAAGAATGGGCTGAGCATGATGACTTGTCATACCTGTTTTTCTCGATAATTGGTCGCTGGTTAAAGTAAACATGTCTCTCTTATCCAGCTCGATGATCGAGCTGTTAATGCAGTTATGAACAAGCTCTTTAAGAATTACAAAACATGGTGCAAGTTCTTGGGAAGAAAACACAGTTTAAGGTGAGATACAATTACCCTTGCAAGGTGTAATTGTTCCATATGCTCCTGGTTTCAATGTTGAATTTGAGCACCTAATGCATGTAATTTTAATTTCGTCCGTGTAGGCTCCCTCAAGGTCAACAAGAAGTGCAACAGAGAAAGATACTTTACATGGGACTCAATCTTCTTATCTGGGGTGAAGCAGCTAATGTTCGATTTATGCCAGAATGCCTATGCTACATTTTTCATAATGTGAGTGGCAATTCCATCTTGATTCTCGATTCCATCGTGCAATAATTTATCATTTCACACCAACATCTTGACATATGTTCAGATGGCATATGAGCTTCATGGTCTGTTGGCTGGAAATGTTAGTATTGTTACTGGAGAAAACATTAAGCCTTCATACGGAGGAGATGACGAGTCTTTTCTGCGGAAAGTTATATCACCCCTTTACCGCGTAATCAATAGGGTACTCTCTCTGCATACATGCACCCCGTTGTTAGGCTTTTGTTCTTTTTCTCCTATTCAACATTAAATGGTGGTTATGATAATCTAGGAAGCCAAGAAGAGTAAGGGTGGAAAAGCCACTCATGCAGTTTGGTGTAATTATGATGATCTGAATGAGTATTTCTGGTATGTAACGAGTTAAATAGTACAAAAATTCAAGTTCATTAACAAAGATTCTGATAGGTCCTTATACTTTGCAATACAATTCTACTTCACATTTTTCAGGTCAACTGATTGCTTCTCACTGGGTTGGCCTATGCGTGACGATGGTGAATTTTTCAAATCAACCCGTGACATGGTACAGGTACTTTTATGTTCTGAGCAGACATACAGCTTTTGTTTCATATCATATTGGCTTTCTGCTTCATATAGTTGGCTATGCTAGGGAAAGGAAGCAAATCCTAGAAAGGATGGAAGCACAGGCAAATCATATTTTGTTGAGACACGATCATTCTGGCACAACTTCAGAAGCTTTGATCGTATGTGGACATTCTATATCCTGTCTTTGCAGGTATTTACTTGCAACAAAAAAGTAAATGGGTGGACGGTGTGTTTTACTCCTAACTTCAAGTTCTGGTGTCCGAAACTAATTATTGAACTGTTGTATTGCAGGCAATGGTTATCATTGCATGGAAAAATATTTCTCCATTAGATATTTTTCGGAAGGATGCCTTATATAGCCTTTCCAGTATTTTTATAACGGCAGCATTTCTTCGCTTCCTTCAAAGTACGGTATTCATTTCTAGTTTGCACGCTATTCCTTGGTATTCAGACATGGTTCTTATTGAGATCTCATTTTGATATCAATGTGGATATCAGGTATTTTGGACCTTATTTTGAACTTCCCGGGCTATCACAGATGGAAGTTCACTGATGTGTTGAGAAACATTCTCAAGATACTTGTTAGTCTGGCCTGGAGTGTTATTCTTCCCCTCTGTTATGTGCATACATTCCAAGTGGCCCCTGACAAAATTAAAGATTTGCTTTCGTTCCTAAATAAAGTGAAGGGGATTCCTTCTTTGTACATCATTGTTGTAGCAATATATTTGCTTCCAAATTTACTAGCAGCAGCCTTATTTATTTTCCCAATGCTCCGACGTTGGATCGAGAACTCGGACTGGCTAATTATAAGGTTTCTGCTGTGGTGGTCACAGGTACCATTCCTTCCTCCTCTACCTTATATTTCTCTTGAATACACGATCTCAGGCACAATGTAGACAGATATGACAGGGTGCTAACTGCTAACTTTAGATTTATATGCCTGGAAATGGAAGTGATTTTACGTCTAAGTCGCTCTCAGCCGTGCTGCCAGTTCTTTCTTCTCCATTAAACCCATTAATGAGGAAAACGTTCATTCCATTAAGGATGTGGTTGGGTCTTAAATGTGATATCATCAAATTGATTTTGCTTAACACACTAGGAGGAAGGGCTTAGTATGGTGATTGGATGCCATGCAGTAAGTCACATTTTTGGCGATTCTTGTTGTTGCATTTGATAAATCTCTGTGTAAACATCCTTGAACATTTCAAATGTACTCGTAAACACATACCTAGTGTTCAAGTTCTTTGGATCCTTATTCTATCACACCTCTTGTTTATAGCTTTCTCTTTGAGTGTAAAATGGTGTTGAGTAGCGTCTTTCTTGGTTTCTTTGATGCCCTCTCTGTTTCTGTTCAAACATGTGTAGATACTATTCTGTTTAGCTTTCTTATTGAAAAGATGCAAACAAACAATTCATCTATTGAATGAGTTTGTTATCATTTCTGCAGCCCAGAATTTATGTCGGGAGAGGGATGCATGAAAGTCAGTTCGCACTTATAAAGTGAGTTTGTAAAGGAAAATTACAACATAACATATTCTGATGTCTGATGTTACATTTTCGCTTTTTCTTTTTGCTTGAAAGAATGTGTTTTACCAATTTCAGGTATACTCTTTTCTGGGTGTTACTTCTTTGTTCCAAATTAGCATTTAGCTATTTCATTCAGGTGCTCGCCACATCTTTAAAGCTAGTTATCTTTGAAATTTGGGTATGCAGAGTAGTCCTTTAACCATTTTGCTGTGTTTTCCCCCAGATAAAACCGCTGATAAAACCAACAAAAGATATAATGAGTATTCGCCGTGTTCAGTATACATGGCATGAATTATTCCCAGAAGGTATTCATGTACTCTTGATCCTTGCTTTTTGTGTTTTAGTTCTCAAATAAAATACGTACATGCTAAGATTCTTGAGTCAATACAGCTGAAGGGAACTATGGAGCAGTCATCTCACTTTGGGCACCTATCATCTTGGTGTGTCTTTGACTCTGATTTTATTTTGATGATTTTCCAGTTACCAGTTTAAGCCTTTTTACGGTCAATAGTTTGGTTATTCTGCATGTGATATTCCAAGTTTCACGCAGGTTTACTTTATGGATACTCAAATTTGGTATGCTATTTTCTCGACTCTCTGTGGGGGTATTCTTGGGGCGTTTGATCGTTTAGGAGAGGTGATTCCTTTAAACACATTAATTTGATTACAAATTAACTTCCATTAGATGGTCTTGACAATGATAATTTATTTAAACACTCGTTCAAGTTACTTTTCGTTATTGATTAATACCATTTCATTTGGTCATGTGCTACCATACTTCTTTGAAAGGTAATATTCAAATTATAGGAACGGATGCGTTTGCTAAACCCAGGGTTTCATTACATGGTTTGGAGTTATACTATTCGTTTAGCTTCCAACTCATTGTTTCAATTTTGCTTTAGAATTGAATGACAGTTTTTTTAACAATATACTGATTCAAGTGCAGAACCATTTACTGATGACTATTCTGTGTTCTTGTTATGGTGCCTTAACTTCTTGACTTTCTATTGTCCTTTCCTTCATGTTTTCTACATTGCGATTTCTTTGACTCATCTTGAGTGAATCAACTATTCTTAAAAGACTTGAGATTCCTTATTGGCACTATCAGGGAACCATCACTATTGAATCTGTATATTAATCTGATGGTCTAGGTATTTTGCTAGGTGACATTCATGTTGATTTTTCTTCTTACAGGTACGAACACTGGGCATGCTCAGATCACGGTTCCACTCTTTACCGGGAGCATTCACTACGTACTTGGTGCCTTCTGATAAGACAAAGAAAAGGGGATTTGCTCTCGCAAAGCGTTTTTCTGAGGTTTCATCCTGTGTTTCTATGGCTACTTCTTAAAGCTGGATACCAAGATGTAGTAATAATCTGGTCATTCTCAATGGATGTTTAGGTTACAGCAAGCAGAAGAAGTGAAGCTGCAAAATTTGCTCAGTTATGGAATGAAGTAATAGTGAGTTTCCGGGAGGAGGATCTCATAAGCGACAGGAAAGATCCCTTAACTGATTTATTGTATTCTTCAGGTTTCTATCTATTTCATTCTCTATGAAGTTGAATTGAAACTCGTTCCTTTGTTCCAGAGAGATGGACCTGTTGCTAGTTCCTTATTCATCGGATCCTAGCCTAAAACTGATTCAGTGGCCTCCCTTTCTGCTTGCTAGCAAGGTCAGCCAGTGCTCTAACATTCTTGTATCTAGTGGTTGCTTCTGTTATTGACTGGCTGTGTTGTTGCAGATTCCTATTGCGTTGGATATGGCGGTCCAATTTCGAGCAAAAGATTCCGACCTTTGGAGGCGTATATGTGCCGATGAATATATGAAATGCGCTGTTATTGAATGCTATGAATCGTTCAAACTTGTCCTCAATGCTTTGGTTGTTGGAGAAACTGAGAAAAGGTTTCGTACTTTGTTCCTTAAGCAATTCGGTGGCATGAGCCAGTTATTAAGTTTATATTGATGAAGCATAAATCCAACTTATAAATTGCTAAAACAAGTAATGCATATACACTAATGCTATCGTCCATTTATTTAAGTTCTTTAGACTTGCCTATTTGTTTGTGTGCCTTCTGCAATCTCTCTCTTCCCTTGTCAATGACTTGCCTTTTACAGAATTTTATTCTGTGGTACACACTATATTCTAATCACATGACATTGAAGCTCGCAGTTTGATCTTACATAGGTGTTTTGTTTCTTTTTCCACATTATCTTTTTCTAGTTTGAGCATCAAGTTCAACTTGTTAGAGGGGAAAGTGAAGTCTTTGATTCTTGTTACCTCTACAATTTCTAAGTCTATTTTTTTCCTTGAACAGGATAATTGGCATCATTATCAAAGAAGTCGAAAATAACATTGCAAAGAATACATTTCTTACAAATTTTAGAACGGGTCCTTTACCGACGCTTTGCAAGAAATTTGTGCAGCTTGTGGAAATTTTGGTGAGTGTTTTAGAAGAATTTTCTCCTGTATGGTTTCTTGTACATATATTTCTTCTTTTTGATGTTTAGAAACTAAAAAGTTCTTGCACGTTACAGAAAGACTCAGATCCATCCAAGCGAAACATTGTGGTGTTGTTGCTGCAAGACATGTTAGAAGTTGTTACTCGTGACATGATGGTGAATGAGATTCGGTTGGTGACTTTTTGACCATTCTATTAGTTCTTTCTTTGGAAAGAAAATACTCCATCGTTCCCTTATTATTGGTCCTCTGGTCCATTTTGAGATGTCTCAAAATGCTAATTCTTTTTCAAAAGTCAAAAGGAAAAAATATTTAGGTGGCCAAACCCGAGCTCATAGTGGTGATAAAAGGATCTTGTTGGAGTTATGGTTTGAAATTTTGAAGAATTTCATCGTTGCGTGTTCACTTAGAAAGTTGGAACTCCCGAAAGGGACTAACAAAATGGGACGTAGGGAGTAATATGATAGATATCTTAGTGAAATTCTCACCAGTGTATCCATATGCTGCTGACTGTTTACTGAAAATTATTATCTCAGTGACGTGGTGGAACTTGGAAATAGCAGCAAGGACTCCGGAAGGCAACTTTTTGCTAGTACTGACTCAAAACCTGCTATTGTTTTTCCTCCTGCAGTTACAGCACAATGGGAAGAGCAGGTACATATCCATATATATGTACACAAAGTCTATATATTAATCCACAGACCCACTCATTCACTATTAGTTTTCTGAAAAACTAACGACTTTTCATACTTGGATGGTTGTAGATAAGACGCCTCTATTTGCTCTTGACCGTAAAAGAATCTGCCATCGATGTGCCAACAAACCTTGAAGCACGCCGAAGGATATCATTCTTTACAAATTCGTTGTTCATGGATATGCCACGTGCTCCCCGAGTTCGTAAAATGCTCTCATTCAGGTTGAGCTCTTACCTAAGTATATTATACATGTTAATAGGCATGAAAGATGTCATTTAGCTTTGTGCTTTTTCGGATTGGTCTGCCAAACGTGTTTCCGACCATGGACATGTGGATTAATTCTTATGCTTGTATTCCTGTCTGCAAGATTTATGTCAACATATTGAGATCCATATACTCGACTAATCAATCTACTGTGCCAGCATTGGCAACAAATGGAAGCAGTAACACTTGTTTGATCATGAAACTCCGTAATAAATGTGTAGTGAGATCTTTTACCATTATTTATTTTGATAGGACCTAAGATCTACTTGGAAGGTTCTTAAGTAGATTCCCTTGTGCATTTGTCAATCTGTTAAGTTAGTGTTATTCTTCAACCATCTCATGACATAATTGTCACTTGGCAATGGCAGTGTCATGACTCCATACTACAAAGAGGAAACCGTCTATTCAAAAAGTGACCTCGAGTTGGAGAATGAAGATGGCATATCAGTCATATACTACCTGCAGAAAATCTTTCCAGGTTGCTATAAACATCATGTTACCACTTTTGTCCGCGAGGTGTCATTCTTTTGCATAGTTTCGTTTTTTTTAAGTAGCTGATTTGGCAATCATGTTCAACTTCTTTTAGATGAATGGACTAACTTCCTGGAGCGGATCACTTGTAAGAATGAGAGTGAGGTGTGGGAAAATGGGGAGAACATCTTGCAACTGCGCCATTGGGTCTCCTTGAGAGGACAGACTCTATGCAGAACGGGTACATTGTGCAATATTTTTTCCTTCAGATTCCTTTACCTTTCCCACAAGTATTAATAGATAAATGCTGGTACAGTCAGAGGGATGATGTACTACCGAAGGGCTTTGAAGCTTCAGGCTTTTCTTGACATGGCATCTGAAAGTGGTAAGAGCAAGATATCTTTCATTTTACATAGTGACTATAGTTTCAACATTTAATCTTTGTGACTGAACGATCTTCATTTTATGACAGCTTAAGCCTTTGGATAATGAATTTACGTTATGAGTGCAAAGAATATGAATTGTTGCATTTTGGGCCTTCAATTTACTTTACCTTCGGAGTTAATATACTGGCTTCTGACACTTTACATGTAATCGAGTAGAGATACTTGAAGGCTACAAAGCTGTCACAGTTCCATCAGAGGAAGATAAGAAGAGTCAGAGATCCTTATATGCTCAACTGGAGGCCGTCGCGGACATGAAATTTACTTACGTTGCAACTTGTCAGAACTATGGCAATCAGAAGCGGAGTGGAGATCGTCGCGCAACAGATATTCTGAATTTGATGGTTAAGTACGTATTCATCCAATTTTTTCTGCAAACTTATTTCTTCTGAGTGCTTGTTACCTTGGTTCATTTTATCTGAGAACCTAATTCCTATTGTCTACTATTTAGCAATCCATCCCTCCGTGTAGCATACATCGATGAAGTTGAAGAGAGGGAAAATGGAAAGGTACAGAAAGTATACTATTCTGTATTGGTCAAAGCTCTTGATAATCTTGATCAGGTAATCATCCTCTTCAAACCTTGAGCAGAACCCTTGTTGATTTATTGTGCCTAAACCCTGTCTGGCTTCCTGTTTTCTCCCCAAAGGAAATCTATCGCATAAAATTGCCGGGTTCAGCAATGGTAGGAGAAGGAAAGCCTGAAAATCAGAACCATGCTATTATCTTTACTCGAGGGGAAGCACTTCAGACAATTGACATGAACCAGGTCCTTGGAAGTTTCGGTGATCGCAGTTGACTAGGATTTCTTGTGCCAGTAGCATTACTCACTGCTTTGTTTTTTGTTGTAGGACAATTATTTGGAAGAAGCTTTCAAAATGCGTAACCTACTAGAAGAGTTTAATGAGGATCACGGGGTACGCCCCCCTACGATTTTGGGTGTTCGTGAGCATATCTTCACCGGAAGGTTGGATAATCAATATTTTTTTCTGGGAGCTATAACATGGGAATTTCTATGATAGAAGTTGATCTTTAGTGTTGGAATTTTAAAGATATCTCATACGTTGAATATTGCTGATGCAGTGTTTCTTCTTTGGCTTGGTTTATGTCAAATCAAGAAACGAGCTTTGTCACCTTAGGTCAAAGAGTTCTTGCGAGACCTTTGAAGTATGTTTCCTCAATATTTTCCTTACTTTTGTCATTAGTTGTTGGAGGAAGTATTTGAAGATGTTTTTTATTTCCCTTGAATGAGATGAGATTAGCTATGTTACAAACAACTTGCTAGTTGGGATGAGAATCTACTTATAAAAGAAATATGATGCAGTTGATTTATCCAATCCTTTTTGGAAATTTTTCAACCATTCTGAGTCCTTACTCCTGACTGTCCAAAAGAGCTCTAGCGTTCAATGGATGTGAAATCTGTGCGTGAGTGTGTGTGTCCAACATTTCTTTTCTGGCCAGACTGAACAACACACAAGCCATAGCTCATGGAGTCCAAATTTTTTGTGGCATTTTTTCTGTTGAAAGTATTATCTATTTTGCTCAAGTTGCACCTTATAATATGAAATTCCTCTTGTTCTTGAATTTTGGCTGGATTAGGGTGAGGTTCCACTATGGGCATCCGGATGTATTTGACAGGATTTTCCACATTACCCGTGGTGGCATTAGCAAAGCCTCTCGGGGAATCAACCTAAGCGAGGATATATTTGCTGGTAGTTTTACGCATCTTCTACCTCCCAACACATATTTATCTTGAGTCATCGGTAACTAGCTTTCTTGTGTAGGTTTCAATTCAACACTGAGGCGTGGCAATATAACGCACCATGAGTATATCCAAGTTGGAAAGGGAAGAGATGTGGGCCTCAACCAAATCTCACTTTTTGAAGCAAAAGTGGCCTGTGGTAATGGGGAGCAAACACTCAGCCGGGATATCTACAGATTAGGCCATCGTTTTGACTTCTTCCGGATGATGTCATGCTATTTTACGACTACTGGGTTTTATGTCAGCGCACTGGTAATCCCATTTACATGCTTAAATACAATGAAACAATGCAGAACCAACCTATTCAAATGTCTAGTTATTTTGGGAGTGTTAACAACCTTGCCCTCTGTGTACTATTAACCTGCTTTACTGCCTGAGAGCTACAGGCTGTGGTGGCGGTGATGAACTTCCTGACAACCACAATTTGGGATTCACTTGACATTAAAAGTTTCCTAGAGATCGGTGAATCTGTGAATGGGATGTATTAGTCGTTCATTTATCTAAGTATTCGTACACAAGTCCTCTAACATCAAATCCCTCACCAATCTCTTATGTATGCAATTACAATAAATTGCTTCACACTTGAAGAAAATATCCGTTGGCAAATATCCGTTGGCCTTCTTGTCCAATTTAAGTTGTTTCATTTTTTGACTTGAAATGGTTGACATTATGCTTCAATTCTTTAGTGTGTTATATTAAAACTTCTGGATGTTATTTGGAAAGTCAAAGGGTCATATTCCATTTACAAGAGTAGTACACTTGGTTGACCCAGACTAGCCTACACCCCTTCTAAGGCTTGAGTCTTGATCCTACTATGACTTAGAGGAATTTCAGTCTGTTTGATGCTATCCCATCTTTCTTCTTGATGAAGCTTCTCTCTGGAGTACGTCCTTAGCACTTCATCATTCTCTTTATGAGTCCAACGACTCCAAACCTTGTCGCTTGAGCCTTCAATTTTTTCTATACTAGAGCAATACATAACAAGTTCATTAATCTATCCTTCTAAAACATACACATTCCGCTTTAAAAGCTTGTCGAACCTGAAATGACACATCGAAATGTTCGGAACCAATGCAGCATCTAAACCATTTAGTATTTAGTTTAGTTCCTTATCACATTTATTTTTGCTTTCTTTTCATTTTTTTCCGATCTTATCCGCAGACAAGTTTTTCTTGCTTCTGTGCAGATAGTTGTTTTAACAGTTTATGCGTTCTTATACGGAAGACTCTACCTTTCCTTGAGTGGATTGGAGAAGTCAATCATGAAATATGCGAGGTCCAAAGGAAGTGATCCTCTGAAGGCAGCCATGGCTTCACAATCCGTTGTTCAAATAGGTCTTTTGATGGCCTTGCCCATGGTTATGGAGATGGGACTGGAGAAAGGTTTCAGAACTGCAATAGGTGACATAATAATCATGCAGCTTCAACTAGCTGCTGTTTTCTTCACTTTCTCTCTTGGGACAAAGGTCCATTACTTTGGTCGCACAGTTTTGCATGGCGGGGCCAAATACAGAGCCACTGGGCGTGGTTTTGTGGTTCGACATGAGAAGTTTGCGGAGAACTATAGGATGTACTCAAGGAGCCATTTTGTAAAAGCACTGGAAATCATGGTACTACTTATAGTTTATCGCATCTATGGCTCAGCGGATGCGGACCCCTCTACTTACCTGATGCTCAGTTTCTCAATGTGGTTTCTAGTTATTTCTTGGCTGTTTGCTCCTTTTCTTTTTAACCCATCAGGATTCGAGTGGCCAAAGATAGTGGAAGACTGGGATGATTGGACAAAGTGGATAAGTAGCCATGGGGGTATCGGTGTTCCTGCAGCAAAGAGCTGGGAATCTTGGTGGGAAGAGGAACAGGAACATTTGCAGTACACTGGGCTTTTCGGACGGGTTTTGGAAATTATTCTCTCCTTCCGTTTCTTTGTCTTTCAGTATGGAATTGTGTATCATCTGAATATGGCCAATGGTGACACAAGCATCATGGTAAGAACACAAGGTCTCCTCGACATGGAGGTCCTGTTCGATTTCTGTTTCTAGAACTTGCTGAGAAGATCATGTCAGAAAAACTTGTGTTGACAACAAAAACACTATTTGTGAATTAGCTTATTAAGCTTTGAGCAAACTAAGATTTTTGAGTATGTATACGAGCATCATTTGAATATTCGAAATTAATGGTCTATTAGTTTTCCCAAAAATAAGTTGTTGAGACCATCAAGGTCGTGTTTTTCAATTGACCTTTTGGTTTCGATGCATTCAATTTCTGTATAACTTGCAAATTTCGTTTTTCTAAGAAGAAGGTCCATGAAGAATAATTAATGTATGTCCAACTTAATTGCAGGTATATGCTTTGTCTTGGCTGGTCATTGTTGCCGTGATGGTCGTCTTGAAGGTTGGTGCTCATATTCAAAGATGGGATACAACACCATTTCATTTTTTCTTTTTGCTTGTACTTATATAGGACATTATCTATGAAATGATCCATCTTCCAACGTGCAGATTGTCTCCATGGGTAGGAAGAAGTTCAGTGCTGATTTCCAGCTGATGTTCAGACTTCTGAAGCTCTTTCTGTTTATCGGATCAGTGGTCACTCTTGTCATTCTATTTGCATTCCTCAATCTAACTGTGGGTGACATATTTGCCAGCCTACTGGCCTTCATGCCAACCGGATGGGCTCTTCTTCAGGTACATTTTCTCTTTTGTTGTTAAATCGAGTGCGCGCGCACACACAAAACACGACACCGAAAGCTTTATGTGGTTCCCCTATGATGCAATGAGTTCATTCACGGCTTCTTTCATAGACAGCAAAATGACAACCAGAACCGAATTAGGCTTGTGGTCTCTAAGTTCAGATCCAAGTTGCTATGTTTTTTTCTACCATCACATACAGCTTTAGTCAGCTCTTTATTCATTTGCTGAGTGCTTAATCAGTTAGCTCTTTATTCATTTGTTGAGTATTTAGAACAATGTTATACATGCTATATTTGTGTATGTGTGTATATATAAACATATATACATATAACATCACTCTTGATTTTCTTCCTCAAATTGTAATTTGATTGCAAAATATTAATTTCAACGTGTTCCTTCCTCAAATTATACATACTATATATTTGTAGCTTTGTTTACTAATATTGTTCATATTTTTTAAAAAATAAGTTATTCTTTGATTAGATACTATAACATTTTCATAAATTTTAATAAATATTAGCCGATAACGATTTTTTATAACAAAATTCACACTTTGCCAATTACTCATTTAATTAACAATATAACTCACATAAAACAATTTTGAATTTATTTTATGAGATCTCTACTACATTAATAGAACTCCGTAAGTAGAACTATTTTTATTAGCAAGTTTTAATTTCGTACCGTAATACATATTGGGTTTGTGATATTGGGAATGCATGCAGATAGCACAAGCGTGGCGGCCGGTAGTGAAGGGTTTGGGAATGTGGGGGTCAGTGAAAGCTCTAGCAAGAGGGTATGAGTACATGATGGGAGTTGTGATCCTTGTCCCTGTGGCTGTTCTTGCCTGGTTCCCTTTCGTCTCTGAATTCCAGACCAGGCTTCTTTTCAACCAAGCTTTCAGCCGAGGCCTTCAAATTCAACGTATTCTCTCCGGTGGCAAGAAGCAGAAGCAAAAGTAGAAATATTTTCCATTCCGATGGGGAACTTGAGAAGAAAGAGAGAGAGGTGGGAAAGGAAGGGACCCCTTCATTGAATGTAGAAAATGGTTCAGATGGGGTGATGAGCGTTTTGGGATGTGAAAGAGCCTTTTTTCTGTTTAAACCTACTACGTCGTTACATTTGGAGTTTGGATTGTGGACCCTTGGATTCAATGCATTTATTAAAGAAAACTGAGTTGTGCTTTTGACATGCTTCTGAATTTTTGAATCTTCTCTCTCCAGTGGTATGGGAGGGCCGGGGCCCATAGTGAGGTGACACTTATATAATGAGATCATTCGGCTATTTATTTCGGTAAAAGACAATTCAGATTTAAATAAACTATTCACGTGAATAGATATCTGTTCGTGCAAATAAATACTGAATTAAATCTGAATCATTCGTTGTTGAAATAAATGGCCGGATGACCTCACTACACCCATATAATGAGTCACCTTACTATAAGGCCCCATTTCTGAGTAAGAGTTTCGAATTTCCCCGTCAACTGAAAGGAAGACTCATCCAGTGATTACTCCTGTTGGAATGTCGATATACAAGACAAATGTAGTTTATTCATGAACTACTAATATCTAATCAACTTGATGTTTCTATTTTATACATTGCGGTCTATAAAGTTACTGGTTCAAAACATATTTTCAAGCTCCGAAGTGCCCATTTAGTGCCTTGGGCACAGCAGGATCCCAATTTCGCATTAGGGGAACTTACTAACGTGTTAAGTTGGTGTGCTGTCTTTTATTCCATTCTTCAGCTTGGGTAATTAAGCAGATTTTTGTCATACTACTCGCCACGGTGAAAGGGAGATTTTGCAGCCAATTAAATTGCGACCCACCGTCTTAATTCTCTGTTGCATTCTGCTGCCAAAAAACTTGACTCATTCGACATCTTATTGGGTCACGATTTAAGAAGAAAAACAAAAAAATGATCAGACAAATTAAGGGCTACTTCTTTTGTACCCTCCAGCAACGATGGTTGTTTCCCATTGCATAACATTTGCTTACACTTCAGGGGAAATTTTACTAGCACTCCCTGAATGTATCTGAAACCACACAGTCACTTCCTTTACCTTATTCTATTCCCTCAAATACTACTGGGTCCCCTTAACATCTCTCGCCTCTACATCTGCAGTGTGGAGCTTCCAAAATAAATCTCAAAGACCCCATTCCTTGATCAGCATCCCTCATCCCAGCAGACCACACTACTCTCTTCCTCCACCACCGTCTACCAAGCTCGCCCGCCCCCACGACCTGCAACGGCCATCTCTTCCCTTTACATTCAACCACCAGCCCCATGATCATCCATCTCAATCGGCCTCTCATCTTCACCCTCACCAGTTGGCCAGGGGTATCTTTTGGTGCAATGGAACCAAGTTAAAACATTGAATCCAATAAATGACCAATAAGACGGGTGAAAGTGAGAGAACACAATTGCACTCTGTTGTAACGTGCAATACTCTTGAAAACCGAAACAACACGTACTCGAGTTCTGTAGCACCAGCTTCCAAACGAGCACGACAAAGATATTTCAACTGCAACTATTGTGCCATTAATCACATTTTAAGCTCCTAACATTCGACATAGTTGATCTACATTATTGCTAATTTCAATATTTTTAGAATCATCTAAACCGATAACAATGCAAACATTACACAATATGACAGAAAGTGACCGAGTAGAGCACCTAAAATCACCTGGACTCAATGGCACAAGACTCAGAGCCTCTAAGGAATGATCGGCGCCACCATATCTGAAACGATTTACTCAAATTGGGGCATTCAGTCCCATTCTTTGAAAAGCACCTGAACCATTCCATAAACAAAGCGTATTGCTGCGTCAGAGGAAGCGTAAGTAGTGCTTGCCCCATGGCTTCTTCCAATGCCCTCATATCCAACCCCTTTCTGCACCTCTGTAACCAACCAAAGTCCAATAGCATTGGACCAAACCATGCCTCAAGTAACCCTAATCTTGCTTCTGTCCGGCAATGCAGTTTTCTGGTTCCTAGTGCAATGAATAACATAGCTGAAACCCGGCTGAGCTCATACCTAACCATAGGGGATGCATCCTCATGCATTCGGAGCAAATCCCGTTGTGCTGCCCATATATTCACAAACTCCTCAGCCATCTGCCTATCAAGCAAGATTTGTAGGAGCCAATTGATATTATCAACCTGCTTTGAGATTCGTTCAACCAAAGGCCTATCCAAATCCTTCTTAGACAAATTTGAATTGCTCTTAGAGCCAGATGCCTCCTCCAAAAGGCTAACCAGCATATCCACACAAGACTGACAAACATCATACAAATCCTCCTTGTTGATGTCTGGATAGTTCTTCTCATAGACTGAGCTTTTGCAAAGGAGGCCCTTGACTAAGCACTTGAGTTCGTTTCTTGCGTTGCCGTTAGTACAAGTGGTGATGGACCAAACCAACTGTCTAGCTAAAGTTTGTTGGGTATGTACCGAATTCGATGAGTGAAGTCTGGCCAAGACATCTCCGGTTGTTGCTTCATCGAAATTAAACCTATTAAAAAGACACCTCAGTTTCTCCTCTTCTTCCTCACTCCAAGGCACTGCCTCGAGGTACTTCAAACAGGACAAGACACTCCTGGTGAACATAATACCTGATGATACCTACCATTGACGAGAAAAAGAGCATGTCATTATTCCTATGATTAGGCTGTATAACTGGAAAATTAGGTCATACATACAGCATTTGAATAGCTTCAGTTATCTTAAATTGCTAAACACATACGTATACTACAAAGCATAAAAGTCTGAATTCATCATCTGCTTGTGTATGATTTGGTGAACCAGATAAAGCACAAAATTCCAAATTCATCATCTGCTTGTAAACAAATTGTTAGACATCTAATTACAAACACTTACTAAGAATAAACAAGAAGTCTTGCCCCAAAGTACAAGAGTAATTTGTCAATGTAGACAATGTAGGCACCAATAGTTCGACCACCGCATTAGTTACGAGTATTCTGACCTGCAAAGAATCATATCTCCGAGTCTCACGGAAAATGGGAATTACCCGTCTTATATTATAGTTTTCAAACCTCCATTTTCCCACAGGATTGTTTTCCATATACAAATATATATAAGTATGCAAACTTTGGAAGCTGAAGCATTTCAAGAATTGAATAGGAAACAACAAGGAACAAAATGCACAACTTGATTTGAAGGAAGAAAGTACGAATCCAAAGAGAATCACCTCAAGTATGTCAATAGACCGATACACCCCAATCTTCAAAAGCCGCTTAGTAATATCTTCTTCAAACATCAGCTCAATGGTCTCACGAAACACATTCAACTTCTCCACCTCAGGAACCTCAATCCTGCACAGATTTCCAGCCGAATCGCTCGAACTCTTCCTGTAATTTTCTATCAAGTCCTTGAAAACCAAGCTATTCGCACTCAACACATCCGAATTGAGCTCCAGCACCAAAGAACCCCCACTCTTCCCCTTCAAGTTCAACCTCACATCGAAAATTCCCAAATTATCCTCCTCCTTCGCCTCTGGCGCCGGTGTTTTCTCCAAGCCCTGAGATCTGGACTGCAAATTCGCATTAGCGATGGAGGACAGTACTGAAACCCTAATTTCTTGAAGTGAATCGACGGTGGGGTCGGAGTCGATGGGGGAGACCCGTCCGGGGGACAAGATCCGACGGGGATCGATCCGACCCACCAGCCCGAGTCTACTGTTCTGAGGAGAGTTGGAGAAGGAGCTGGTGGATTTAGAGGGGGTTTCGGGCTTTCGAGGGAGTTTGAAGTGGGAGAGGGCGGAGTTTTCAGGGCTGCGAGGCGGTACGGCGAAGGAGCAGCACCATGAGCGGCGTCGATGATGCGGTTCACGGCAGCGGTGGGGCTTGTGATTGGTCGAAATCGAATCCTCCATTTCTGGGAGTTCTGGCGCGGATCAGGAGATGAAATGACAGAGGGAGAGTGGAGGGTTCGTTGGAAATCGGTGGGGTTTTGGATTCTTGTTAGGTATGTCAGTTTGGGAAACGAATAAAGGTCAAGAAAATCATACTATTTTCTACATTCCATGGGGGGAGAGAGAGAGAGAGAGAGAGAGAGAGAGAGAGAGAATCCAGTACTTCCTCCCGCTTGGGAGTGAGCTGGAAGAACAACCAGACCTAGTTGAAACAACAAGGAAACCAACAAGAAGAAAGATTAGGATGAACAAGACTATACATACAGTTTATATGTATAGATCATTGATGTACGTGTTTTGGAGGATACTCGAGCATGAAATCAAATGATTCCGAATATATTTATTTTTAGATATGTATATATAAATTGTGTGTAGATTTTTTTTATTAAAAAAAATTAAATTAACGAAATACATAATACCATGTAACAGTTAAACAATTACTGATATCTGTCGTTAAGGATTTCTTTTAAATCAACCAAGCATGAACGTGCGTATGAGACTAATATTCACCCCCCCCCCACACATTAATCTGCCCGTGGGGACAAGACGGGCAAGTGACGGAATTTGTGACACCCAGAAAGACGTGCTTTCAACTTAATGAATTTAAGCGCAACTTAACTAATGAAAAAATCGTATGATACGATTTAAGTACAAAAAGAGAACCAATTTAAATTATATATATAACAGTTAGAAAGTAGCAAGACAAATGAAGCAAAGTGCGGTAGACAATAGTAATACTCAAATTCTTTTGGAAAAAACGTTTCATCACTGTAGATTAAGGGAGGAACTCATTGTGAATTTTTTTTTTAATTATTAGAGCATCCACATCAACCTCTCTAAACCCCCTTCTTCCCTAATTTGAGGAGCAAATACTCTTAAAAACTCCCACACTAGCCTCTCTATCTCTTCTCCCTATTCTCCAAAATGAATAGTGACTCCCTAGTTTTAGGGTGTCACTATTCACTCCTAATATTTTTTTAAAATTTTTTTCTCCTCCCTTATAACATTTGAAGTAAATATAAAATGAAAAAAAGAATATTTTAATAAAATAGGGATAAAATAGAGAGTCTGATGCAGGAAACGTTACAAAATATGACTCCCTAAAATAGAAAAGTGAGATTTTCTCTCTAATTTAGAGAAAAAAATAGGGAGACTAGTGCGGATGCTCTTAGTAGCTCATTGTGGATCGTGAAGTAATTTTCTTTCTTTATAAAAAATAAATTAATGACGTATTTTAATAGATTTGATGTATCAAATTAACAGGCACTGCTCTTTGATAATATCAGACTCTACGATATTAAACAAATGCGACTCTTAATTTAAATTTTATTAAATTAGAATAGCAAAAAATGACGACACAAAACAACATCAAAATTCGTTAGCGCAAAAGGTCACTACAGGAACCCTAGATTCCTAGACGAGACGTGGGACATTCTTTGTTCTTGTTTCATTGTCTACTTTTTTCTTGTGCCATCTTTTTCTATCATTTCAGATGATGTAACACTTTCCCTTTTAACCAAACTTTTATTCTTATTTAAACTTCAATTTTTTTCATTTGCTATAAAAGTCTGGCAAGTGCCATCAACAATTTCCTATCATTTAAATCTGTTATTCATAAAAATATCACCGCCTGCCGGCAAAACTATTTTGACTTTTTTAAAAATATTCTCTATTAACAAGCTAAAATTGATGCACGAGTTTAAGTCTTCGGGAAATTAAAAACTTTAGATTTAAATAAAACTTTCGTTTCCGAATTGTGGCCTTTTGTCTTTTCAAAGAGTTTCTCAAGGGTCACCACTACAAATTTCTTGTGCACTTGTTCATTACCTTCATTCTGGATTTCCTTCTTATAGTTTTCTGCTGAAATCAGACTTTAGCTTAACAATTTTACAGGCAAATTGCATTCAAATTTAGCATACTAATCCTACATATATACAAACAATATTAATTAGGGTTACACCAAAAGAAAAAGAATTAACACTTGAACCATATCTATCCGACAGAGCATAAATTATTCATTTTATCAAGATTTAAATCTTGAGTTCGATTCTCATCATGGGGATCAATTTTGTACCCTAAGATTAGACTACATTTTCTGATATTTACATAGTAATTATATAATGTTTTCACATGTCTAAAAAAATTGTTTCAAAAATTATCAAAAGACGAGTCTGATACAGCAAAAGAGAAAGTACTCAGCAGCAGAGGCAAAGAAGTAGAAAGCATTCAACAAACCCTCGGCTTTACCCTTTCCTTGACAACTATCAGACCAGTTGCAACAGTATCTTCACCATCTTTAGTTTTCAAACCTAACAGAGTTGATCCTTTTCGTAAACAAAAATCGAGTAATAAATCACTGCCTTTAGAGTACTGCCAATAATGTACATCTACGTGGAGTCGGTATTCTCATTTATGAATCTCACATGAATATATAGTGTTGAGAACCTTGGGACATCACGGATAGGTGCCCCAAGAGCAGTGAATAGCTTTCCATGTACACGTGCAGAAAGATTATCACAAACCAAAGACTAGATGATGATCTATCCTATTTCAAACCAAGGCATGTACATCTTAGTCAACAAGCCAATCGATTAGAATCCAGATAAACAAGCCAAGCCAAGCCAAGTAAGTAAAAACAAGTTTGCCAGTGACAAATATTAAGAACATCATTTCACTTTACACAACTCAAATAAAAAAACCCAGTGATCTGTACCTGCTGACACCTTCAGGTAAATTAAGGTCAATATAACCCCATGACGCCAGAAAAATTCCAAAGAATCATGAGAACCGACAATAAAAGATTTCTCTCATGAGTTTGTAAAGAATTCGATGCAGTCACAGACGACAAACTACAATAAAGCTATAGAAAGCAGTGGCAGATCACAAACTAAATTATTCAATTGAATTCTCCATTCCTCGTATTTGTATGGAGATGAACGCAACCAACAGAATCAACTGGGCAGTAATTTGGTTGCAAACAATTATTAGAGTTTTAGGGTGGTTCCCATAGATTATAAATGTATTCCAATCCCATATCACCAGCAAAGCATTCTTGACCACTGAGGTCATTCAGCTCCAAAAACTCCGAATCATTCCCATCAAGCATGGGGTTAAGTCCAATTGTGTGATAATCGGACAAACTGAATTCTGCCCAGTTGTTATCTAGGTCCAATAAGCCACTGTATGTATCATTTACATCCACCGAAGCTTCAGCGTCGTTATGTTTCACATGTCCGGAATTCTCCACCTGTAAGCAAAAAAAATTAAAATTCTTATGTTAACAGATGCCAAAGTTTAAATGAAGTTCTGTTAACTACTAGCCCTTCGTAGAAGGATACAATTTAAACCATTATCACGGGACTGGATACTGCTGGTGGCATTAACTCAAGATAAAAGGGGAAACAAAGATACCCTGACGAATTGACCAAATAGAATGCCTAAATCAGTCAAAATATATAAGTGAAAAAAACTTGTAAAATCACATATCCTAAGTAACAACACATTTTAATTGCCATTAGAACACGACTGCCATGTGTGAAGGAAATGCATCATTTAGCCGCTAGCAAGCTACGTACCTCGTTATTCCCATTCTCACCAGGAAAAGGACTATCCACTATGAACCTATTCAGCATGGAATTAAGGTCGTCAGAACTATCTGGTAGGGGTTGAGGCACTTCATCCGCAGAAGGCATAGCCTTTGACAGACCAGGGTCCAGAAAAGGTCCACCAGATGTGCTTCCAGGAACAAAACCAGAATCAGATAAAGGCCCACCAGATGTGCTGCCAGGTTCAAAAACCGAATCAGATAAAGGCCCGCCAGATGTGCTGCCAGGTTCAAAAACAGAGTTGTTGGAAAGCAGTGCTGGTGGGGGCAGCGCAACAGCCGGTAACGATCCAGAACAGATTTCACTATCATCACGGTGATCATCTTCATTAAATGGAGCTCCATATTGAGCACCAATTTTGGGGCCTGGACCACTCTTCTGAAAGACTTTACAGAGCACATAAGCATCCTACAGCACAACCAGCTTAATGTCAATTGGAATTATTGTCGCCAAAACCATTCAACCAACCTCGTGTATCAAAATAAAGGAAGACAAACTGTTCCAAAAAAAACCCAAAAGTCAGTTGAATTACGCGATGGAAAATTTATTATGCTTGCATGACTAACGGGTTTTGGGCTGGTCCAGATCATACCCATACTTTGCCATTAGCCAATTGAATGGATCTTAAGCATTGGAAATTAAATATTTTGTTAAGACGAGTAGCAGTTATGTACCCCCTGTAGACTACCCTGCAGGGTGTTGAAGGGTAGAAAAAGACAAAACCCTTTGTGTTATCTGGCACTTGGAAGAAGGCAATTGTGTTACATTATGGCAATTGGCAAAAATCTATGGGGCAATTTGATAAAATGTTGTGAGGTACTAACCATCCTTAACACAGTCTCTTAGTTGAGTCAAGTTCTAGAGGCTATATTAAGAAGACCCTTCTATGATGAGACACAATGCAAGCATATAACTTACTACAGGAGTGTCACCCGTGGCATTACTCAGTTGAGTGATGACCAGAATATATGTAAACCTCTTTCTCCGAACTTGTATCTTGCTTTTAATATGCTTAGCAACTTCCCAATGGGCAAATGTCACAAATGTATTAATGTTCTTTTTGATTGATTAGCCTACGTCCCAATAGCATAACACACCCCATTGCAAGTAGCATACATAGTATATGCCCATACACACAACAAAAACATGGAATCTACAAAATCCATCAGATGTATTAGCACCATGCTTGTTTTGATGTAAAATGAACATATAAAGTAATTAAACAACATCAGACCATACAACACATGATCTTACAACAAAAAGTTTGAGCGCCAAAGAATCATGTATGAACAAATGAATTACCTGAACTACTCCAGCATCTGCCAACTCCTTATCCAGTATCCTGTACTCGTACATGACCCAATCTGTTCTTTCTCCTTTGGGTGCATGACCTTTGTGGAAAATGAGAGTTTTTACCATCCCCGCAGTTTGACCATTGTAAAGAACGTGTCTATCATTCCCAGTGGATTTCCAAAACCCGCATTCAGTTGCACGTTTCCTTCTAGCTCCATTGGCATATTTCGTTTCTTTAGGGCAAAAGAAGTACCACTCAAGATCCTGACTTTTCAAGCAAGATTTATCTGACAAACAAAGCGAAACAAAAACAAGACTATTAACCTATGCAAAAGCTAGGAACCAAGACAAACATTGACCGCACAGGGAAAGGAAAGAAAAGGATATACACTAAAGAGAGAGTTTGGCCTGAGAAAAATATAACAAAGGGCACTAGATAACAAAGAGAGACATTTTTTTTTGCATAGGCACATGGAAAAGCCCAGCCATAGTCATAATCAGCAAAATAACACAAAATCTCGTAATATGTAGGAAACTTATTACTTTGCTGTAACACGGAGACCAGCTGCAGATGAAGTCAAGAATGGTAGTAAATAAACAAATGAAGCAAGAAATAGATAGAGAGAGAGAGAGAGATACGAAGACGTAAAACAATTTGATACCTGGAAGATCCCATGGAGAATACTTGTATATGTTGAGCTCCGATATGGCTTCGAAGTCGATTTTTCTCCCCATTACCTTCCTTTTGAGGTAGTGCTTAACCAGCTCAACATCAGTAGGATGGAAGCGAACTCCCACAGGAAAGGATGCTCCTGCCATCATATACGCCAGCAAACCTCCAACGATCTAATAGCTTCAATAAAAACCTGTCGCTTGAACTCTCAACCAACAAGTCCCTTTCAGCAGTATTCAATAGTATGTCTTCCCTGTCTACAAGTTATGATGAAAAAAAAACACCAGAACAACTTTGCTATGTATAACCAGCAGTATCAACAGTATGTCCTCCTTGTTTATCAGTGATGATGAAAAAAACACCGGAACAAATTTGCTATGTATAACCAGCAATCACTTCTGTAAATCTTCCAATTTCTGTCACGTCCAATGGCGAAACCACAACCTACCCCGGCTTATGAAGCAAAAGGCACAGTGAAGAGGTCTCTTTCTGAGATCAAAAGACATTTGGTGTGCAACACAAACCCTGACGGTTTAAACATTATCAGCAGCGTATAAAAACATCTCATAAACCTAAAAACTATACCACCTTGACGCAGAAAAGAAGCAACATACTATCCATAACCACAATCCCCCCAAAACACCCAATACGCCACACTTGTACAAGCATCAACAGTAAAAATGATTTTTCAAATTAGAAAAGAATCAAGACAACTACCACAGCATTAGAGCACAAGAAAAACCCTAAACCACCCAATGCACTGAAAACCGCATCATCGCCAACGCGAAAAAGAGCGACATACATGTATGTGAGAAAGACAGAGGTAGTACCAAAAGGTTACAGGCAAAGAAATTACACAAATAATTATGCCAAAAAACCCTAGACGCATCAAGATATCTATCCGATCAAACGCCAAGGAAAATCGGATAATAGATGGGAAAAAACCGACACGATGAGTCGATAACGCCTAAACAAACAGCGGAAATGAGAAAACCAAAAAAAAAAAAAGTAGAAATCTTACTCGTGAGAGAGATGAACCGAGGGAAGCCAGAGAGAGAGAGAGAGAGGCGCCGCCGCTAGAGTGAGGAACAAAATGAGAGAAAATAGTAGGGTAATGGACAGAGGAGGAGGGAATGAGGGGTTTACGTATAGAGTCCGGATACCGGAGGGAGTGAGAGACTTTCGCCTGTAGTCTTTCTTTACGCGTTATTGGAGGGGGCTTCGTGAGGTTTCGCGGCATTTGGTTGGTCAAGTGATTTAACTAATTAACTAAATTATCATTAGGGAAATTGTTGTTTAACCTTATTTGATTGGTCAAGTTATTTCATTAATCTAATTTGATTAGTACGATAAATCATTTGTTTTTCTCTATTGAGTTTTGATTAATTTTTTAGCGAGTGTATTCAGGATATTTAAAAATCATATATACTTTTTATAAAGTAATGAAAGAATATATTAAATTTTGATAGATTATTATTAAGTTGAGTTTGGACTAAATTCTTTTTGCTAAAGAAAATCGGTAGTATTTGATATTGTTTGATTAGTGTATTGGTTTTTTTTTTTCAAACGATTTGGGCTCTCTCATTAATCTCAACAAGAAAAATTTAAAAATTATAAAAATATTAACCGAAACTGAAAAAATAAAAAATTATATAAGACAACGCTAGAAGTAATGAAAAATGTTATTTTTCAATCTTTTTTCATCTTTTTGAGGCTTTTGATCATATTTGTTTTTACTTTTTATATACCTCTCGTCAATACAAATAATTATTTTAAAAAATTTAACACAAATATAATAACAATTAAAAAAATGACAAAAAATACAATTATATTAATCCTAACAAATTTAAGTCAAAATATACCTTGATCATAGAATACACATTAATAAGTCTTAGTTTTACATAAAATTAGTATCATGTACATTGGTCGTTATCTATTGACAACCCTTTAACTAAACACAAAACCAAATATTCAAACAACGATCATAAATATTAAATTCAAAGTTGTTATACATTTTTTTTTGTATATATATATTGTGTTAAAGGCAAACACTATCGAATGAATTGAATGATTGTGATATAAATTTGTGTAATGTAACAGTATTTGTCCGTATACTTTTATAAACGTAGGAAAATATTCATAAGTTATTCTCAAAAGTCAGAAACAGTTGCTATTTTTTTCAATATTTCTCAAGAAAAAAGTCATCATTTTGCAAATTCGGAAACTCTTATCTTAAATAATGAATATTTCGATTCAACAGTACAACTAATAGAATTTTATTTCTTATTGTCTAATTATGAACTATTCATGTTTTTTATTTTTTTCAAAATCCAGAAGAGGTAACCGAAAACTTATCGAGGATAACAAGGTCTAGAAAATTAAGTTTTTTCCCTTTCGCATGCCTATCACTACTTATTAAGTACCCAAAAGATCCCATTAAATTGGCTCATGACTTGTCTCCTTTCTTTCTATCTTTCCATAGGGTATATGAGCATTATAAAATAGGCTTATTCCTATTGCTATGGGATATGTAGAAATCTTATATCAAATATGAAAAAATAAGTTATTAGGAAGAGATATCCCAATATTATATTAAATAATCATTCAATTTTCACAAAAGCAATGTGGTATTATTTACTATATATTCTCTCTCACTCGCATTTTAAGATTTGCCACGTCTAATCACTTTTTAGGTCCATCATAGAATTGACACCACGCATAAACTTCATACGTAACCCAAAAGCTTAACCTATCAAGTTTCTTTCTAAGAATTCCCAATATTACTTGCACATTTGAGTACAAGAACTCACTACACAAACCATAGAACTAAGATTGGAACAAAATAATGATTCACATCTCTATCACTCCCTCTTCTCTGGCCTCTAAAAGCTCTGTATGATTCCATCTGCAATGCCCAATTTTAATTCGAAAACGTGATATAGCTTAACTACTACCAAATATAGCACCAATTTCAGTGCCACACAAAAATGTACCTGCACTTGCTTAGTGTGTGAGTCCCATGCATGTTTGCATTTGTATATACTTTTAAGTGTTTTCCATTTGTCTCCTCTTCATAGAGACTAGCACTAGCAATCAAGCTAGAGTAATATAGCCATTTATGCAGACCATGAATAGCTTTCATCTAAAGAACATTTTTTCCGGCATTTCAACGCTACTTCAGCAAAGAAAGATCAACTATATCCGGTATATCATCACACTGGACAAATCTATTAGTCAAAGGGTACATCTACCCTTTGTCTTCCACATCAAATTGATCACATACATAATTTCCTTGAGAAAAAAAAAAAAAAAGAACAGTGATCCCTGCGGCCACAGTACTATAACAACCATGTAATTAATGAATGCTAAATCAACTAGAGATTCTAAAATGAAAGGTTCTGATTTATTAATTAGTGAAGTCTTCATCAATGACGATCTCTTAATTAATTAGTCAATTGGACTTGGGACTTGGCCTTAACCCCATGCTTGGTGGCAATGATTCGGTGTATTTGGAGCTGAATGACCTTGATGACCCAGAATGCTTTCCTGCTGAAGATATAACATCCGAACATACTCACGGACACTCTAAGGGCACCGTACAACTCTAATAAATCAACTATAATTACTCTAATAGCTGATTAGAACTCTAGCCATTGGGCAACAATTTCATTGCAATCAGCTGTTAAGAGTTGTAGGGTGTCCATGGAGTATTAGTGACAAAGTCTTCGGATCTCATATCTTCAACAAGAAAGCATTCCGGGTCATCAAGTTCATTCAGCTCCAAATACGCTCAATCATTGCCACCAAGCATGGGGTTAAGGCCAAGTCCAATTGATTAATTAATTAAAAGATTGTCCTTGATGAAGACTCTAATTTATGAGAATCTTTCATTACAGAATTAGCTAGACAGTAAATTTGTTGCAAACAGTTATCACAGATTTAGGGTGCAAATAAAGAATCAGTGACCGTCTTCAGATCCCATATCAGCAGGAAAGCATGCTGGGTCATCAAGGTCATCCAGCTCCAAAAACGCCAAATTATTCCCAGAAAGCATGGGGCTAACGCCAAGTCCAATAGTCCCATGGCTTGACAAACTGAATCCTCCTCCACAAAGCTCAGCCCAGTTGTTATCTAGGTCCCCTAAGCCATTGTATATATCATCTACATCCACACAAGCTAAGGCGTCGTTATCTTTCTGCTGTCCGAAATTATCCACCTGTAAGCAAAAAAAATTAAAATTTTCATGTTAATAGACGCCAAAAGTTAAAATCCTGCAAACACCTCCAACCTACCCTCCCCACCCAAAAAGAAAAAATTAACACAGAATGTTCGACAAAAAACTGGAATATACAAAAAGGCAACAGCAACTACTAGCACTTTGTTGAAGGATATGATTTAAACCACTATCGCATGATTGGATACAGTTGGTGGCATTAACTCAAAATAGCAGGGGAAACAAAGTTACCCCGACGAATTGCACTTTTAGAATGCCCAAATCAGTCAGAATATATATGTGAGAAATATTTGAAAAACCACAAATCCAAAGTAACAATACGAATCTTAATTGATTAGAACACAACTTCCGTGTGCGAAAGAAATGCATCATTTAGCCAGCAAGTTACGTACCTCGTTATTGCCATTCTCACAATGAAGCAAAGGACTATCCACTATGAACATATCCAACATGGACATGATGTCGTCAGAACAATCTGCTAGGGGTTGAGGCACTTCATCAGCAGAAGGCATAGCTTTTGACAGAGCTGGGTCCAATAAAGGTCCACTAGATGTGCTTCTAGGACCAAAAACCAAATCTGATGAAAGCCCACTAGATGTGTTTCCAGGACCAAAAACCGAATCAGATAAAGGCCCACTAGATGTGCTTCTAGGACCAAAAACCAAATCCGATAAAAGCGTGGATGTGTTTCCAGGAACAAAACCCAAATCAGATAAAGGCCCACTAGATGTGCTGCCATGAGCAAAAACCGAATCAGATAAAGGCCCATTAGATGAGCTTCCAGGAAGAAAAACAGAGTTGTTGGAAGGCAGTTCTGGCGGGGGCAGGGCAACAGCCAGTGACAATTCAGCACAGATTTCACCATCATCGTCATAATCATCCTCATTAAATGGAGCTCCATATTGAGCACCATTTTTGGGGCCCGGACCACTCTTCTGAAAGACTTTACAGAGCACATAAGCATCCTACAGCACAACTAGCTTAATGTCAATTGGGACTAGTCACAGAAACCTTCCAACCAACCTCATACATTGAAATAAAAGGAAGACGAATTGTTCAAAAAAACCAGAAAGCCAATCCATGAAAAATTTATTATGGTTGCATGACTAATGGGTTTTGTGCTGGTCCAGATCCTACCCGTACTAGTTAATTGAATGGATCTTAAGCATTGGCAATGTAATATTTCAGTAAGACAAGTAGTAGTTATGAACCCTGTAGACTACCCTGCCGGGTGTTGAAGGCTAGAAAAAGACAAACCCTCCGTTTTATCTGACATTTGGAAGAAGGCAATTGTGTTACATGATGGCAATTGACAAAAATCTATTGGACAATTAGACAAATTGTTGTGAAGTACTAACCATCCTTAACGCATAGTCTATTAGTTGAGTCAAGCTCCACAGGCTATATTAGGAAGACCCTTCTAGGATGAGACACAATGCAAGCATGGAATTTACCAAACGAGTGTCACCCATAGCATTACTCAGTTGAGTGATGACCAGACCAGAATATATGTAAACCTCGTTCTCTGCACTTTTATCTTGCTTTAATATGCTTTACCAACTTCCTGATCGGCAAATGTCACAAATGTATTAATGTTGCTTTTCCAAGATTAGCTAGGTCCCAATACCATAACACCCCCCATCGCAAGTAGCACACACTAACAAAAACATGGAATCTACGAAGTCAATCGGATGTATTAGCACCATGCTTGTTCTGATGTAAAATGAACATAAAAAGGAATTAAACAACATCAGACCATAGAGCACACTGGACCTTACAGCAAAGAGTTTGAGCACCAAGGAATCATGTATGAACAAATCAATTACCTGAACTACTCCAGCATCTGCCAACTCCTTATCCAGTATCCTGTACTCGTACATGACCCAATCTGTTCTTTCTCCTTTGGGTGCATGACCTTTGTGGAAAACGAGAGTTTTTACCATCCCCGCAGTTTGATCATTGTAAAGAATGTGTCTATCCTTCCCAGTGGATTTCCAATAGCCGCATTCAGTTGCACGATTCGTTCTAGCTCCATTGGCATATTTCGTTTCTTTAGGGCAAAAGAAGTACCACTCAAGATCCTTACTTCTCAAGCAAGATTTATCTGACAAACAAAGCAAAACAAAAACAAATATATCAACCTAAATGCAAAATCTAGGAATGGAGACAAGCATTGACAGCATATGGAAAGGAAAGAAAAGGATGTACACTCACTAGACAGAGTTTCGCAGGAGAAAAATATAAAAAAGGGCACTAGATAACAAAGACAAACAAATTTTCCATAGCCACATAAAGAGCACAGCCATAAAGTCATTATCAGAAAAAATAACACAATGTCGCGTAATATGTAGGAATCTTATTAGTTTGCAGTAACAAAGACCAGCTGCAGATGAAGTCAATAACATTAGTAAATAAACAAGTGAAGCATGAGATAGATAGATAGAGAGATAGATACGAAGACGTAAAACAATTTGATACCTGGAAGATCCCATGGAGAATACTTGTATATGTTGAGCTCCGAAATGACTTCGAATTTGACTTTTCTCCCCATTACCTTCCTTTTGAGGTGGTACTTAATGAGCTCAACATCCGTAGGATGGAAGCGAAATCCCGGAGGAAGGGATGTTCTTGCCATCATATATACCAGCAAACCTCCAGCAATCCAATAACTTCAGTCTTCAGAATCCGAGTAAAATAAAAAACTGTCGCGTGGAAAACAACTCCCAGCCAACCAATCACTTCCCAGTATGTCTTCCCTTCCCCACCTACAAGTTATGATGAAAAGAACACCGGAACAAATTTGCGTATAACCAACAATCACTTGCCTAACCTTCCAATCTTTATCACGTCCAATGGCGAAACAATATCTTCGGAGAACACCACAACCTACCCCGGCTCATGAAGCAGAAAGCACACTGAAGGGAACAGCGAGATCTCTTGCTGGGATCAAAAGACATTTGGTGTGCAACACAAACCCTGACGTTTTAAACATTATCAGCATCATATAACAATATCCCAGATACCTAAAACTATACCACCTAGAGTCCTAGACTCAGAAAAGAAGCAACATACTATCAATAACCACAACCCCCCAAACACCCAATACGCCACACTGTACAAGCATCAACAGTGAAAACCTATGATTTTCAAATTATAAAAAGAAGCAAGACGACTACCACTGTATTACAGCACAAGAAAACCATAAACCTCCCAATGCACTGAAAACCGCATCATCATCGACGCAAACAAGAGCGACATATATGTATGTAAGAAAGACAAAGGTAGTACCAACAGGTTACAGGAAAAGAAATTACGCAAATAGTTATTCAAAAAAACCCTAGTCGCCTCGAAATATCTATCCGATCAAAAGCCACGGACAATCGGATAGCAGATGGAAAATAATCGTAACGATGAATCCTAAACAGACAGCTGAAAAGAGAAAACCAAAAAGATGTAGAAATCTTACGGAGATGAACCGAGGGAGAGTTGAGTGAGAGAGAACGCAAGAGTACTCGTTAACAAACCTTTAATAGAATAGATGAAGAAAAAAAAAAATTATAAATCATAATAGGGTAAATTGTACTGACCTCGCTTGTGGTTTCTGATAAATGCAGAAACCTCCCCTCAGGTTTTGAACAATACAAAGACCACCCCTACTTACAAAATATTGTGTTATTTCAGGTACGGGAACCACTCATGAGGAGTCTAAATGGTGCTTTCTTAGGGCAAGATCTAGCTTCATTTTCAATATTTAGAAATGTAGATACTACATATCATGCATGTCGTCGATTTTGATAAATTGGCCTCTCAATTCGATCTATTTCTTCTCTAACTAGCATAAAAATGGATGTCTCAGTATTTAAATATTTTATGGATCTTAGTATAATTTTATGTGACAATATCAATTCTATGTACACATCTAAATGTAATTGGTCGTTGATTTTTACAAACAATCGAAATTGCAATTTTTCAGTAAAATAATTGCTTCAATGTAGAAGTTAATATATATGCTTCAAAGACAGAGATTATAATTCACAAGTGCTTGATAAAGATTAAAAGTTTTTCTTATGTCTAGAAATGTGTAATAGGTTGGATACGTAAAGAATGGGCTTTCGGTCCAAATGTATGCTCGGTTCTTTAACACTGGGGTTTTGTTGGCTAATAATTAAGCCCAAGAACAAGTCGATTCACACTGGGCCGTGAGGTTCGACAAGCCCGCTTGTTGTGCCTTAAGCTATGTCTTGCTCATGACTTTAGAGTTGGCCGAACTCCCTCTATGATCTGTATTCAGGATAGATCATGGATATGACGACTCACATTGCTCAGTTGTGTCGTTGAGAGCTCTATAATCAGCACAACCAAAGATTGACGTGTTTCCCACGTTGCGGGCAATTGTTCGGGAAGACGTGGGGATGAGGCAGTTACCAAAACATGTGGACGTTATCGCTCGATTTGCACGGATGTGGAACATGTGAAGGAAGCGCCGTAACTTGTAGTCCACATCGCGACATTTATGTTCGACTCTCGTGATACTATGTTGGGTTCCCCTGTAAATAGAGTGAAGACACTCCACTCTCAGGTACACGCAGCCACTTTACTAGAGCTTTCAAGTTGGTTTACTCTCCTCATTGGAAACTAACTTAAGTATCGGAGTACCCACTAGAGACTCAATCCCGATCGGCATTAACTATAATTGAATGTTTAATAGAAAGGTGAAGAACATTCAAAAATTTTATGAGAAGTCAACAAGTAGGATTCCAGTCTCCATAGAATGATATATCACCATTTATCGAAGTTTTTTTTTTCTTCCACTCACTAGACTCACATTGGCACCTCCTTAACAAACTTTCTAAACACTGTAGTGGCCCATTTGGACGTGGTCTTAATTTTGAGGGTGTTAAATAAGAGGATGTGTTAAATAAGAGGGTAAAGGAAGAGCAACTCTATTTTTCATGTAACAATGATACTGTTTATAGTGGATTAGGTTGATACCAGATATGGGTCGTCATCTGGGTAAGGTTTAGTTATCAAGCAAGCCCAACATGGTCTGCATATTGCGCAACGTAAGGGCCTAAATTTTTTTAAATTAATTATTGAATTTATATTTCAGAATATGTATTCGATTTATTATTATGTGTTTCGGAGTTTTAGTTAGGGATCTGAATCCGAGGACTTAATTTAGTTATGTACACGTTATGAGGTGTTAGCTTATTTTGGGGAGCCTTTTTGTATACTATGATCAGATCTTATTAGGAGGGGGAGGGCACAAAACACCTCATTTGCTCATACCTTTCTCTCTCACGACATAGCTCCTCCATCTTTCTAACCACTCTCTAGATTTCTTCCACCGTTTGTATTCTCCTTCGAAACATTGCAAGAATATTGATACGTGTTCAACGGGAATTCAAGGGTTGATCGTGATTTGAGGCTCGAAAAGTTAGAATTTGAAGCTTGGAAGGTCATTCGACGCTAGGGTTTGCAGTTTTTCATCAAATCATTCTATCTGAAGTTCGAGGTAGGAATGTTTCATCTCTATTACATGTTTATACATAGTTATGGTAGTTGAAAGCATGTTTAGATTTTGTATTTTTGTGTTTTGGTTAGGATTGGACAAATTCCGATCTGTCTGCTGATTATGGAGATCGTTAGAGTCGCTCCAGCGATATGAACAAAATCCAAGTTGCTCCAGCGAGTTATGGGGCAACTTACCAGCGACTTCTATTGACCTTAGGTGCATCCAGCAACTTTCTAGTCGCTCCAGTGACCTGTTGGGCAACTATGCCTGATGGTCTTCATGTTGTATAGACTTGATGATAATTGTTTGAGCCATGGACATGTTTAGACGATATATCTATTGCTTTGGATTTTCATTTGATGAATTATGTGTGTTTATGGATTTTTGTTATTTGCATTGTGGACATTATGAATTCAAGTAATAAGCCGTGACTTGAGTTATTGCATTGACATGTGCATGTTTAGCTTCCAACAAGAGATGTGCTAGTAATAATATGTCTAGCTTCTATTTGAAAATTTGCTAGTTAATCTTAGCATTGTCTAGCCACCGTTTGGTAATGTGCTAATCGAAAAGATAGACTTGGAATTGATATATGAACTGTGGATTGGTTAACGTAAGTAGTGTGGTATGATCTCATCATAGTTGTTTCGCTAAGGAGGATAATGATGTGTGCTTTGATCATTTATGCGTGTTATTAAGAATTGTTCATGAGACATACCATACCATTGCATATTCATATAATATTGGCACAAACGTCTCTACTAGACATTACGACTTATCCATTTATTTTTCAGGTACCATTTTGGAGGCATGGCATGGAAGGCTTGGGATGCATGATGATGCTTGTTTTTGAAGAAATTGCATCATAGGAGTTATAAGTCATCTTTAGTTCTAATTTTTGAAAGATGTAAAGTAACTCTTTTTTGTTAAATTTATGTATTGAAATGTGAACGATGATGTAACTTTTGAATTGGTTATCGTGGATTATATAGGCCAGGATGCCCCTTTTGAAATGTAATGCTTTGATTAATGATTTACTTATGATCAATGAAAAATTGATTTGAGAATTATTATTGAGATAATGTGAGATTTGATATAGTAAACATAATTATTTATCTTGTTCAAAAATGAAGGCATGATATGCAACAAACCCACTTGATGGGTGAGAGAGGTGTGGACCAGAGCAAAGCGAGACCCGTTCGACATGGCTACGCGCGGTGGGACATGACCTCCACATGGCTTGGTCGTGACACTTGACATCCGACCCGACATCCGATGCGTCATCCATGATGTCATGATAACAATGGTTATCTTTGACATCATGGAGAGCACGCTCTGCATATGCTAGCTCGCAGTCCAAGTTAGGTCCGTGTATAAATGATAATTTAATGCAAAAGTACGGTACACACTATATTCTTTCTCAACGATACTTTTTGATTATCCTTCTAGTTTAGAGACTGACTTAAGCATCGAGATTGACTTAAATATTGGAATTTTTTTCGGCTCATACTGGCTGGACAACATTAACAAGTTCTACTTTTGCTGTAGTAGAGAGATTTAAAAAAGCTTTTCGATCAAATTCAGGCCAAGCAAACATCCAGTTAAAGAACTCCACAATATTAATGTGTGTATGGTTAATAAGTTATAATGGAATGTAAATGCATGTTTCTGTATCAAGTCAAATTAAAATTTCATAAACACTAAGACTTCCCTCAACGACCACTTAAATTAGAGGGTAGCTTGGGTGGAGACCAACTCCATTACCAATACTGATACTACAATGATACGAATATTGAGATAAAGAGAAACTCTGTATGTTATTGTGTATTAAATCAAAGTAGAAATGCTCTTAAATACAGGAGAGATAGAGTTATAGTTCCAAACAGATTAAGGTACATAAACCTAATCCTAAACTAACTAGGGTAAGCCTAATCCTAGAAAAACTAGGTATATTTATTCATTAACAGCCCTGCTCAAACTCAAGGAGGGTAAACATCAACCAACTTGAGTTTGGAAACGAGATCAAGGAAGGGACCGGAGGGTGAGTTAGACCGATACTAGCTAGGTGTTGACGGTGCGCTGATGTGGCACTATTAGAATGCCTAAATCAGTCAGAATATATATGTGAGAAATACTTGAAAAACCACAAATCCAAAGTAACAATATGAATCTTAATTGTCATTAGAACACAACTTCCATGTGCGAAAGAAATGCATCATTTAGCCAGCAAGTTACGTACCTCGTTATTGCCATTCTCACAATGAAGCAAAGGACTATCCACATGAACATATCCTACATGGACATGATGTTGTCAGAACAATTTGCTAGGGGTTGAGGCATTTCATCAGCAGAAGGCATAGCTTTTGACAGAGCTGGGTCCAATAAAGGTCCAGTAGATGTGCTTCTAGGACCAAAAACGAAATCAGATAAAGGCCCACTAGAGGTGCTTCTAGGACCAAAAATCAAATTCGATAAAAGCCCACTAGATGTGTTTCCAGGAACAAAACCCGAATCAGATAAAGGCCCACTAGATTTGCTGCCATGAACGAAAACCGAATCAGATAAAGGCCCATTAGATAAGCTTCCAGGAAGAAAAACAAAGTTGTTGGAAGGCAGTGTTAGTGGAGGCAGTGTCACGCCCCAAAATAGAAGATGTGACCGGCCGTGAACTACAAGGTTTCAACTTGCAGAACACGCAGCCTCAAAATAATAAAAATAAACGGATAAGGTTGGATAGTAAATAACCCAATTTTCGATTAACAAAATTGAAACCAAATATTCCAAACTAACCGTGAGACATTACCATCTCACAAACCATCAAATAAAAATGTACCTCCAAACATGAAATAAAATAACGAAATTCAATTACTTAAATTTTAGAAGAGAAAAAAAAATGAGTGCGGAAGCAATAAATATGGTTCTAACACTAAACGTAATGCCCTATGGAGGTCAATAAAATAAGTCCCAAGATGCTGCCAGAGTCCTTGCCTAATGGCCTGTCACACCTGAAAAATAATGTGGAATAAATCCGTCAGCTGAAAGCTCAGTGAGTAATATAGCATGCTAAGGGTAGAGAGTCAAATATGGCATACATAGAAAAGAGCGATAATTGAGAGTTCCAAGAAAGGTTTCAAACAAATAAAGTCAAGGGTTCAAATATTGTATTGAGATGTCGACACTAATCAACGAATAACAATAGTACGATAATCACAAATAAAGTGGGAACCACAATCACCAAGTACCAAATGTCAAGTGTTTTTCTCAGGGCTTACAACCCGTTGGATCCAACATCGTACTTAGAGTCACCACTGCCTAACCCAGGTCTTTTCTCTAAGTCGATCCAGAATAGAGTCACTGCAGCCTTATCCGGGTCTTTTCTCTAATCTATTGAGCACTAGAGTCACCACAGCCTTACCCGAGTCTTTTCCCTAGTGGCTATGGTCACCACAGCCTTGCCTGGGTCTTTCCTCTAGACTTTTAAAATAAGCACATAGTCCCAATTAACAAAGAACAACGGCAACTTGAGTCACCTGCACCAGGAATATTTCTTGTGCCGCTGTACAATCTCGACATAATTAAAGGTCAATGAAAAGATAGCATGATAGATAACAAATAAACCTCGTATGCCGAAAGGTACATCAATTCCAATTTAAAATGAAGTCAATAAATTAATTAACTGAATACCAAATCATAAGGAATAACATGGTATTTTTAGAAGAAAAGATAGGCTCAAAAGGAAATCCAAAGAACTGGATCATATGCTAAATTACTCACCTGAATTCGAATTCAGTGCGATCCGACTATTCAAAATGAGACGAACCTGTATAAATCCAATAATGTAGAATGACTAACTATTACAATTATATAATTCCCTACGCTGTATATATATATCTTAGGGCTGACATTTTAAAATCATTAACCAAATCTGCAACTGATCTATTAATACCTACACACCAATCCTAAGATGTTAAATTCAACCTCCAATTTCCCAAGCCATTAATACCCACAAAATCACCTGCGGTTAATAGTAATATTCCCTTTCTTTCTTTCTTATAAATTAATTATGTCATGGCATGAAAGTGATATACATGTTGGGTGCCCCACCTTATCACTACAGAACAAAAGCTACTACACCTAGCCTCACAAATCACCCCACCGCCATAGTCTCTCTTCCTTCACCGACCCAATATCTCTAATCAAGCTATATTTATAAAAAGTAATCAAAACAACAATACCATGGGGAATCTATCTTACCGGAAGGCCAAGAACAGGAGTTTTGAAACCACCTTGAAGGAACCCAATAGCTTCTGCCTCTTCTCTTGCGGTTATAATTCATAAAACCTAATATTGACTTGATACATATGTATATATAATCTAAATAATGCCGCCCCAATCTCCAAAGGATTCTCTACCTAATTACACGATTTTCCCTTTCAATTTAAGTAATTACCTTATTAACTTATTATCAAAATACAACTTAATTACTGAAATTTAAACATATACTCCCAAAATTGTAGGCATGCCATTAATAAAAATAACATATTTAATTAGATCCCAACTCATAAAAGTCCAATTAATAAATATACATTTTAACTATTAGAGAAAAAAAAATAGGGCGTCACAGGCAAGCAACAGCTGGTGACGGTTCGTCATAGATTTCACTATCATCATCATCATCACCATCATCATCCTCATTAAATGGAGCTCCATACTGAGCACCAGTTTTAGGGCCTGGACCCCTCTTCTGGAAGACTTTACATAGCACATAAGCATCGTACAATGCAACTAGCTTAATGTCAATTGGAACTACAGTCACAGAAACCTTCAACCAACCTCACATATCAAAATAAAAGGAAGACGAATTGTTTAAAAAAACTAGAAAGCCAATTGAATTACACCATGAAAAATTTATTATGGTTGCATGAGTACTAATGAGTTTTGTGCTGGTCCAGATCCTACGCATACTTTACCACTAGTTAATTGAATGGATCTTAAGCATTGGCAATGTAATATTTCAGTAAGACAAGTAGTAGTTATGAACCCTGTAGAATACCTTGCTGGGTGTTGAAGGCTAGAAAAAGACAAATCCTCCATGTTATTTGACATTTGGAAGAAGGAAATTGTGTTACATGATGGCAATTGACAAAAATCTATTGGACAATCAGATAAATTGTTGTGAGGTACTAACCATCCTTAACTCATAGTCTATTAGGTGAGTCAAGCTCCACAGGCTATATTAGGAAGACCCTTCTAGGATGAGACACAATGCAAGCATGGAACTTACTACATGAGTGTCACCCATTGCATTACTTAGTTGAGTGATGACCAGAATATATGTAAATCTTGTTCTCCGCACTTTTATCTTGATTTTAATATGCTTACCAACTTCCTAATAGGCAAATGTCACAAATGTATTAATGTTGCTTTTCCAAGATTAGCTAGGTCCCAATACCATAACACACCCCATCGCAAGTAGCACACACGTAACAAAAACATGGAATCTACGAAATCCATCAGATGTATTAGTGTCATGCTTGTTTTGATGTAAAATGAACATAAAAAGTAATTAAACAACAACAGACCATACAACACATCACATATTACAACAAAGAGTTTGAGCGCCAAAAGAATCATGTATAAACAAATCAATTACCTGAACTACTCCAACATCTGCCAACACCTTATCCAGTATCCTGTACTCGTACATGACCCAATTTGTTCTTTCTCCTTTGGGTGCATGACCTTTGTGGAAAACAAGAGTTTTTACCATCCCTGCAGTTTGATCATTGTAAAGAACATGTCTATCCTTCCCAGTGGATTTCCAATCGCCACATTTAGTTGCACGATTTGTTCTAGCTCCATTTGCATATTTAATTTCTTTAGGCCAAAAGAAGTACCACTCAAGATCCTTAATTCTCAAGCAAGATTTATCTGACAAACAAAGCAAAACAAAACAAATATATCAACCTAAATGCAAAATCTAGGAATGGAGACAAGCATTGGCAGCACATGGAAAGGAAGAAAAGGATGTACACTCACTAGAGAGAGGTTTGCAGGAGAAAAAATATAACGAAGGGCACTAGATAACAAAGGGTGTATAAGTACCATTTGCAAGAAAGCTTAAGACCCTTAGTTTGTTACCAAGAATGTATTCGACATCTAGGACATATTCAGAGGGTTCAAGAAGTGTAGTCAAAGTGTTCAGCGAAGCTTCGATAAAGTGTCTTATTTGTGAATTCAATCATTAAATTAAGACAAATCAAACACAAATTTAGATGTGCTAGAGAAGTGCCAGTGTTGAGACAATTGGCCTCCTCCGTCGAAATGTCCATGGTTCTTAGATAACAAACAACCTTACAACTACAAAGCTTATGGAACAATCAAGATTCACTTCCTTCAATGACTACGTTCCCGGAAAACTTTCTTTAGGCCTGACAAGAACATCGAGAAGTTGGATCGAAAAGATTTGAAGCACCAGTATACAAGCCATAAGTTTCCAAAAAAAGCAAAAAAAACGTAGTGATGCTTTGTATGTTTCATTATTTTTCCATTACTTTTCCATTGATTAAATTTAGATAAGTATTGGCACTGATCTATAATGGATTTGTTCAAGAAAGGACAAAATTGTAGTAGTCATACATTTTGCAAGTTTTAACACAAAACAATGCAACTATAGTAACAAAATGTTTAACCTTACATTGGACATGTGAAATCATCAATTGTTGAAAGAAGATAAGTTTAGTACAAAAAAATATACCATATATTAGCATTCATATTGAGTGTAAGAAAATTCACTAATACTTAACTTATGTCTATCTAATGTAATTTTACCGAGGGCGGGGGTGTTACTAAAAAAACAAAGCGTGTGATGCCACTACAGTTATTGTACCCACGTTCCACCTTGAAACTGCATTTGGAAGGGTATGCAAGCTTGAATCGGGTAATACTCAATAGAGGTGCAAGTATTGAAATAACCACGATGGGAGATCATCAACTGGTCAAAGGATTCTTTTATCGATCACCAATAGATAAGATTTATCAATGTGAGAGATCAATTACATAATGCTTTTCGCTCGCAAGTTCACCCGTCACAGTTGTCGTAGGGGCACGAGGACCAAAAGACAACATATCTACAGCACTAACACCGCAACAATAATGTAAGTAAAACCTAAACAGATAGGATGTGGATACAAAAACAATACGCTTGTAAATACGTAATTTTTATGCATGGAAAACAAAACCAAAAGAGTGCCATTTAGCACATACCAATAAAGCATCCTATTAAACAAAGACCTTTTCCAACTTGATCCTCTTTTGCTTTATTTTCCTTCACTTCTATCCTCGACTCGTTCAATCTTCTTCTTCGTCTCAATATTCAATTGTTACAAAGAGCTGCTACTCCAAGTTCTCTTTTCCTCCTCGTCTCTCCTTTCGAGGGGCAAAACCTCTAAGGCGTTTCTTCATTCCAGAGGTAAATACACGTGCTTATTTTTTTAGCAAAGAGGGTGTTATTCCTGGCTTGAGCTTTGTTAGAGTATCTTAAAATTAATGTTTTCGATTTGGACTATGTCGTATGCCAAAGTATCCTACTATATCAATGTCGTATGCCAACCATCATTGAAAAGGGAAAAATTGGGTGCGGGGGTGGGTGATGGACTTACTTTCCATATGCAATATGTATCAGATGGGTTCTATATACGAGCAACACTAACAATGCTCTAGTCCCCAATTGAGGGCACTATGCTCATACGTAGCGGTTAGCTTCGGACCTAAACTAGATATGATGATTTTTCTTCATGCATTTATGAGAAGGAGACACAACAACAAATTTAATGCACTCAACATACAATTTAATCCAATGGAATGAGGTCGTATAGAATCATAGGAGGGACGTTAGCAACCAGAGCCATGATTCAGACAATGCATCAGATTCAACTTGAGTGCTGGTGAACCTAAAATTAAATTTAAAATTGCCATACATGTTGGACTGGGTAAATACAAACATATCAATGCATACACATACATAGCAAGACACAAAGAGATACTAACACAAGAAGATAGTAGCACATGAGTTAAAGAGAGGTCATTGGCATTGTATTAATGGCAATTATGAATTTGAACAAGCACCGCTAGTAAAAGTGGAATCAACGAATATGTATGAATATGAGAACACAGTATAGATGTTTCTGGTTACAAAGCTAGTGCCAATGCCGATTTGTAAAAGTGGAATCAACGAACATGTATGAATATAAAAAACCAAAATCCAAGTTCTTGTGTCCGGAAAGGGAAAACATTATTGCATGATTCCAGGACACATCTTACTGTAAGACTTGTCTTGTCCCTTCATAATACAACAATCTTGTTGAGAATCATAGTTGCTTATATAAAAGTGAAAGTAGAGAACAATACTATATACAAAAACGCAAGTCTGAAATGTTATTGTGGAAAAGGAGATGTAATGACATAGAGTATATCGATGAGATGTTATTTTTTTTTTTTTTGCTACTAATTGATAAATCAAAACTAACAAACCTTTGGTAAATCACTAAAACAATAGTTGAGAACACAATGGTCTTTGTTAAGTCTATTGGCATCGTCTTCTGTTTTGTCTCCGTCACCATTCTTGGCCGATGAAATCATGATGGTGAGCTAGACCAAATCCCTATATTAAAAAAAAGGCTCTTGGAGACTTAGATTTACACACATGACTATTTGCATAGGTTTTTGGTATATATAGTCATAGGACAACCAACTTCAACCACAGACATGATGACCTCTTAAATGAAAATCTTTTCCATGTTAACCAGAATCCAAATAGTGGATGACTATGTGAACTGCATTCAGTGACATCTTAATTAAATCCTTGTTGGATTTCATATAAAAGCATGAAGCTTATAAGGTAACTAAATTGCAAGAAGGAAATGTGAAAATGAAATCTAGAGGAAAAGGGAAAAGAAATAAATTATTATTTCAATTCTTGAAAGCTTGAGACGATAGATGAAGGAAGAGTTATTATGTTTCTATAAGAGCTGGAAAGTTGAAACGGAATGATAAGGTAACTTGAATGAAAAAACGAAAGACAAAAAGGAAAAGAAATAAATTAAGTACATTAATGTTCTTACTTATTTTGCCTAGATTTAGTGTCGATTCTGTCAAAATATATATATACAACAATTGGACCACAAATATAACTATTTTCCCTTTTTTCCCTTTTCTTTGCTCTAGAAGCACAGCCTAGATTTTTAATCTTTCCTTCATATTCGGAGGAAAGAGGAAAGAAAATAACTAGCATTTTATTGCATTGCATGCAAGTTTCTTCTTGTTTAACAAAAGTTTTTGAAATGACTATTAGCATAATTTAAATACATTTTCATCTCATTTATACCTTGATATTAAAGTTTTTCCCTTTCGAGTTTAGTCTTCCTTACTTTCACAAAATCAAGAGGATTATGCCTTAACTGCGCTCTATCTCATTGATGCCTCTCGCGTTCATATAATATCTCTTATTTATCGGCCACAAATTTAAATAGGAATGAGGTTTGTAACTAAGAAAATGGTAAGGTAAAGAGAAAATGACCAAAAAAAGTTTAAAGAAAACAAATTAAGCAGTTCAATTTCATTAACTTTTGACTTACTTTCTCGGAATGGTTTTTCAATTCATACTTTGGAAACCAAAGCAATCAAGAGATATTATTGTTAATTTTTTTCGTTGTCTCTTAAAAGTTCCAAATTCATTTATTCATTTTGAACTTTCATTACAAAGATAACCAGTAAATACCAAAAAAAAGAGGAACATGTATCAATACCACATATACATGTAGTTTAAACATGGAGAAAAGGGAGACCTTGCCTTTCTCAACAAGTGTTAGCACTGTAAGCTTGTTGATTGAAAGGAATCATAGTAATGGCATGAGTTGTTGGTCCTTTTGCGGCTAGGTGGGGTGTGTGTGTGAGAGAGAGAGGGGTTTAGGGTTCTTGGAGCCGCTGCAGTCAACCTAGGTAACAGAGAGCATTGTTGAAGGATCATAGAAGTCTTATTGCTAACAAAGCGACGTAGTTTTGAAGGATGATAAAAGCGTACTTTTTTTACAAAAGCGGACGTTGTTTTGAAACAGTTCTAAAAGTGACGTCGTTTATAGAAGCATGGTTTCAACGAACGATACAAGATATCTTATCGAACGACGCATAAACTAATTTCTCTTTGCTTTTTTCAGTTCATCCATGGTTTCAGAGTGGAATTCATCATCAATTTCAAATTCATCGACAGTGATTGTCACCTTCAATTTATGTAGATATCGCCTACTTCATCATCTCAATTAGTTGTTTGCAATATTTGGGCGAATGTCCATTTTTTTATGGATGTTTTTCGTTTTGTTTTTTGGAATTCTTGATCAGCAATATCCACTATAGGAAAAAAATATTTTTTGTGACGAAGAATTTGGTCACTAAAAGGCCATATTTAGTCACCAAAAGTCAATTGTGAACAAAAATATTTGATCACCAAACCCTTGTCACAAAAAGGTATTTGTGACCAAACATTTATTGGTAACAAAAGCATATTATTTAGTGACTAAATAGTGATCACTAAATGTTTTTTTCAATGATCAAATTGGTTTGTCACTTATAATTGGTGGTCACTAAGTGATTTTTTCAGTAACCAAAAAATAGTCACTATTTTGCATTTTTTAATGACTAAGTGTTTTGATCGCCAAATGATATTTTCCGTGATTAAACTTTAGTCATTATTAATATCCTATAGTGACCAACTAAATTAATTACCAAAAATTTTTGGTCACTAAACACTATTTTTTGTGACCAACTAGTAGTTGCTGATAGATGATTTTTTTTTATTTTTATTATATTTAATCGCCTACAATTTGGTCACCGAGAGAGGTTTTCTGCTACCGAATTGGTTCTTAATGTAATGACTTAGTACTTAATTCTACAATTTCCTGTTCCACAACATGTTTTTAGAATTTTGCACTTAGTATGATTACAGTACAAGCAGAATCTGCTCCAAAATCCAGTATACAAAAAATACAAAAGACAACAGAACCAGAATTAAAAATTACAGAACACAAAAACTATCATTCAAAATTACATAACCAGAATTCAACATGAAAAGTTACATAAACAAAATTCAATACTTGTGGAATTTGCATCGACATGGAAAGTTTTCTTTTTGTTACCATCGGTATTGAACCATTCACATTAGAATAAAAGCTCCTAGCAAATCACTAACCAACAACTTCTATGTAGGGGTGAAAATAAAAACTAAAAAACCAAATCGGACCAGAAAACCAAACCGAACTAATGGTTTGAGGATTGAAAAATTCGACCTGGTCCGGTTTCAGTTTGAAAGTTTAAAGAAATTGATTTTTTGATCCAATTTCGATTTGAAGGAATACAAAATCAATTCAAACCAAACCAGACCAGATGGAGGTTATAAATAAAAATATATTATATTTTTAAGTTTATGTGTTATAACTTATAATCCATTACTCTATTAGTCATTTAATCTATTATGATTTAAGACCATTATCGTGTTTTAAAAATAAAAAATTACTATTTATAGAGAGTGAATGAAAATAGAAAATCACCAGTCTGAATATAAAAAATAAGAGTAATTTGAAATTGTTAAATCTTTCAGAGTAATATTAAATGCATTTCTATTGTTAAAAATTTCACTCCAAATTGTTTATTTTTTCCCTTTTTTTTGTGATTGATCCAAAATATTATCCAAAAAATCAAAAAGTCCAAACCAAACTGAAACCGGACCGAAATCGGCTCAAACCGATTGAAACCGGACCAATAAGATCGGTCCGGTTTTGATTTATAAAATTTTCAAACCGTACAACCGATTTGGTCCTATGAATTCTACCAAACCAAACTGGTTACATCCCTACTTCTATGCCTTACTCCACATCCAAAACATTAACATCTATTCTGCCTACCCTATACCAAGATGTTACTAGTGACAAACCTCAATGGCTGACATTTTGAAATCTCTATGGCTATTCTTTAGTGTCCTCAAAATGAAGAAATTCCTAAGGCAAAAGACAATGCTGCAACACACTTGAACTGTTCACAAAAAAACAAAGGAGTTCAAATTAGATGGTTGCTTGTAGATATGAAGCAATCCCATTTTCTAAAATTGCTAATAAGAACTATCTCCTCCGATATGGGACAACAGGTTGTAATTGTTGTAAATAAGGTAAGGTGGGATTGTCTTTGTGAGTTATCGGCACATCCAATGAACTCACCCAATAGCCACTTTCAGCATTTGGTTATGGCCAATTATAGTATAATAAAAGCCAAAAGCGTCTGCGCACTAGTCTAAAACACTGGGCAAAATGAGATACCTTAGGCTGCATGTATTTGTCTCTTACTACTTTCCAACTAATCATTTTCTACTGAATTGCAAGTCCTGAATAGCAAGGACACATCCGTTCGATTCCGATGGTCTATAACCTGAGTATTGTTGCAGTGCCAAGCTCTGCAAAATGTGTTAAACTCATAAATAAGCCAAAAAAAAACCCATCAAAACTTGCACTGATTGCTTAAAAACTACATTAGTCCACTTCTATACTAGTTTTACAAAGCTAAGCGAGAGTTCGACCATTTTAAAGCACTACAACTGCAAAAAACAATATCAATCCATACAACACCTAATGAAACAAAAGAACCGGAACGATGGGATGTAGATGCCATAGAGAACAATGGAGGCCATCTGCTCAACACATTTCAATCCTAATCCTAGGAATGGCAAGGGGACAAATCGGGGCAGTTATTAGAATAACCATGCCCCCTCCGCGAATATTATATCCTACCCGAAACCGCCCCGATAATCAAACGAAAGAGAGAAAATACTCTATAACCAAACTATTCGGTTAACCATTCGATTCGAGAAATACCCAAACTGAACCTAATTGAACCGTAACCAAAGCCCCAAAAAAACTGATAAATAACAAATTATGTACAAAAAACAAATCTATTAGATGAACGAATGCCAATCACAGTTGGAGAGTAGAGAATCAGACCTTCCAACTTCCAAATCCCAATTTTTAAAAACCTATTGTGCCACTTATATTTAGACTTAGGGTTAAGGGTTATAATTATAATTATATATACACACAGACACTCTCATACATACATCCATACACATATATAAGCATAAAATGACGTCGTTTTAGTTTTGGTTGGATTTGGGGAACGGTTGGGTTTGGTCTAAACCATAACCTAACCAAACTCAAAGGGTTATTCATTCGTTCCTACCATACCCAAACATACGGGAAAACAAACAAACGGTTATGGTTCGGTCTGAATAACCATCAGTTCGGTCCAAATAGCCATCCCTACTTGATCCAATTCCATATGGATACTACTACAGCACTCCAGCACGAACAGGAAACTAAATCTTGATACAAAATTATTTTCCTTTTCCTATAGTTTTAAAGTAACATCACTGGCTGCAATTCAGACAGAATCACAATGAACCATCTCAGGCTATTCCAATGATTAAATAGACCCAAAATAGGCCATAACAAAATTAAAACCGGACCATTCCTGACTAAATTTTTTCGCATCCTGTTTAGGAAAATGACCATATGACGATCAACAAGCAGAACAAGCTACAGCAGCGATGACGAACAACAAACATGACACTCAAAATTAAAACCAGACCCATCCTGACTAATTATGTTACTTTAGTTTATCCTAATGTTTGTGCATAACAATGTTACTATAAAACCCCTCTGCAGCAGCAATCAAGGTCCAATTTTTTTGGGATGGTCTGGAAATAACCAAGTCAGCCCGATAAATAAATGAGCTTAACTGGTGATCTCAAATGACCGCATGACGATCAAGCAGCAGCAGAACAGCAGGCAAGCACAAGACAAAAAAAAAGTCTAACCTCGAATAGTAAACGATGATCCTCTAGACATCGATCTGTGGCAATGTCTAGTGACAAGTTTTTTTAAGTGCACTCAAAATTCTATACCAAACACATGAAATTTGTGACCCATATGCCATATGCATGCATATGTTAGTAGTTATGGGACTACTCTTCTTATCTATTCACGCATTGGAACATGGAATGTATACCTAGCCCCAAAGAAGCAGCTGCAGCTACAATCAAGATGATCAGTAAGTAAGATCGCTTCTACGGAGACAACCTTTATATGAATCTTCACATTTCAGCATATACAACAAATAAAAAATCGTATACTATTTTCATTAGCTTCATACTGTTAAAAACAAGACGTAAATACATTCCGTTTCAAGAACATATTCTAATACTTAAATTGTCTAAAAGTTTTGAATGTAACATTCCAAGTGTTCCAGAATACCCGGAATTGCCAAACGAGATAAGTAAAAATTAAGAGCCCAACTCGCACTATTCTGTTATCCCATTAAGTTGCAAAGCAATGTTCATAGAGTGATGAGATGTGCATTTATCCCAGCAACAGGAAAAACTAGACCATTGAGTAACCAAGAGAAGAACAAAACAAACAAGAAGTATGCGCTGTTCAGAACTTTGAGAAAGTAAAAAAAGTGATTTTTTTTCTGGCTATGTTCATAATTTGTGCTTCCCAAAGAAGAAAAACACCCAATATGACAGAACTCAACAATTCTAGTTCAATGGAGTTACAGGAAATGCTAGAAGATAAGAAAGAAACCTGTGATCCAAGAGATCCAGACCGAATTGTAGGTCGAGGAGAGAGCAACCGAGATCTGTTCCGGCTCAAACATTTGACGCAACCTGCTCTTGTGTTTCCTCCGACCCTCGCTTCATCGCCGGCTTCATCGTTGCGTATGCCACCATACTTCCTTCTTCTTCTGCATCTGACATAAGTAATCAAAACACAACGATTCACACACCGTAAGGAGTAAAATGATTCAAAATATCTATGAAACAAACGAGATCTCCACCAGAAGTTGAGAGAGGAGAGGGAAAACGAGCTACAAACGCGGTCGCCTGCTACATCGCTGTCGTTGATGTACTGTGGACGATCGGTCCGAAGAGGACTCAAGAGCTGTTGTTAAGATCCATCGCTGGATTCTTAACGGTTGGGGGTTTTGCTACTGATGGCGTATGATAGACCCTGTTACGAATCCAAGCCCGAGAAACGAAGCGGTTCAGTTGTTTAGACTGGATTAGGAACCTCCAATATCGAAAATCCACGACAGGAGCCATGGACCTGAACCTCTTCTGATGAGAGAGAGAGAGAAAGAGGGGGCGGAGGGGCGGAGAGAGAGGATTTAAGAAAGAGAGAAAAAAGCGCGCGCGCGAGAGAGAAAATTTGAACAACTTTGGGGGGTTTTGAACTATTTAGCCCAATTTTTATAAATGATTTTTTATTTCTATTTTAAAAAAACTGCGTTTCTTAGGCTATGTTTGGTTAGGTGTTTGGGAGATTTTCTCCCAAATAAGTTTTTGGAACAAGTTTCTCAAATATTTTTCCAGACAACTTTTTCTCTCTATAAAAAGTGTCTCTGAAACATTTTTCTCCTAGACAAGTTTCTGAGACACTTATAACCAAATAACATCTCAGAGTTTTGTTTCTAAAAATTGTTTCAGAAACACTCAAAACGAATCAGTTTTGTGGTAAATTTTTATGAATTATTCGTTCATTTTAACGAGAAATTTTAGAAAAATAAAAAAATATAAATGAAAATTTAAAAAGTTCAAAAAAATAAAATAATTCAAAATATCTATTTGTTTTGAATTATTTTTCACCTTTAATAATTTTTTGAAATTTTTGAAATTAATTTTTATTTTCCTGATACTTTCATCAAAGACGAATAAATAATTCTAAAAAAAATAACCACTAAACTAACGACTTCAAAAATATAAAATAACAACAAAAAAATAATATATTAAAAATGTGAGACCTAATTAGGCCCGAGAAATATAATACCAAAATAGATAATAATAAAAAAGATAGAGAGAGGTGATGGGGTGGCGCTTTTATCACTTTTTATGTTGCACACATCAATGGTAGAAACCAAAAAGAAGACAGAGTGCTACAAGGAAAGTAGGAGAAGAGAAGATCAATAACCATAGCCACAACCACATCCAAGGTTAATGAGAGAAGAACAAGATAGAGATATAGAGCAAACAAGGAGACATGTATTATTTTTGGATTCTAAAATGGATAATTTTAGAAAATCAACACCTGCTAAAGGGATCCTAATAGCCTATCTCATAGCTACGATTCAGAAACCAAAAAATGCAACATCTAGAAGGCACGAGTCCGAATGCTATGTAGAATGCGGTCAACACTATGTAGGTAACTGTGCAGGTGAGGTGTCGGTCGGTCCTAGAAATGGCAAGGACTTAACTAGAAAACCCAAAATCATGATATGTTTAGGGTTTAAAGTTTAAGGTATTAGAATTTTAAGATTCGTCGATTTTGGAATTTAGGGGTTTATGATCTAGGGTTTAGGTAATTATAGGGTATACAGTTTACGAGATAGTATTTAAGGTGTAAGATTTAGGATTTAGGGTTTATGGTATAGGATTTACGGGACCTTGGTGGAGGGGTCGTCGCCAGCGGTGGAGGGGAAACGGGTCGCGTACAAAGGTGGTGGTAACACCAACTTCGACCAAATTTATTTTGGTCGGCAATTCTACTTTTTGTTACAGTGATTTAATAAATAAGCACAATAAAATTAATGGTCTTCATCATCATTATTGTGTCTTGGTCCCATGGCTATTGCATATTCACTTGTAGAACAATACTTAGTTTGTAAAGAACTAGGTTGAACGCACAAAGATTTTAAAACTCATTACTAACTCAATTTTGACAATAGTCGATCTGAACCGTTAATACTTAACGTCTCTTTGATTCATTTAGGGTTACAAAAAATGGAGATCATCGGATATCGGGTACCACATCATTGGATCACATTTATTGCATTTGAGGCACTATACCTTCCATGACCAATAAAAATATTAGTCACTAAATATCCTGTATTTAGTGAGTAAATAAAATTTGGTCACCAATTGTGTATTTTTTGTGACCCAAAAAAAATTGGTCACGTACGGAAAGTGGTCCCCAAAAAGTTTAATTGCTATCATTAATTTTTTGGGTCGCTAAACAAGTGGTGAGAAAATGTATTGAACGTATCTTTAGTGACCAAAAATAATTAGTCTCCGAACGTATACTTTCCGTGACCAAATACTAGTCACCAACACTATTTTTATATTCTTCCGTGACAAAAAAAAAATGTTGTTCACTAAAATGTTTGGCAATTAGTGATTAAATAAACGTTGGTCACTAATTGTGTATTTTTTGGTCAAGAAAAGTGGTCACAGAATGTATAATTTCTAGTAGTGATCGTCTTCAACATTTGCAATCAAATTTTATCTGCTTACTGGCTTTAGTTTTGTAATCACTTGCTTGCAATGGTGTGCAGAAGTAGGGAAAATGCCCATTTGTTAGCTAAATGCGTTAGCAGTTTTGTGTAGTGATATGCATCACACTTTTGATCTGCAATATTAGCTTCAAACTTAAAGTCACTATCTTGCTGCTCATTAGCTTCAATGTTGGAATCACTTGCTTGCAATAGTCTACTGTATCAGGAAAGGAAAAATGTCCAATTGTTGATAATATATATATGAGCAGTTTTTTGGAAATGGTTTCTTTTGCCCTCTTGATTTGCTGAAGTAGCCTCAATTTTTGAGTCACATTTTGTTGATGATTAGTTTCAGTTCGAAATCAGTGTGTGCAACAATGGGCAAGTGGAAGGGAAATGTCCAAATTTTGATAAATCTATGTGTTTTTTTGAAAATACTTGTCCTCATGAATGTCATTCAATTCTCGAGTGTGGTCCTTTTGTAATGCGAAATGCATGAAAATTGGTCATAAGACTCGTAACAATTGCCTAGCAATGTGTTTGACGGAAAAAATAATAAACATTGACAAAAAGCCTTAACGTAATTGTAACTTGTGAACAAAAAGCCTTGACGTAAAATAATACATCTTACCTTTCATATAACTCATCACGTATCTAGTGCCAGGTAATGCTCCACGCGACCGTGCAGAGCCTCATGGCTCCTACGTGGAGTTATGGAAGATGATCAATTGTACTGTAGCCATGCCATCCCACTCCCCATTCAGCCTAACTTGCATGTTGGTCGTGCGTCTGTAAACGATCGAGTTGGTTGCACGGCAAGTTTCTTGGATAAACACGATCGAGCACCACTAACAAGGTGTCATTTCAAGCTATGGCACACTCATGAGGAGTCTAAAATGATGCTTTCTTCGGAAAAGACCTAACTTTATTTTTAATGTTTGGAAATATCGATACTACATATTGTGCATGCCATCGGTTCTGATAAAGTGGCTCCTCAATTCTATCTATTTTCTCTCTAATTGGCATAAAATGGACGTCTCAGTATTTGAATATTTTATAGATCTTAGTATAATTTTATGTAACAGCCTTGACTCTATTTACACAACTAAATGTAATTGGTTGTTGATTTTTCAATAATCGAAATTGCAGTTTTTCAGTAAAACAATTGCTTCAATATAGAACTCAATACATATGCTTCAAGGACAGAGATTATAAAAATTCACAAGTGCTTGATAAAGATTAAAAAGTTTTTCTCATGTCTAGAAATGTGTAGTAGGCGGGATACACAAGGAATAGGCTCTCGGTCCGAATGTATGCCCAATCCATCCACACTGGGGTCTAGCTAGCTAATTGAGCTAGCTAGGAATAGGTTGATTCACCTAGCCATAAGGTTCGGCAAGTCTGCCCACCGTGCCTCAAGCTATATCTTGGGCACGACTCTAGAATTGGCTGAACACCTTCTATGGTGTGTATTCAGGATGGGTCATGGATATATATGACAACTCACATTGCTTGGTTGTGTCGCGGAGAACTTTATAGTCAGCACGACCAAAGATTGATGTGTTTCCCATGTTGCGGGTGATTGTTTGAGAAGATGTGGGGATGAGGCAATTACCAAAACATGCGGACGTTACCGCTTGATTTGCACGGATGTGGGACATGTGAAAGAAGCGCCGTAACTTGCAGTTCACATCGCGACATTTATGGTTTGCTCTCATGATACTGTACAATACTTTTGCAGTAGTAGAGAGATTTAATAGAGCTTTCCGATCGAATTCAAGTCAGACGAATATCCAATTAAAGAACTCCACAATGTTAATGTGTTAATGTTTAATAAGTTATAATGGAATGTACATGCATGTTCCTGTATTAAGTCAAATTAAGATTTCATAAACACTAAGACTTCCCTCCACGACCACTTAAATCAGAGGGTAGCTTGGGCGGAGACCAACTCCATTACCAATACTGATACTACAAGAACCTTAGAACAATATGCTAATTAATGCATATTATAGGAACTATGCTAGTTGCAGCGGTGGAGTCGAATTTCTCAGCGTAGGGTTATTTTCAGACATCAAGCTGACTACGCATTACCACCAAGATTAATGAGGATGGAGGAAGAACTTAACGCTTCAGCTTCCAACTCTCTATCTTGTACAATCCTAGGTAATATTGTATGAAAAAAATTTACAATCCCTGAAATTAAACCAAGAAAGTTTTCACAAATTTAAAATCGATGGTCATGATTCACTTGTATTTGTAATCCTGCTAATTCAAGTGAATCGTGGTTATTGATTTTGAATTTAAAGAAACTTTCTTAGTTCAATTTCTGAGATTGTTTTTTTTTTTTTTAAAGGCAAAATTGTATTAAAAGATGAGAGCAAATACAATTACATTGCTCATATTGTATGAGTGATCTAAAATGTTCAGAATATGTATATATGTATATGTATATGATATCCTTACGATTCAAATGGAACCCAGTAAAGAGGTAGAGATACAAGCTAATTGCTAAGTGATTTAGGGTTTTGATTTGAGTCTTCCCTGTACTGTAAAAAACAATCATTTTAGTTGCAGTCTCACATTACCCCCATTATCCTTTTTCTTCCATCATCAACAACACACACAATGCAGACAAAAACAAGCATGTGCCTTCCTTACATACATGCGCACACAAAGAGAGAGAGAGAGAGAGAGAGAGAGAGAGAGAGAGAGAGAGAGAGAGAGAGAGAGAGAGAGAGAGAGAGAGAGAGAGAGAGAGAGAGAGAGAGAGAGAGAGGGTATAATCATATTCAACGGCTCCTCACGTCACTGTTTTATTCCTGGAAGGGTGTCGGCCAAACAAACTTTCCGGTCAGGGCTCATAATCCTTCACTATTATATTCCACAAGGATATGTACCTGTATATATAATATCAATATATATATAAGCATGTACGTAATTCCAGCTACCCGTTATGATCGTCCCAATGCCCTTTAGTCAACAATATCCTAACAAACATTTGGTTCACATGAACTTCCCAAGTCAATTAAACCCTTTAATACAAATTAGCTATAATATATATGATCCCCAAATTCCTTATATATACATTAATATACCCATCTTTATTCAATTAAAGACACAATAATCTCTAGCCACTTCCTTGTTAATCTCTAATTACCTGATGTTTAAATCATGTATGATCAACACCGCCGCCGCTGCCACTGCCACCGCCACCAAAGATGTACCCACCAAGCCCCAGTGGTTCCACGGAGCACGAGGCGGCACCAAAACCAAGAGCCTTGTTCTGCGTGACTGGCCAATCTTCGTTTGAAATGTGTCCAAATGGGTTGTGGTTCGATTGGAGCTGTCGAATTTGTCGCTTCAAGAACTTAACATAGCGAATAGCTTCATCCAACATGGCAGCAGTGTCCATCTTGGTTCCTCCCGGGACGAGTCTCTGCAGAATCCTTATCTTCTCGCTTATCCTCTCTCTCCGGTGTCGTGCAGCCACGCTCTGAGGATCATCGCTGATCCTCACGTTTCGCCTTTTGGGCCTCCGAATTGTGGCCGGATCGATGTCCACTGGTTGCATTGCGGCGATCTTGTACATCATCTCCTTCATAGCTCCAAGTTCTTCCTCAGGCTCCTCGTGATCTTCTTCTAATTGGTTAGTGAAGACTCCAGAGGTGGGTATTTGGGTTGGTGATGAAGATGATATTAGGTGGGTTTGGGGAGGGTAATTTGGCCAAATTAGTGATTCGAGAGGGAGAGGATCATGCAGGATATGGTCTTGATGATCCATGGGAGCCATACCAAGTTCCCAAATGGTGTTTGTGAACTTAGGGTTGGTGTTGATATCCATAACATACATAAGTGGCCTTTTGGGTTTCTGCTCAGAAGGAAACACTGAAACCCTATTGAATGTATACTGCAACTGGTACTAGTATTGTAGAAACTATATATGGATACGTTATGTATGTATATACATATATGTATTTGTTAACTAAGTCAGCATAAGATAAAAAGGCTTGGGGGCTTATGATGGCAATCAACAAAAGAGGTTTGATCTAGAGAGACGGGTACCTGGGTTGTGTGGAAGATTAATTTCTTGTAGAACTGGGAGCCATATAAATACTACTTCAAAAAATTGAAATTTCATGTAGAAAAAACAGAAAGAAAGTGGGAAAAAAATACTTAAATTAAAAAATTAATAAGTGATTCAGATTCAAACAGATATATATAGGGAAAGACTATATAGACCAACATTTTTTTAGACCAATATTAGACCAACATCTAAATTCTTCATTCCTGATTAAATTTTAATGATCCGAACCTTTCAATGTATTTAAAATATATTTTTAATGGTACCTGAAAGAAACCAGCTCAAAATATTAACGAAAATAGCTTGATCTAAACAATGGTTCATAAAACAGTTTGTGTCAGCATTTTAAATTATTGCTTGGATCAAGCTCTTTTCGGTAATATTTTAAACTGATTTCTCATAAATACTCTTAAAAATATATTTTAAACACATTGAACGGTTCGGATTACTAAAATTTAATTAGAAATGAAGAGCGTAGATGTTGGTTTAAAAAAATATTAGTCCCTTGAACCTCCCCCATATATAGATAATATATATATATATATATATATATATAGAGAGAGAGAGAGAGAGAGAGAGAGAGAGTTGAATATGAGGTATATTTCTTTTGCGTGCGAATTTCTTTGAAAGTCTTTTAGTTAATGTAACATTGTTCAAATATATATGTATATATATTTGAATATATAATATATGCACATATAATGCATATCTGTATATATTGGGATTCACGATTTTGAATAATAGAAAGAAATGAAAAATCTTATTTTCGACTCTCTTATTCCTTTCGGTGCTTTTCTTTCTATTACTTTGAAAGTAGTTTATTTCAGCTTTAACCACTCAAATTTTTGATATTTCATGTTATTTCTCATCAAATGAATGACATCTTGTTTCTGAAAATCCTATCTATTCTTGGCATGATGTTGAGAAATCTCATTGCTATTACTCATTCATTCTACTACTCATTACTCTCGTCCTTGACTTTAAGGCTATGTTATTCAAAGGTGCTACTAAATGGAAGAATATCCACTAACGTCCACCAAAGGTAAACTATATATAAATAGAACCGCTGAATTTGAAAAATTAGGTGCTAAGATGTAGTTTTGTATCAACTAAGTTCACGAGTTAGATATAAATCAATTCAAACTGCTAACATCCACTACAGAGTAACCACAGCCTCTCAGGTCCCTTGACTGATTCTATCATATAATGTTACATAAATTAACTATTACATTTTTACAGAAATTTGCATGCAAAAACTAAATTATACCATATTCAAGGTGAATAATCTTATAGTTAATTTATGTAACATTATTCAAATATTCATACATACATATATGTATGTATGTATATGTATATGTATATATCATGTATAGCCTTCAAGTGATCAAGGGTTATGATTATTTTACTTGTCTGGCAAAAGTACTTTAGTGAAAAAGTTACATATTCATTGAAGACTTGCAGACTTTGCCAAATCCCTAGAGTGCTCTCATTAATTTCTTTCCTTTTTCTATGGCTGAATATTACAAGCACTCAAATTCTAGGGCTACTCTTTTCTACCACTTTTTCCGTGCTAAGTATCATGTTCAGTTTCTTTCCCTTCATAATTTGTTCCAAAAGAAATTAGTTAGATCGATCTATGTGTGTCCATTAATTCTCTCTCTCCCTCTCGCTCTCTCTCTCTCTCTCTCTCTCTCTCAAATTTTCAGTCCAGGACATACTGTAAGCTACTTTTGGCATGTGAACGTTTGTTCGGGTGTTAATTTAGTTGAAACACGAGTTCGATTCGTAATGATGCACTTGTTTCAAATATGTTTAATCATTGTATCATGTTTGCTATGATTCATGATTAATGAAATATTCTTTTACTGAGCAAAACCAAAACCAAAACGTGTTTACATATATATGTACGGACATGTAGATTTGCATGGAGTTTGATTAGTCTAGATTGGCCCAGCTCGGCACTTAATCGCTTGGCGGTTACTTTATAGCCGGTCATCAAATTCTCATCCACTGATCAGCATTGGTCCACTCAGTAAAATAGCCGCTGAGTTATTAGATACTCACCATAGCATTACCCGCTTACGCTCAACGTTTCAAAAGTCACACCGCTAGGCCACAGGGAACTAATCACGGGACCCGCTCAGCAAGATCTTGCAAATGACACTTAATCCCAAAGAAGAAAGCCTCATTAAAATGACCCGCTCTTCCTATTAAGAAAAAATGATCGTGATGATCGTCCCTAAGCCGGCCCCTCTATGATCCATATCCATCCTTCACCCTATAAAAGAGGTTACAAGACCAACGACAAGATATGTTTTTACTCACACTTTTTATACTCTCTTGCATACACCTCTCAATATATATAGATTACAAACTTGATCGTTAGAAAATTCTTAACCGGAAATAAGAACCAACGCAGGAACACAAAGACAACCATCATGTTTTCAGCATCATCAGAATTAAAACATGGTGTGATATTGGTTATCTTTTGATGATATATTGTATTAGTTTGCTTTTAAATAAAGTATGTAAGAGATAATATATATAGCATGTTTAATTGAAGAAACATAATCATGGTAGATGCCCGAGACATCGACATCATTGACGATTGATTTTGCCGTAAGAGGAAATTTTAATCTTGGATTTGTTTGATCAAGGCAGCAGTACCCGTGTAAGAAGCCAAATGAGTGTTTGAAAAAATTGGAGATGCTGATCTCATCCACCTTATCGGAAATCCCCCCTAGATACACCACATCCATACGCATTAAACTTATGCCCAAATATGTATATATACTTATATAAGTATATTACATAAATATATGTGTGTATGTATGTATGCATGTGGGTTTTGCTTACTTTAATTGGGTCGAGGTAATTTTTGTTTACCAGCACGTAAGTGATCTAAATTCTTATGACCTGTGTGAACAATTTGTCTTAATACATTAAAGAAGGCCTCTTTAATGGGTAAAAAGTGATGGGTGTCCACTAGTAGTCAAATAAATTTTCTTTTTTTGGGCCCCAAAAAAAATGAAAAATGAAAAAAAGTGTTCAAATTAACTTTGATCCGTCTGGAAATTTACTGAGGTTATTTTCATGATTTTATGTAATTTATGGAATTAAGAGTGTAAAAAATGCATACGTGATGTGATCGCATTGAACTACGTACCCATTTTGAGCACAACGAAACCAAAAAGCACTAGTAGCTAGAGGCAAAATAGACGTTGGCATATTAGTACACGAATCGTACGATTGATCTGAAATGGCCTAATTTCCAAGACTCAGCAATTTTCCATGACCAAAGCTATTTTTCAAGCATTCCAATTCGGTTGGGCTTTCATACCCCAATGTACAGTATTACTTTTTATTCTAATTTTCAGACTTGAGCCTAAAATAAAATCTTTCTTTTTGGATATTTTCTTAATTTTATTTGCTTTAGACTTTATAGCTAATCAAGTATTGTCTTTCTTTTTTTTATTCCCCTAGTTTGATCATTGTTTTTTTAATTTACAAATACTCATTGTAATTAAGTCTTGAGACAATGTGAATTGAGTTTTAATAATAAAAAAATTGAAGAACTTTCTTTATGATTGCGAATTGTGTGATTGTAATTAAGTTCATTTCAAAAACTAGCTTCTCATTAATTTTGTAGATGCCACAAAATAATAAATAATGAAATATGGAAAAGAGTGACAGAAAATATACTTTTATGTTTTTTTTTTCCTTGCTCTGTCATCAAATAGATCAAGGCTCCATTAATTCAAAAGAACAAAAAAAAAACAGTGGTATGCTTTCTTTAGTCTTTGTAGTTGATAACAGCTAGCCTTTCCCCTGCTGTTCTATACTCATGGTCAATATATTGTTCTGTGTTTGTGTGTGTGTGTGTGTGTGTGTGTGTGAGAGAGAGAGAGAGAGAGCAGCCAGAGGCTACTTGCTCCATTATTTAAGTTTTATTATAGTAACTGTTTTTGCGCTTACATATACATACACATACGCATGCTGAAACCAATCATTTTAGGGTTCCAATAAGGTATTCCCCCACGCCAATTTAACAGACCCTTATGATTTTCACTGGGACAAATATGGAAAACCAATAATAATATGAGAGCTCAATAATCAAGGTTGCATGGCTGGCAGACTCATGAATAAGTAAAAGTTCTTTTTTAAAATTTTTTTCTATCAAAAATACGTGACCATACATTCTTGTGACCGAAATGTTATTAATGAAAAGATCAGGTAAACGCTTATTTATTAAAAAGACGTTAGTTTCTTGGATTGCGGCTGAACAAACAAAAACTCCAACTCACTAGAAACTTAGTCTGCAAAAGAATACCGTTAAATAATATTGTACTCAATCAATATAGCTCTCAAATCTCATGAGTGTAATAGCAAATTGCAACTTATTTGTACCCCTACATATGTCTGTCTTTTCACAGGATTTCCCTCTCGTTTAATTTGAATCATTCCCTGTTTCAAATTGCTCATTAGAGATAGTCTAAACTTTCTAACAATTGGTCTCTAGCAAGATAATAAGTCTAATCTCAACTCTTCAAACCTTATCTCTTACAATTAGAGTTTAATTCAATTATGAATTACTCGTTATTAGTTAATTAGATTGGCTCTGCACTTTTAATATTTGTCTGTTTAGCTCCAGAACTTTTCAGATTTAAAAATTATCCTCATTTTGTTGCAATCAATCCCAATTATTTAATCGCTTTTATTTCTCATGAGGTCGGCAAATAGAATTATCTACTTGACAACATACCCGTGCAAATTAAGGAATATCGTGCTATCGATTGAGCTGACTTCTCACCTACTTATTCGATAAAATCATAATTAAGTTAATCAGTTCTTATACCTCATTCACACACAGTTCAAATGAATAACATATATGGCTTGGAGTGAGAAATCAACATGTTTCAAGCAAATAAATATGGTCCCCAATGTGCATAAAAGGGTAGGGTTATGCCCTCATGGTAAGAGAGAAACTTTATCAAGATTTGGTATAAAAGGAAAGGAACAATATTACAGGAGGAGGGTTTGATGATCAGATCTGGACTCTCATTCATTCCCACCATTAAAGAAGAGATGAAGAAGAGGGTCTTGAAATTCAACACCCATGGCTCTTCCTCAGAGTTTGAACTATGTAATAGCGACTAGCCTTACAGACATTAGGTTGAGAAATTTCAACTTTCCATTTTCAGAAAAAGAGGGTGAAAAGCTAATGTCTGTCTTGTTGGGCCTGATACTGGCCCTTAGACAACTAGTTACGAAAGTAGCTTTAATTGGTTTAGAACTTGGGAAGCAATGCTAAGAAATGCACACCAAGAAAAGAAGCTATATATTAAAATGGACGCGGGGATTCTGTTGTGCATAACACACAACAAAATGGGTAACGCGTCAAAATTGAAATTTTATTGTTCACAACAAATAATAGAGTGTGTTATAGGCTAAACTGACGACATTGTTTTAGTCACCAAAATGCTGCCCAAATTGTGGTACAATTTTTAAACAGTATTTCGAGCAGTCCAAAGGACATTGTTTTATCACGCATCACAATCTGCTATGCATTATGTATGTATATCAACTTCCCAGTTCCTATTAAAATAAACTATGTGTACCCTATCCATTTTGAAGGTGATCCAATTAACTATACCACTTGGAATCATAAGCACTTGTATGTTTATAATTAGGCAGTAGGGCCACTTTATACACTTCGACTAAATTTGTTGCTGATAGTGAGAGCCAAATCTACAAGTTGGGAGATCTAAACTCATGGAATAAGGGATTTTATGACAAGTGGAATCGCATGGCCTCACTATGTTATTAAAATTTTCTTTTATTTCTATATTATTTTTATTGATATTTTAAGTATTTGATCCACATGTATTAATGTTGTCCCATAGGTTTTACCAAGTTATACTTCATACCATAAATAATTTAGTCTAAACGAATTAAACTAGAGTAAGTTATACATTGTACTACAAAATATAATAATTTAATAATTACTACAAGCCAAATGAACCCGATCTATTATATTTTTTTTTAAATTTTGACCACTAATAAACAAGCCGTTTTTGTTACTCTTGCGACAACTAAAATGCCAAGATAAGCGTAACTACATGATTCAACTCGTTCCATTAGATCGTCACGTATAATTAGTTTATGAAGTTCTAAAAAATCGTGAGGTGGTTAATTTATTTAATAGGAAGGACTAGGTACCTTTATTATCAAAGTTGGATTGATGATATTTTGCCTTGGGAAGATGCAACTAGGAGACCACTTCAATTTTGGTGTACTGAAAGTCTATATGTATCATATGCAAATCCAATCAAAGTGCAGACAGATTGCTTTACAATAAATACCCAACATTTAATACCATTGTACATACAAAATGCTTACTCTTGTTGATGTGTTGTGAAAAACAACCCCCAATTTGTCCTCTCCCCCCAAATTTATGAAAATTGTCCGTACAACTTGTATGCACGCTTTATGTGTAGATAGATTAAAGCCATAGCAAAGCAGTAGCCCTTAAATGCTTTCGAAACACAAAGATAAAAGGGAAGGTCAAAAAACACACACTTTTGTGCATAAATTTAGAACCATTCGATATATGCAGAGTCTACATATATATATATATATATAGAGAGAGAGAGAGAGAGAGAGAGAGCTTCTAATAAGAGATCTCTTATTTTGTTACGGTGTAGACCTCCTATTTTCTGACCAAATTTTGATGATCCGAACCGTTCAATGTGTTTAAAACATGTTTTTAAAGGTACCCGCAAGAAATCAGCTCAAAATAATATCTAGAAAGGCTTGATCCATTCAATTTTTCATAAAACTGTTCCTGTCAGCATTTATCAAAAATTATTTAGATCAAGCCCTTCTCGATATTATTTTAAGCCAATTTCTTGCGGGTACCCTTAAAAACATGTTTTAAACATATTGAACGGTTCGAATCATCAAAATTCGGTCAAAAAATAGGAGGTTCACACCGTAGCAAAATAAGGGATCCCTTATTAGAAGGGGACTATATATATATATATATATATATATATATATATATATATATATAGAAACACACACACACACATATAATAAGGAAGGAACTCACGAGAATCGAACAATTTCAAACCCATATTTGTTGAAATCTGTAAAAAAGTTATGTGTGTACGCTTGCCAAAATTAGTGACGATATATACTCGTGTCAAATTCCCTCTAGAAAGTGAATTTTTTTTTTTTGATAAATAGCTCATTTATTGAGGAAATAACTATAAATTTCATATTTTTCAAGAGCTCACTTGCACACGCTAAAAAAGATGCACCAATCCCTTGGGTCTTTTCAGTGATTGACTGTTAAGCGACTATTTCTAGCTAGGCGTTCGAGATAAACTTGAAAATGAAGAAGGCTAAACATAATCAATGGGGGGTAGTATAATTGGCCATTCATTAGCAACTGTGAAGTTATGAAGTCACTCTTTCGTCAAATGCATTTTTTTGAATTTTTTTTGCTTATTACGTAAGCATTTTAATAATTAGTGCAAATTTTAATAAGGAGTACGCCAAATAAGTATGTTTGACGTTGTGGTATTGGTGTTCAATTATTTACATGCGTGATAGGTCAAATTTTAAAATGAATAATGCTAAACAATGCCATGTGAGTATTGGTTAAAGTACATTTAATACATCAAACTTCTAAAGTAATTACTAATTAGTGAATTTAACTATTGCCAAATCTAACCTAAGTCTCTTAGATACTAAATTATCTCATACCAATTAATGATAGAAAACAATCTTATAAACACATTTGTCGTGCATAGATTCAGATACAAATATGTTCGAAATCTTTCGATGTACATAGAACTTATGTTATTTTGGAAGACCTCACGTACATCAAATAATTTCGAATATGTCTGTATTCGAATGTGTGTGTTCGTAGATTTTCTATTAAAGAAAACAAGAAAAATAATCATTAGGTCATGTGTAGTCGGGGTCTCTTTTTTTTCTTCTTCTTCTTTTATTGTAGTTGAGGCCCAAGGCCTGATTCCAAACTAATAAGCCTATAGCAATCGGCCTTTTATTTGCAAGGCCCAAAACATTTACCCGATCCGAATAACTTGTTTTCAGGCCTCACAAACGAGCCGATAGGTGGGAATGGGCTCGACCGGCTTGTAATTTGGGTTGGACCCGTACAACACTTGAATTCCCTTTATGTCATCGTCACCCAGCGCCAATTTCCTCTTCCCCATCGCCACCGCCGGGAACATGACCGCCGTTGCATCCGACGAGTGTGCCAGCCCCAGTACATGCCCAATCTCATGCATCACCACCGTTTCCATATCAAAGCTGGACGCGTTCAGGTTCACACCGTCCATCGACCATGTCTCATCGCCGTCCAAGTGGAACCTCCCGTCTGGAGGAACGAAAGCGTGTCCCAATACCCCTCCCACTCCGTCGAATGATGCTCCATCTCCGTGATCTCCTCTGAAGATGCCGATTTTAATGTCGGCGCGGCTGTACGAACTCGTCTGGTTGAACGTCATCGGTATGACGGCCGACCACCGGTCGAAGGAGCGTGAAAACAGGGACTTGGCTGAATCGGAGAGGTTGTTTTCCGGAAAAAACGCGTAGGTCAGATCAGTCCACCGCCGCGCGCCGTTGAAGAAGCTGTATCGGGCGACGGTGTGGATACGTGCGTCAGATGGAGACGGCGGTGTTTTCCCGGCTTTCATTGAGCTGGAGCCGTTAATAACGTCGGCGATGCCGCATCTGGGCCGCACGAGCTGTTTAAGCGTCGGCTCGTCGAGACTTCCTGTAGCCTCGAGGTTGAAGTTGAGCTGGTAAGTCTTGATTGCTGACTCGAGATCGTCGTCGAAATCATCGGTCAAATTCGGGCTGTTGATATAGCCGAAGTGTTGAAAGTAGTGTTTGAGCTTAGACACGCCGTCGACATGTTGGCCGGCGTGACAGCCAGATAATTTCTCAAAAGTATCCCAAACGGCGGCGATCGAAGTGAAGGAAAATGATGTGAAAATTGCAATTATGAACAGAGAAAAGTTCATATTTTGCTTGAACTTACTATCTTTAGGGAATTCAAGTTAAAAATTGAAGTAAACGATGGTGAGAGGAATCATAGAGGACTTGAATGCTAGTATTTGGTTATCTTCTTGGCGTCGGCAACGGCGAAGACAAAGATATGGTTGGAGGTCTTCGTCGTCAACGGTGGAAAAGTCTGATGCGTGGACTTCTTTTTCTTGTGCGTTTACTTATTTTCTTATTATTTTGTTTATTTATTTGAATGTGTGGAAACCTTTTTCTTGTTATGTTAGCAATTTTGCTATTTACCAGGAAACCATCAGGAACGGCGGAAGGATTACTGTGGGGCCCAGCCGCAAAACGACGTCGTTTTGCGGCCAGCACATTAAAAAAATTTGGGGTCCAAAACGACGTCGTTTTGGACCCAAAATTTCAGACCCAGCAAATTGCCCTAATTCGGTACTGAGATGGAGAGAGAGGAAGAGAGACGAAGACAGGGAGGAGGAAGAAGAAGGGGGAGAACGCCAACCAACCACAGCCGCCTGCGATCTCCACCACCCAACCACGCTGCGCGACTGGAAACAACCCGAAGGGGGAGAACGCCGACCACAACCACAGCCACCCGCAAACTCCACCACCCAACCACGCCGCGAACGACGCCACATTCGGCGGCCGGTACCGACCCGACCCTACGCGGTAGCCATTTGTCTCTCTGTTTTTTTGGTGAGGATAGTTATTTCTTAACTAAGCATTTGCTTTACTATCTGTCAAGGTTTTAATTTAGAGTGTGCTGATGTTTGTAATGCCATTATTATGTTTGCACTGATGCCCCAATGGTTGAGACTCATGTTGAATACCCAATGCAAATAGAACATTGTAACACAGACACTCCGAAAGTGGGGAGAAAAACCATCAAACCACCAATATGTACAAAGGGAATGATTAATGAGAGTCATGAGACCCAAACACAGATTGAATGTAGTTTTGACTAATGACAACTGCTGAAGGTGGAAATGCAGTAATTGTTTTGTTGAATTAGTGGCAGAATTATGTTAGTTCATGTTGATTTAGTACCCTTTGGTGGTTAAAATGGGGCTACGAGACAACAATTAGGCTGGATTTGTTTGGTAAGTGAAGCAACCATGTAAGCAAGTTATGAATATCTTTATACTGGATTGTCATGAGGTCCCTCTTTTTGGAAAAAATGCATGTTTTCCTCACTGAGCTCGATGAAGATCGTTCATTTTGGAATACCTTGTTTTTTGGCTCGTAATTGCTAATTTTCATTTCACTCATTGCGTAATTTATGTAGTTGTCATGGACATTTGAGAAGGAATGGACTAAATTAGAATGGCGGTGGAAATGTAAGCCTTCATCCAATGATAAGGAAACTACAGCAGGCATCACAATGGAAACTCATTGTGCTGATGTTGGCAGTCACAAACTAAATGGGGTCTCTATGCAGGACGAGGAGTACAAGGACTTGGCAGCATATTTGGTTTATTTCATGAACACATTGTTAGAGCATCTCCAATCCACTATTCTCTATTCTCTATATTAGAGGATCAAAATATGATTTTGTATTCAAAAACTAAGTTTAGAGGAATTTACTATTTACAGAAACTCCAATCCACACATCTCCATTTTTTTCTTTATATCCCAATTAATAGAGACACAAGGCTTAGTTTTGTTGCTTGGTTGAAAGCATTGCCAATCCTGCAACAAATTAGTACTCGAGAAGGCCTTTTGATCCTCAATTCACTTTGGTTTTATATTGCTGCGTTATGTAGTTGTTTGATACAGTTTGGTTCATATGCTGGATAGCAATTCTCGTGCTTTTGGACATCTTGTTTACCCTTATCGTGAAAATTTAATGTTTATAATCTGCTCTATTTGAAAGGTTTGGTCTGAATCCATTTTGATATGCATACTTCCTGATTTCTTGGTGCTTCCTCTCAGATATGCTTCTCAGAATGCTTTTGGAGCCAGGTTTGCCTGTTACCACAATATTGGTCTGTATGTCTATGCCTTTTGCTTCCATTTTACCGAACTCTGTTGGCTTAAGTTAATTGCATCCAGCTTGTCATTCTGTACGACCCCAGGCCCTACCCTACCCCCTTTCTTTTAATTCTATTTTGGGCCCTTTCTTTCATACTGTGTGCCAGTGCATGCAAAGCCATGTTTACAGTGTAGATTTTACTTATTACCATTCTAGAGGAAATATGCTGCTGTTCAAAATTAAGTTGACCTTATCCACATGTCTTGCTACTGCAGAGTCCTGAGAATGAGATTCTTCTCCGTCGAGTATTATATGATGTTGTGATATTGGCAGAGTATTCATATCTAAAAGCTCAAATGTGGACTCAGCTGATATAAACATGTCTTGCTAGGTATGGGAAAATGTTAGTGGCTAAGATGCAAAACTTTTGCACTGAGAAATAAACAGCTGATATAAATCCTTTACTTTGTCTGCTTTAGGGAATGTTGTGACCAGACCAGAGCCATTTCTTACATAGATGCCTTCGCCAAATCTTGCTTACCCAATCAATTAATTAAGTGATTCACTAATTAGACTAGACAGGAGGACATGATGCAAGTTTGGATGGTCTGCTAATATGTGAGTGGTTTGTAGGCAAAAGCAAAGTGTGAGAACAGAGAGCAGAGATCAGACAGCAGGAACTCAAGGCATGAACTCAAGGAACTCAAGGCATGAACCAACATACAAACCAAGGCATGAAGAAACAGGAACTCAAGGCATGAACTCAAGGCATGAACCAACATACAAACCAAGGCATGAAGAAACAGGAACTCAAGGCATGAACTCAACGAACTCAAGGCATGAACTCAAGGCATGAACCAACATACAAACCAAGGCATGAAGAAACAGGAACTCAAGGCATGAACTCAAGGAATCAGCCATAACAACTCCAGCTCGAAGAACCAACAGCAACAAACCAGACATAATGGGCTTTCCTCAATCAACCTTCTAAAACATCAACCAACTCCAGCATGCAATTCCATCAGCATGAAGAGGATTTGTAACACGATCAAGGAGAGGACTCAAGGCATGAACATGAAGTGGAGTCGTGAACATGAGCATGAAGAGGATTTGGAACACGATCAAGAAGAGGACTCAAGGCATGAACATGAACGTGAAATAGAGACAAATGGAGACTAAAGACTAAACATTAGGGCATATGAAATGATAGTGTATCGAGGCATGATAGTGTAGCGAGGCATGAACATGAACATGAAGTGTAGCGAGGCATGATAGTGTATAAATTTATGGGCATATCAACTTTGTATTTGGGCATATGGAATTGTAATATGACATTTATCCTTTGTATCATCTTTTGTTTATATGAACAAGTTGTTGTATCATGGTGAAAAAGTTGTATTGTGCAATTTTTGTGTTTGTTGATGCTTGTTTGAGACGCGAGGCGTCGGGTTAGGTCATAAAGCAAAGGAACCCTGTCAAATTTTTTCCAAGACAAAAGGGACACAAATAAGGGACATTCAAACACACTTGTTCCAATGTGTGATTACAAGATAAGCTAATATTTGCACGTATCCAAAAAATTTAGCTACACAGAGTGATTACAAGATCTATATACACTTGTTTCAATGTTAGCATTTACAAAAATACTGTGTGCTAAAATGATATCCACAAAAAACATAAAGTCTTCCAACCCGTATTCTCTAATATGCACCAAAAGTTCTTGCTCCACTACTTATATCCAAAACCAAGAACCTGCAAAAGCAATGAGTCAAAAGCAATGTCATTAGGACACGATACGAAACGATATATATCCAACTTTTAACCAATCTAAAGTTATACCTTACTGATCCAAATCAAACAGAGATTCATTAAGGTCTATACTCCAAGTGCCAACATGTCCTACACTCATCTGCGATGGCTGACAAATATAACCAATTCTCAATGTAGTAACATGTAACAATACAAACAATTGAAAGGGAAATATGTAGTGCAAACCGACCCATACTTACATTAGCGATTGCACTCTCTTGTGTGTCGTAAAAGTCTGTAGCGTTATTCTCAAAACCACCCAAGCCTTCCACATCCTAAAAGGAATGAATTTAATTACACTTGTTATGCAAGGCAATGAATTTAATTACATATAAATTTCATATTTAATGATTGGTATACCGTTATTGTGTTCGGATTGGCACGACTACATTGGATCCTTTTGTTTGATTTTGCTTTCTTCCTAATTACTTGCTCGGTCATTGATTGTTTTCTCTTAGTCGGCGGTCGCCCTCTACGAGGCCCTTTACTTGGATCACCCACGGGGTTTGATTTATCTTCGGAACTTGCCAAATTATTTTGTACGTCTCCAACCGTAGGCATTTGACTTAGGCATTCCTCACTGTATAAATCATTCTCCGCCTTTATTTGTCGCAAACTAGCCGCCATCCTATCAGTCTTCACATTGGAATATATGACTGTATTTGCTGCCTCGTTGAATAATTTCAACAAATTATCATAGCGAACAAATTCAGGCTTGCGTTCCCAATTAGCATAACTGACCTTAACTTTTGTGTGACTTCTCACCAAATTTTTCATCCACCGTCGTAGAATGTACTTATCGGGCACAACTTCAAGCTTCTTTTTGGACCAAACTTTTATCATATGTGCACACACCATCCCCGTACTTTCAAACAACCGACAAGTACAATGTGTTTCTCTTGACTTTTCATCAAAATGAACAACGAAAGTAGCAGTTTTAAATGTATTTTTTTTCTTCCCAACAAGAATGTCTTGTTCAATGCCAAATTGTGAAATACCATTTACTACCGATCCAATAGTCAAACTACACCCAATCAATTGGGCTACTTGTTCTCGAAATTGCTGACATTTCTTAATTGTGTACGCTTGCTGAAATTGGTTCTCAAAACCATATGGAGACACATTTTGAATTCTTACGTTCAAGGATTGGGCGTCCGCCTCTTCTTCTTTTTGCACCTTCTTACATAAAGCATTCTCATATTGCTCCACAAATTCCTTCAATGTGGTATTGGCATGGACATAACCGTCAAAGAATGCATTCATGCTCTCGCTTCGTTGGGTTGTTGACATCCCTGCCCAAAAGGTGTCTTTCACAAATGCCGGTACCCATCGGTTTCTCTCCTCGTACAATCCGGCTAACCAATCATTCTCTTCTAACTTAAATTCTTCGATGAGAATTGCCCAATTATGTTCAAACTCCTCTGGATTCAAGGAATCATATACAGCATTCTTCAAGCATTTCTTAATTTGCTTATACTCATTGTATCCCTTTAACTTGTCAGGAATTTTTTTCATGATATGCCACAAACACCAACGATGGCGTGCCTTTGGAAAAACTTGACTTATCGCATTTTGCATTGCCCTACATTGGTCTGTGATGATGGCGTTAGGATAGCAATCGGACATGCAAGAAAGCCAAGTCTCAAATAACCATACGAATGAAGTCGTGTCCTCCCGTGAGATCAAACCGCATCCAAACAAAACGGACTGTCCATGATGGTTGACTCCTACAAAGGGTGCGAAAGGCATATCGAACTTGTTAACAAGGTAAGTGGTGTCAAATGTGACGGCGTCGCCAAATTCTTTATATAACTCCCTACTCCTACCATCGGCCCAAAAGACATTCCGTAATCGGTAATCTTCATCAACATCGATAGCATAAAAGAAGTCACTGTCGCCTCTTTGCATTTTGACAAAGTACTTATTCATTGCCTCGGCATCCCCTTCCTTGAGTTGTAAACGCCTGACTTTATCTTTGTAATTCCTTGCATCCTTTTCTAACCAAGTCAAATTATCAGGGCCCCCAGCTTCGATCACACATGACGAAATTGTTTTGTTCAATCTGATTCCGGCTGCTGTGCTCAATTCAATTGTCCTCATCACATGTGGTGGAAGATCCCGATAGCACTTAAGATATCTCACTTTATCCGGGTCCATCTCATGGTTATGATTCAATTCAATCGAATTCAACATCCACTTTCCGTCAACTTGCAAAGAGATATTCATAGCGGCTTTACAATCTGTTTTTGTCGTTGGATGAGATTTTACGGGATTCAAAGCCGTTGTTCTTGGCTTTCCACTCCGATTACAACCATAAGTAATATTAGCCTTCACCCCATCAGCGCGCTTCTTAGAATATTTTGTGATCCACCCAAAACCTTTTTTTTTCGCATAGCTAGCGTAGCAATCTCGAGCTTCATTTTCAGAATTAAATATTGTGAACACCTTAGGTTCCAATACCACCTCCTCCTCCTCCATAACAATGATTCTACAAAAAAAGTTAAATATTGTGAACACCTTAGGTCACTGTTAGCAATACTTGCAAATTCAAACCAAAACCTATGTATAATCATATTGTCTATTTGGGAGAAAAGAAAGAGCTAAGACATGATGGGGAGGAGCCCTGAGCAACAGATCATATTGCATACCACATCTAAGGTAAGAACTCATATCTCAAGACAACAGTTACTTGGATGGATACATGAAGGTAAAGGATACCCTAAGAAGATACCTAAAGTTAATCTTATTTTCCTATCCTTGTGCTTATAATCCAGACCAAACAGCATGGTCTTCAAGGTAATTTCCAATCTCAACTGATAATTTCCATGCCTATAGATTCCTACTGATTCTACAATGTCTGAAGCCACATCGCCTTAGCATTAGAGTGTTAGAACTTTATGAATTATTCTTCTTTTCAAAGCCACGAGTCCAATAGACTCTATGAACAAAATTCTGAAGTTCAAAACACAACCTCAATGACTTAGGCAAAAAATGTTTTACTTCTCATATACAACCTCAAAACACAACCTCAATGATTTATGTTTTACTTCTCATATACAAAAAATGTGTTGTAACAAAACTAAAACCATGGTCTGCATATCTCACCTCTTTTGTGAAAATCTCAGATGAGAGAGATATATAGAGGATTGAAAATGAGGTTGGAAATGGAGTAGCTGTCTGTTTCACAGAAATGGAGTAGCTGTCTGTTTGTGTGAGAAAAATGCAGAGTGTGTGTAAACGTAGGGGGGGTGTGTGTTGGTTTGGCGCCAAAATTGGGGCTGAAATTTTAGGGTCCAAAACGACGTCGTTTGGACCCATTTATTTTTAAATCCTCCACCCGCAATACGTCGTCGTTTGGGGCGGGGGTTGGGTTTCCGTTCCTATTTCCGGTCGCCGACCATGGCGTCGCGCTGGTGCAGATCGCAGGCGGCTATGGTCGTGGTGGTCACGTTCTCCCCTTCTTCTTCCTCCTCCCTGCCTGTCTTCGTCTCTCTCCCTCTCTCTCCATCTCTGAACAGTACCTCTTCGTCTCTCTCCATCTCTGAACAGTACGAATTTGCTGGGTCTGAAATTTGGGTCCAAAACGACGTCGTTTTGGACCCCAAATTTTTTTAATGTGCTGGCCGCAAAACGACGTCGTTTTGCGGCTGGGCCCCACAGTAATCCTTCCGCCGTTCCTGATGGTTTCCTGGTAAATAGCAAATCTCTTATGTTAGTCAACTATATTGCAGTCTTTTAAAGGTTGATCAGCTATATAATAACAGCCCCTTAATCCTCTCTGCTCAAATTTGTTGCTCCAATTTCCATCAATGTTATTTTTTGCACGAATGATTTGTTCTTTAAACTTATAAGATGGATGATTTAGATTACGAAGGTGATACGGAATGATGTAAGGAAAACATTAGCAAGATAATGGACTTAACCTGTGCGGGTACGAGCTAATGTAGCCAAGTGAATCAAGGAAGTAGACCTCAATATATAGACCAGACCAACCTAGAAAAGATTTTTTCTACAGAGATCCCCTTGTTCTCTTTCAAAATTTGCCTCTATACCTTTGTCACCTTCTTCATCATCTTGTTCCATCATTTGGGGATGTTCGATAGGTGTCCGGGCCTCTTAAAAAATTGTTCTTCTCTGTTGGGATATGTCTGACGGAAAGAGTTTCCGTAACGCCCAATTACAACTATGAAGACGACAAGTCCGCCTTGGTGAATTTGGCATAAGGAGAGGTAGACTAGCTAGACAACCTTCATGGTTTCACAATGTTTTGTGCGTGTGTGTGTCGGGGGGGGGGGGGGGGGTGGGAACCCAAGAAAATGAATGACCTGGCCTATTGGATTGCTAAAAGCCTTGAGGCTTATCGTTGCAAATTGTCTCCATGAGGGCCCTCATTTGGAACATCCGGGTGAGAAGTCTCCGTCTCGATGGAGCTTGTCATACCGGCCGATCGGATTGTTGAAAGCCTTGGGGCTATGGTTGCAAATTGTCGCCATGAGGGCCCTCTTTTGGAATATGAGGGTGAGAAGTCTTCATCTCAATAGAGCTTGCCACTTTTTCTTTGATCATTTGTTCAACTTGGTCGATCTCATACTTAGTTAACTCTTTTGTATTTATGTTCCCACTAAGGCTAATCAAATAATTTGTTGAAACTCTAGTTGGTTCTCTCTCTCTCTCTCTCTCTCTCTCGGTCAAAGATCTACATGGTCTAAGTATTAGGGTTTTATACTAAAAGTTATGACTTTATGTAATGGACTAATATTTGTTTGAATTATTTAAACATTTGTTTCTTTTTCTTGATGAGAATCTTTATAGATAATATTTGCATTATATTATCATATTATGCATGAGTGTCTCTTATTACAGATAGTAGATAATCTGATGCGTAGAGTTTGACTTACACACAAAGGATCAGATTATCGGCTCTTGTAGAATATAAGTCTTTGATTCACAGTCTTAGGTGAAATTGGACACACCACCAGTAGGACTGTAACACAGTGTTTCAGTAGGTCTTTCTTGACTACAAAAAATGGTATAGTTTTAGCTCATTGTATTAGTACACTTTGTGTGTATTGAACAATACCACTTTGAGGTAATTGTATTTATACTTACAATATAATATGATTCACATCTCACGGTTATTATGAATGCTTGTGCTCTTAACCCAAAAATAATTAATGGATGTGTACATTTAATGTTGTTGACTTTGATTCATTATATTGTGAGGCCTTGTGGGCCAATAGTTTCGATAAGTTGGGTCACAATATCAAGTGTATGATAACTGTTAACTATTAATAGAATTTACGTCTCTTTATAGGGATTGATGATATCCTTTTAAAGAAGTTTATAAGTTTCGATTATGTCAAATCCTGCAGGCGGATATTAGTATCCGACATAACGAATAAATGAAGTAGAAAGTCTCAAGAAATTTTATGGATGTTGATTAAATAAATTGTTAATAATTTGTTTTAATCAACTGGTATCTGTGATTTTAACACGGGGAGATAAATAAGTATTTAATAACATGGAGCTTGAAATATAATTTTGAGATATGGGAAGAGAATGCAATTATAATTCTGTAGTGGTATGATTTGTAATTTATATAATTCAGAATTAATGTGGTTTATATTAGTAATCCCGAATTACAAAAGAAACCCAACCCATACTTCTCTTGAGAGTTCCTATCATTGCCTATATATACTTCTCTTGGGAAGAGAATACAATTATAATTCTGTAGTGGTATGATTTGTAATTTATATAATTCAGAATTAATGTGGTTTATATTAGTAATCCCGAATTACATAGGAAACCCAACCCATACTTCTCTTGAGAGTTTCTATCATTGCCTATATATACACCGCTATGCCTTCTACGTCAGAGACAACTTAATACTCGAAATATTGAGAGAGGTTCTGTGAAGGCAAAGAGATCACGTTTTTGAGCCCACACTTAGTTCGTGATCAAGGTGTAATAGAATTACGGTACAAGATCTCGAGGTCAGTTGAGCAAGATCATTCCAGCCGTGCTTAAAGTTCAATCAGGATTAAACTGTGAATATTGTCGAGATCAAACTAGAGAGATCTTGAAGGTATGAACCCTAATTCCGCCTAGTAAGGTTTTTATTTATTTTGGTCTAATCTGTGCACGTTGATTACTGGATCTCGAGAATCAATCCTTAACACTGAGGCTACTCAAATAATTTGATCGGTATTCTTTATGCCCCAGTTATTGTAGTTTGGCTAGGTCAAGAGGGCTAGAGTTTTCATTGAGAGGTTTTAGGTTCGACTCTCAATAAGCCTAACTGGAACCTGCCTCACATTTTATATTTTTTTCCTAACAAATTAAACCCCAATTTTCAAGTCCAAGGTTGGTTATCCAAGTAGTATATAATTTTCTCATCTTTTCAAAGAAGAAAAATTTAGTTAAAAAAATGCTATGTCACCTTTATAGTCTTTGATAATCAACATTCTGCAACATTGTATATGCAAGAGGAGAATTATAGGCGAAATGTCTTTACATAACTTGAATTCGATGCAAGTCTATAAGTACAAACGCTCACTTAACACAAATGAAACATTTTTAGCCCTAATGCTTATTTGGCCTTTTGAATATGCCGGATCCAAACGTTGAAACAAAAACGTCATAAAGGAGTGGAACTTGAGAAAATATGAAAATGATAATAGGAATGCTGGAGAACAGGACAATGAGAATGCAAATCCATGATAGTCGATCGTGAAGGACAATATAGATGGTAGTTGCAAAGGTGAGCATCATCGTAACGATTAAGAAGAGAAGTGCGGGCAATTCCCATAACTAGTTTACATGGCAAGGACAACAAGAATTCACCGTCAGAGTATTGTAATTTGAGGATCCCAAGGAGCATTAGTATTGAACTGGCAGAAGAGAACAAGGACAAAGCATCTGCTACTATGAATGTCATGAATAATTATGATCCAAGTATAGGGGTTGACCCATTTCATTATTGTAACCCCTTGGCACTGTGAATACTGCTATGAACATAATGGTAGTGATAACAGCGGCCACTACTGTACAAGATGTTGCCGTCTCCTTCATCCAATTCTCGCCACGTTTTCTCATTTGCTTGTGTTGTGAAATAAACAAATCGCGAGCCATCATACCTTGATTATTTTTAGCTTCTCTATACTTTGGTTTAATTAGCTTCTTCACTTCCTGCAATTTTTTTGGCAGAACAATTTTACCTCGAAGTAGAAGAGAAGGGAAAGGGATAGAGGAGGCAAGCTAAATGAAAAAGAAAAATGCAAGACAAATAACCTAGAAATGACAACTGAAGAAATTTTCGACTTGACAAATGTGAGTAGATACCTCAAACCATTGGAGCTCCCTCTGCATCTGCAAATAGGTATGAGAGTGTAATTTTTTTGGTAAAAATCGTTCTGGACGTCTCGAGGTCGAAACTCGGTGATAATACTTGGGGCCACTGAGGGTTGGCTTGGTCGTTAACTTCAGGGCCCCGAGGATTAGTCGGCATTAGGTGGGGACTCCTCTAAGTTTTACCCAACTTGGTCCCAAGCCGGCCAAATATCTCGGTTATCAAAAAAAATAGGGATACAAATAGCTTGACACGTGTAGTTCTTTTACTATTAAAAAATGTGTGGGGTGATTTTTGGATACGTAGAGATTAGGTTGATCCAATAGTCCTCATTTATGGATTCAAAGTCTGAAGAACTATTGTATGGTCATTTAAAACTTGAATATTTATTCCATAAGTTGAATACCAAGTTTGGATGATGTGATTTATTATTTTATTCAATTGTACAAGTGAGTGTTTTTTTTTTGGGTGATTTGTTTTTTCATCGTAGCGATAACGACATGTAATACTTTTTATGTGTAATCGTCTAATTACTGTTCAATGGACAAGTATTGGTATACTTATTTTCATCTCTTCAAATTAGCACATGTTATATGGTGATTTAAAACTTAAATATTTATTTCATAGGTTGAATTCCAAATTTCGAGGATGTGATTTATTGTTTCGTTCAATCGTTCGAGTGATGATTTTTTTGGTAATTTTGTCCTTCACATAATTGATTCCTACACGTAATGCCTTTTATGTAATTTTTGGCCGAATGTTTACCTGCAAAATTTTTAAATTTTCGACCAAGTACCTTCAGAAACGAGTTAGTTTACACACATGCTCATTCACGTGGGGATCCTACGCATTGTCGGTAGTAAAGAATCCCTTCAGCCTCGCCCTGCAATGTGGCCCTTTACCACCATTTTTCTCTACCCCCACACCTCCTCTCTCTCTCTCTCTCTCTCTCTCACCCACACAACCACCCCTGCGTGCACACACACACACACATTTGTATGACAGCGATGAGAATGCTGTGTGAGAAATGACAATCGTAAAAAGTGCATTAATCGAAAGTGCTTCTACTCACCTACTTCGCTGGTTGAACTTGTTTCTGATTCCTCAACCATCTCCAAACCATTATAAGTAGTAATCATGCTACGACTTTCTTGTGATTCCACATTTGGTGGGTCTTGGGTGTTGTCTGAATCATCAGAAGTCGTATCCGAGCTTTGGCTTCCCATCGATTCTTTGTTTGATTGGCGAGTTTTGTCCAAATCATCCGGAGTAGCATTATGTTTCTTTGCCATACTAATGAGAAAGTCATGAAAATAATACAAATCAAAGGGAGTACATTTAATTTAGGTGAAAAGAAAAATTTTATTCAGCTGCTTACACGGAGCTCTTCTGGACCTTAGTCTTGTAAATTTTCACTCTTCTCCTATGCTTATTGATTCTTGCAGACTTGAACTCAAAGTTCGTTAATATATACTCTACTAATTAACTCCACACAGGAGAAAAGGAAATGCACATTGTACACGCAAAGGTAGATGTGTACGAATCCAGGCATAGATGTATCCGGAACCATTTGAAACACATGGGTTCCTTCATTATTTTATGGACTTCACATGCTTCGGACAGTTCCGGAGACATCTATATCTAGATCTGTGCATGAGAGTTTGTACTTAAACTTTTTCTATTCTCAAGGGTTTAGTTCTATGGATGTACTATGATGTCCTTTGGGTCAGAATATCATACCAAAGATTATGAACAGATCTGGAGGGCTATTATTGGGAACTAAATGGGAAAAAAAAAACAGTAGTACTCAGGAGAGGAACCTGTGTTTTTCGCTTTCCTTCATGAGTGTGAGAACCCGGATTTTTTTTTTATAATAATTATAATTTTTCGGAATTAGATTTAACAAGTGGTTTATTACATTTTATACATATATAATGATTTAGGGTTTATGTGTAGTGTATGTTGAATAAGGGCTTGGTGGGTAGCATGTAATATTGTTGGAGGATAAGAGTATATTTGAGCTTTTGTAAAGCCCACATCAGATTTTTTTAAAGTCAACAAACCCATTTTTCCCTCACTCTCTCTCTCTTTCCCGTGTACTTCCATGGATGTGTGTGTGTGTTAGTTCTTCCAAACCCATCTCTCAAATCTTGCTAAAACTTCAAGAATCCCTCAAGATCCTTCATATTTTCCTTACTTTTGGTAAGTATTTGCTGGTTGATCGTGCTCATTTCGCTTGGAGAGAGTTTATTTCAAGTTCATCCACCATTGGAGGTTAGGGCTTACTTTGGAAGCTCAAATCTTTCGATCCGACACTTAAGGTATGGATATCTTACCTCTCTTATGTGTATGACTTGTTTTTAGTAATCTATGAGGTTGGGTGTTGGTTTAGAACTTGATATTTGAAGTTGAGAAATTTTGCAAAAAATGCGCATTTTCGGCCAATGCGTGTTATTACCGGTAATAGCGTGCTACTACCGGTAATACAGTGTTTTTTCATTTTTGAGCGTTTTTGGGCAGTCCATCTATTACCGGTAATAGTGTCTGTATTACCGGTCGCTATTACCGATAATAGCGCCCGTATTACTGGTAATTCTGTACATATTTCTTATTGAAATTCTTTATTAAATAATTGAGTTGTTGGCTTCTAAGGGTAATGTTTCAACTTATCTTTGGTCATACATAGATGATGAATACATGGTTTTGGGTTTCCATTTGACGATTATGCGTACGTACGTTACCGCTTTGGCTTAATGAACATGACATGGGAATTATTGTACTGCATTAGTTACCTTGCATTGACATGATGTATTGTCTAACCTCCAACGGGAGATGTGCTATTTATATGGCGTCTAGCCTCCGACGGGAGATGTGCTAGTTATATGACACCTAGCCTCTGACGGGAGATGTACTAGTATAGTTTGGTATTGTCTAGCCACCATTGGGTGATGTGCTAGTTGAAATATGACAATTCAATCGATATGAGAACCATGAGTTGATTAGTCAGGTTAACTTACAGTTTTATATTCTAGATGTTGCAAATCATACTTCGAAGACTTATGGATTATTTGTCATACACGTGTTATTGTAGAATGTTCATGAACCATGCCAAATCATTGCATACTCATATAGTATTGGTGTAGACATCTTTACTGGGCTTTGTAGCTCACCCTTTTATTCTTTCAGGTACTGTTTTGGAGATATGATTAGGACTTGCATAGATATATAGCGATACATGTTTTGAAGGAATGTCATTATAGGAGTTATGTATCATCTTTAGACTTACCTTTTTGAAATATGTATAGTAATTTCTCTTTTGTGAAATATGTACTCAAACTCAAATCATTTGTAACACTTTAACATGTTTGGTTATCGGGCCGTGGGTGCCCCTCTCTGGATTGTAATACTTGGAACTTATGGGCTTAATTGGAGTCCAAAAAATGATGATTTGGGAATATTTTTTTTGTAAAATTGGTAGTTTTTATTTAAAATATGAATATTTATCTTGCTTAAATTTGAGGGCATGACAATGAGGTTACCATGTTTTTATTCTATTATTCTATGTTTTTTATTTCCTTCAGAATATAATACCAAAGCCTGGAGTCAGGGTTTAGTAAAACCAGATTGAGGGGCATTAGTTAATTAAGCACATTTAATACATAAAACTTCTAAAATAATTATTGATTATTGAATTTAATTATTATCAAATCTAACGTAATTCTCTTCATACTAAATTATCTCATACCGATTAATGAACACAAAAAGAATAATCATTAAGGCATATATATATATATATATATATATATATATATATATATATATATATATATATATATATATATATATATTTAATTGGGGTCTCTTTTTGTTTTTTTCTTCTATTGTACCAAACCAAGCCTATAGCGATTGGTCTTGCATTTGCAAGGCCAACTTTCTCGCAAGATACTTACTATGTCTACTGTTAAAAATGACCGGTATGTCAAAATTCAAATTCAAATGGATTCTTGATTCTCATCAGAGACCATTGTGTTCATGCTGGCGGTCCAACAGAGAGGCAAAGCCTCCCCTCGTCCACTTGCTTCCTAATTATACAAGAGCATTTTGTTCATTTATTTGTATGTGTGTGCAAACCCTTTCACTTTAATGTTAGTTAAGTATACAACTGTCTTTGGAAGGCTTATCAGCTATATAATAACAGCCTCTCAATCCTCTCTATTCAAATTTGTTGTTCCATGAAGTTGATTTTTTGCAAGAATATTTTGTTCATTAAACTTATAAGATGGATGGATCAAATCAGTGGATTGTGAATCCACCACGCGTGGATTCAAAAAAATAGATTATTTGTTACAAAGACACAAGACAACTAAAAAATATTTTTTTCGAACAAGTCATCTTGAAGCTTTCAAATGCATTACTTCTTTCCCTTCCCCTTTTTAGAGATCTCCTTGTTCTCTTCCAAAATTTGCTTCCATGCCTTTGCCGCCTTCTTCATCACCTTGTTCCATCCTTCGAGGATGTTTTAAAAATTATCCTCCTTTGTTAGGATATGTTTACCGGAAAGAGTTTCCATAACACCCAATTACATGTGAAGATGACAAGTCAACCTTGGTGAATTTGGGACAAGGAGGTGGACCACCTAGACAATTTCTATGGCTTCATAGTGGTGCAGAAGAAAGGGAGACACAACCCAACAAGAAGAAAGACCTAGCCTAGCCCCAAATTGATCATATTGCTGAAAGCCTTGGTGCTTATGGTAGCAAATTGTCGACATGAGGGCCTTCTTTTGGAACATCAGGGTGAGGAGTATTGATCTTGATGGAGCTTGTCCGACCTTTTCTTTGATCTTTGGTCGGTCTGATACTTAGTTAACTCTTCTATCTTTATGTTTCTACTGAGGCTAATGAAATAATCTGTTGAAACTCTAGTTGTTTCTCTCTCTCTTTGTTATTCAATGTTTGTTCTTGTTGTGGACGAAGATCTACATAGTCTGAGGCTAATCAAATAATTTGATCAGTATTCTTTATGCCCAACGATTGTAGTTTGGCTAGGTCAAAGGGGCTAGACTTTTCATAGAGAGTTTTCAAGTCCGTATTTCAATAAGCCCAACTGGAACCTGCCTCACATTTTATATTCTCTTCCTAACAAATTAAAACCCAGTTTTTAAGTCCAAGGTTAGCTATCCAAGTAGTATCTAATTTTCTGTCTCTTCAAATAAGAAACATATAATAAAAAAATGTTGTCGCCTTTATAGTCTTTGAGAATCCACATTGTGCATGTAGAAGATGAACATCATATGTGAAAAAGGAAAATCATTAGTGAAATGGCTTTACTTAAACCTGAATTTGATGCAAGTACAAACTCTCACTCAACACCAATGAAACACTTTATGCGCTAATGCTTATTTGGCCTTTTGAATATGCCGGTTCCAAATGTTGACACAAAAATATCGTAAAGGAGTGGAACTTGAAGAAATATAAAGAACATAACAGGAATGCAAGAGAACAAGACAACAGGAATGCAAATCCACGATAGTCGGTCGTGAAGGACAATGTAGATGGCAGTTGCAAAGGTGAGCATCATCGTAACGATTGAGAAGAAAAGTGCATCAATTCCCATAATCAGTTTAAATGGCAAGGACAACAGGAATTCACCTTCAGAGTATCGTGATTTGAGGATCCCGAGGAACATTAGTACTGAACTGGCAGAAGAGAACAAGGACAAACCATCTGCTACTATGAATGTCACAAAGTAATCATGATTCAAGTACAAGGGATCACCCGTTTCGTTATTGTAACCACCGGGCACTGTGAATACTGCTGTGAACATAATAGTAGCGACAAGAGTGGCCACTACTGTGCAAGACGTTGCCGTGTCCTTCATCCACTTCTCACCAAGTTTTCTCATTGCTTCATGTTCTAAAGTAAACAAAGAGTGAGCTGTCATACCTTTAGCATTTTTAATTTCTCTATACATTGGTTTAACAACCTTCTTCACTTCCTGCAATAAGGGAAAGGAATAGAGGAGGCAAGCTAAATGAAAAAGAAAAATGCAAGACAAATAATCTAGAAATTACAGCTGAAGAAACTTTCGACGTGACAAATGCGAGTGGATACCTCAAACCATTGGAGCTCCCTCTGCATCTGCAAAGCTGCACCTGGAATGTGATCAAGATGGGAAGAAGGTGATATCATTGCCGCGTGATGTAAGATTGTATTTCCATTTTTATCCAAGCTAGTTGATAACAAGTTCTTCCTCGGCCCCATTCTATGCAACAAGCAGAAGATCTTTTCTTGCCGTTGCAGAACTGCAAGTAGAAATATGTTGCGATCCTCCTCATCTACAGTCCATAATATATCAGGATATGCTGTAAGGATCTCTTCAACAAACTTGGAGTTTCCGTGCCTAACAGCACTGAATACCGCTTGAAATAATTTTGTGTTGCGTATCTCTGAGTGATTCAATGCTGATATATCATGGGAAATGCAGCCCAGCAAATCATGGACTTGAACACATTTTACCTTTTTATCATGTATACGCTTGATGCTAGGGACTGCAATCAAAACAAAGTTACTAATCCACTCATTATTTTCAAATGAAGATTGAAATGAATACTCTCGTTATAGTTCATACCGAGGAATTTTAGGACATCCCATACAAGTCCATACAGATGATTGAGTGCTGAAAATGTAAAACCATTAGAATTTTAGGTGGTTTTCTAAAAGTACCTAGGTTTCTAAATACTTAACAATGTTTATGCCATGGTAGTCTAAACATACCTTGTGGAACGAAGTTTTGTTGGTTACGCGGTATTCCGGGATGAGCCTCAATATCCCAGGGAACGTTGGATATGCGAGGGGAATGTACAGGCATACCTTTCAAGAAAGGACTTGATCAACAGTGCTTTCATAGTCTAAATCCAAGGGAAGGAAATCTAAGAGACATGCAAAAAAATGAATCCAAAATATCTGTTTATCTCCGTGTCTATAATTTGAACTCCTAATTTGGTTGCTTTCATTTTTGTTCCAACGGAACAAACAATTTTCTTGTGTTTTACTTGAACGACTTAGCATGCTCCGTCAACATGAAAGTTAGCATGCATTCTGTCAACATGAAAGTACTTCTTCTTTCTCTGCATGTATGTTTACTGCTATTCTTTCAGTATGACCTCGAGTAAATGGTGGATGCACTGGCATTGGCCATAAAAAATGAGCTGCTCAAGGAATGATCTGAATAGGCTAGCCCCTGTCTTGTTTCTTTCTGTATCTAATTTAAAGGTCAACAGTTGTGTCTCTACAAATTGTATAGAAATACCTGGAATGATGAATGCTTGTCTTTCGTTCTTAATTAAATGTGTCTTTTGTAACCCTTGGTTTTCTTGTTATTGCAGCGCATTTGTGGGTTTTGCTGATTGATGGTTTCCAGTTCCCTTTGGTATGCTCTGAATTTGATTATATCTCTTCTTTATCATACTATGCAATATGATGTTATCCTCTTGGCCAAATCATAAAAAATGCTCTACAACAAATATCAATAACTCAATTTCCTTAACTATGAGCGATAAAAGAAATTGCTTATCTAAAAGACTCAAGAATGAAGCCATATTGAAATGGCACGAGGTATACTGAACCAGTAAACATGTTGATAGAATAAAAGTTTAGTGCACATAGTGAATCAAAATATCCACAATAATAGATCCATTGTTTCCAGAACGCCAATCGAGATGCACTTGTGAATGCTGATTGTCTAGTAGCCAATGTTACAAGTGTTTTGTCTGCAGTAGCCAACCCAGGGAACCGTTGGACCAGATCCAAAGTAACATCTATGGAAACACATGTATGCATACGGATATGTAAATCAAAATCACATCAATTAGGTACTTGAGCATTATATCAATGAGAATGAGGTGGTCATTTCCCTTTTTACCATATATTTTTGCAATGATGCACGTTTCAAGAAGCATGCCCCCTTGGGTTTGGTCTCTTGTTTCAGGATCCAAATCACTTGTTTCAAGATCCAAATCTTGGTTTTGGTCTCTTGTTTCAGCATCCAGATCTTCCTCTTGAGTCTCGTGGTAAAGAAAATGTACCATGTCGACGTGGCAAAATTGAGCAGCCACAACAACTGGAATGTGTTTGTAACTATTTTTTAACCTTAGGAGATCATGGTTCTTTCTCACCAAAGGCTTAGCTACCTTTATGATTCCCCCTGCTGCTGCAAGAGAAAGTGCCGTTTCACTTGTTTCATTTTGAAGTGCCAAGTCTTTTGCTTTCATCATATGGACCAACCCCTCCACAATCTTCACATGTCCACATAGTACTGCAATGTGGAGTGCGGTGTCCCCGTTTGTCGATATTTGGGTAGTCAATGCTGTGGGGTGTAGCTCGAGAAAGTACTTCACATTTGCCCAATCCCCCTTGTGAACCAACGTGTATAGAGTCATCAGAATCCTTTCCCCCACAACGCCTGCAAAGGTTCTCTGTTTATTCATCTCATGTTTGTTATTGTATATATGTATTTTTCATGTTCTCAACTTACATTTTCTCTTTTATTTGTAGAAAGTATGTCAGAAACTTTACACTTAAAAGAGACTATGGAATTCATGTTCGACATAAGTTAGACGTTCACCTAGTAAGCATATTTTGTAAGTTCATTATGAACTATGCATGTAACTTTTACACTATGCATAAAATACTCTAGGGCAAATTAGATGAATCCGACTCTTAGGTACATACTCACGTGAGTATGGGTGGTCTTCACACTGCCGGTAAGTAGAGATTCCCATCAGCCTCGTGCTTCAATGTGGCCCTCGACCACCATTTTTCTTTTTTGGCTCTCTCTCTCTCATGCGCACAACCGCCCGCTAGTGTGTACACACACAAACAGAAGCGAGTGCATGCATAGAGACACACACGCACACATTTGTTTGACAGCACGAGAACATAAGAGTGCATTCGAAAGTGCTTTTACTTACCTAATTCGCTGGCTGAACTTGTTTCTGATTCCTCAACCATCTCGAAACCATTAGTAGTAGTAATCATGCTACGACTTTCTTGTGATTCGACATTTGGTTGCTCTTGGGTGTTGTCTGAATCATCAGAAGTGGTATCCGAGCTGCTTTGGCTTCCCATTGATCCTTTGTCCAAATCAGCTACTTACATGGAGTTGTTCCGGACCTTACTCTTTTAATTAATTTTCACTCTGCTGGTATGCTTAGTTTCTTCTTTGATTCTTGCAGGCTGAACCCAGAGTTCATTTATATATAACTCTTAACTCTACTAACTCCACACACATGGGAAAAGGAAATACATATTGTACACGCAAAGGGAGAAAAGGAATAAATGAGACACTCATATTCCTTTTGGTATTGTTAAGAGCAAGTTTACATGGACAACTCCGGTGCACGGATTTGGACGCAAATGTGTCCCTAACTGTCCGAAGCACATGGGTTCCTTCATTATTTATAGGTTTCACGTGCTTCAGACGATGTCAGCCATATGTGCACTAAAGTTTGGGTTGAGAAACTTTCTCTGTTGTTAGTTTTATGGATTTACTATGATGTCCTTTGGGTCAGAATATCATACCAGAGACTATGAATAAATCTGGAGTGGTATTATTGGGAACTGAATGGGAAAAAAAACAGTACTCAGGAGAGCAAAATGTGGTTTTTGCTTTCCTTCATGAGGTTACCATGTTTTTATTCTATGATTCTATGTTTTTGCTTTCCTTCAGGATATAATACCAAAGTCTGGAGTCAGGGTTTTGTCTCTATTTTTTGCTTTCCTTCAGAATATCGTACCAAAGTCGGAACAAACTTTCTCTATTTTTCTTTCTTTTTTACTTTTGCTTTCCTTCCTGATGTTACCATAATTGTATTCTATTATTCTATTAGACTCTATGTGGCCTATATTGTCTAAATTAATTCTTTATATCTTTATTTAAAAAAAAATTATATTTGTTAATTTTCATCAATTTTTCGGAGTTTGTTGGTTCGTCTCGACGAAAGAAATTTAAAAGTATATAAAATTATATTCAAAAGTTAATATTTTTTATTAAAGACAAAAAAAAAAAATCAAAACACATCTTGTATAATTGAAGTAATTACTATCAATTAAAACAGATTGAGGGGCATTAGTTAAAGCACATTTAATACATAAAATTTCTGAAATAATTACTGTTTATTGAATTTAACTATTTCCAAATCTAAGGTAATTCTCTTCATACTAAATTATCTCATACCGATTAATGAACACAAGAAAAACAATCATTAAGGCATATGTAATTGGGGTCTTTTTGTTTTTTTCTTCTTCTATTGTAGTTGAGGCCCAAGGCCTGATCCAAACTAATAAGCCTATAGCGTTTGGTCATGCATTTGCAAGGCCAACTTCCTCACAAGATACTATTACGTTTATGATTAAAAACCATTGACATGCCAAAATTCAAATTCAAATGAATTCCTGATTTTCATGAGAGATCATTGTGTGCAGGATATGTTTGGTGAAAAGAGTTTCCATAATACTCGATTACAACTGTAAAGACTTCAAGTCAACTTTGGTAAGTTTGACACAAGCAGAGGTGGACCACCTAGACATCTATATGGCTTCACAGTGGTGCAGAAGAAGAGGAGACATAGCTCAAGGAAAAGAAAGACCCAGTCGAGCTGCCAAATTGATCGTATTGTTGAAAGTCTTTGGGCTAATGGTAGCAGATTGTCGACATGAGGGCCTTTTTTTGGAACATCAGGTTGATGAGTATTGGTCTCGATGGAGCTTGTCTAACATTTTCCTTTGATCATTTGGTCGATCTGATATTTAGTTAACGATCTTCTATCGTTATGTTCCCACTGAGGCAATCAAATAATTAATCTGTTGAAACTCTGGTTGCATGGTTCTCTCTCATTCTCTCTCTCTATATTTTTTTTTATCAACCTCTCTTGTTTGTTATGGTCAAAGATCTATATGGTTTGAGGCTAATCGAGTAATTTGATCGTATTCTTTATGCCTTAATGACTGTAGTTTGGCTAGGTTCCATAGAGATTTTTCAGGTCCAACTCTTAATAAGCCCGACTAGAACCCGCCTCATATTTTGTATTTCTTTCCTAATAATTAAACCCCAGTTTTCAAGTCCAAGGTTAGTTATTGTTGGAAATTTAAGTTTTATAAATTTAAATGGAAGGGTTCTTTTTCAAGAGTCGCATCTTTTCATTAAGTTGCATATCTTTTAAAAGAATATGACTTTTAATCTTATAAGGTTTTGAATGAGTAGTCATACCTTTTCATCATAAAGAACTTAAATCAAAAGGTAACTTCAAAGGACGTGACCTTTTGTGAAGAAGCACATAGAATTCTATAAATATGGGATTGCTCCCTTAGTTTTAAGAATGTAGTGAATATTTCTATTTCTTCTATATACATATTACTTTCCTATATTAATCTGGGCAATTTGAGAGAGACTTGGTAACTCTGTCTACCTCCAATCATGTAACATGGAGACATCCTGTGAGATTCTGGATTGTATCTTGGAGCGGTATTCATCTGTCAGTACGTACACGAAAGGGGGCGAATATGGCTTTAGAACAATGACTTGTCATGACTTCCATCAATTTCACAGGCTATTTTTTCTATCTCTTATCTTTGATATTTTGATTTATAATAATCATGTCTTTTAATTGATTCATGCCAATTTCTATTTATTAAATATTTTTGTGATTATTGTGAAAATTCCCCAACAATTATCAATAGTATCTAATTTTTCCCTCTTCAAACAAGAAATATTTAGTAAAAAGAATGCTATGTCACCTTTATAGTCCTTGAGAATCCACATTGTGCAACATTGTATATGCAAAAGAAGAATTATACGCGAAATGGCTTTACGTAACTTCAATTCAATGCAAGTCCACAAGTACAAACGCTCACTCAACACAAATGAAACACTTCTAGCGCTAACGCTTATTTGGCCTTTTGAATATGCCGAATCCAAATGTTGAAACAAAAATGTCATAAAGGAGTGGAACTTGAGGGAAAATGAAGATCGTAACAGGAATGCTAGAGAACAAGACAATGGGAATGCAAATCCACGATAGTCGATCGTGAAGAACAATGTAGATGGTAGTTGCAAAGGTGAGCATCATCGTAACGATTGAGAAGAAAAGTGCGGCAATTCCCAGAATCAGTTTACATGGCAAGGACAATAGGAATTCACCTTCAGCATATCGTGATTTGAGGATCCCGAGGAACATTAGTACTGAACTGGCAGAAGAGAACAAGGACAAAGCATCTGCTACTATGAACGTCATGAAATAATCATGATCCAAGTACAGGGGATCACCTGTTTCGTTATTGTAACCGCCTGGCACTGTGAATACTGCTGTGAACATAATTGTAGCAATAAGAGCAGCCACTACTGTACAAGATGTTGCCGTCTCCTTCATCCAAGTCTCACCAAGTTTTCTCATTTTCTTGTGTTGTGAAGTAAACAAAGAGTCAGCTGTCATACCTTGTTTATTTTTCATTTCTCTATACATTGGTTTAACAACCTTTTCCACTTCCTACAATTTTATTGTCAGAACATTTTGACCCCAAATTAGAAGAGAAGGGAAAGGGATAGAGGAGACAAGCTAAACGAAAAAGAAAAATGCAAGAAAAATAACATAGAAATGATAGCTGAAGAAAGTTTTTGATGTGACAAATGTGAGTGGATTACCTCAAACCATTGGAGCTCCCTCTGCATCTGCAAAGCTGCACCGGGAATGTGATCAAGATGAGAAGAAGGTGATATCATTGCTGCTTGATGTAAGATTGTATTTTTATTTTTATCCAAGCTAGTTGATATCAAGTTCTTCATTGGCCCCATTTTATGCAACAAGCAAAATATCTTTTCTTGCCGTTGTAGAACTGCAAATAGAAATATGTTTCGATCCTCCTCATCTAGAACCCATACTATATCAGGATATGCTATAAGCATCTCTTCAACAAACTTGGAGTTTCCGTGCTTAACAGCACTGAATACTGCTCGAAATAATTTTGTGTTGTGTATCTCTGAGTGATTCAACACTGATATATCCTGGGAAATGCGGCCCAACAACTCATGGACTTGAACATGTTTTACCTTCATATCATGTATACGCTTGATGCAGGGGACTGCAATCAAAACAAAGTTACTGATCCACTGATTAATTTCAAACGAAGATTGAAATGAATACTCTCGTTATAGTTCATACCGAGGAATTTTAGGACATCCCACACTAGTCTGTACAAATGATTGAGTGCTGAAAATGCAACACCATTAGAATTTTGGGTGGTTTTCTGAAGGTACGTAGGTTTCTAAATACCTAACAATTTATGTCATAATTGGCTGAACATACCTTGTGCAATGATGTTGTCTTGTTTACTTGGTCTTTCGGGATGAGCCTCAATGTCACAATGAATGTTGGAGACCCAAGGGGAATGTACAGGCATACCTTTCAAGAAAGGACTTGATCAACAATGCTTTCATAATTTAAATCCAAGGTAGAAAATCAAAGAGACATGCAAAAAATGAAGCCCAAATATATCTTTATCTGTGTCTGTAATTTGAACTTGAAATTTGGTTACTTTAATTTTTGTTCCAATGTGACAAACAATTTTCTTGTGTTTTACTTCAAAAATGTACATACATACCATCAACATTAAAGTACTTCTTTCTCTGCATGTGTGTTTAGGGCTATTCTTTCAGTAGGACTATGAGTAAATGGTGGATGCACTAGCATTGGCCATCAGAAATGAGCTGCTCAAGGAATGATCTAAACAGGCCATCCCATATCTTGATTTTTTTATGTATCTAATTTAGAGGTTGACAGTACTCTCCCTGCAAATTACAGATGAAGAATACATGGAATGCCCAATACTTTTGCAACCCTTGGTTTTCTTGTTATTGTAGCACGTTTGTGGATTTTGATCTTTCTTGTATTGTGGCTTGCAGTGCTTGGTTATTTGGTTATTTGGTCATGTGAAGCTGCTGCTTGGTGGTTTCCAATTCTCTTTGGTGTGCTCTGAATTTGATTGTACCTCTTCTTTATCATACTATGCAATATGATGTTATCTTCTTTGCCAAGTCATTAAAATGCACTAGCAACAAATATCAATAACTCAATTGCCTTACCTATAAACGATAAAAGAGATTCCTAATCTAAAGACTCAACAATGATGCCCTATTTTAAATGGCACGAGTAGATTGAACCAGTAAATGGGTAGACAAAATAAAAGTTTAGCGCGCAGAATGAATCAAAATACCCACAAGAATAGATCCATTCTTTCCAGAACGCCAATCGAGATCCATTTTCGAATGCTGATTGTCTAGTAGCCAATGTTTCAAGTGTTTCGTCTGCAATAGCCAATCCAGGGAATCGCTGGACCAGAGCCAAAGCAACATCTACGAAAATAAATGTACGTGTACAGATATGCAAATCAAAATCACATCGATTAGGCACTTGAGCACTATATCAGTGAGAATGAGGTGGTCATTTTCCTTTCTTACCATATATTTGTGCAATGATGCATGTAGTAAGAAGCTTGCCACCTTGGTTTTGGTTGCTCGTTTCAGGATCCAGATCTTCCTCTTGAGTCACGCAGTAAAGAAAATGTACCATGTCCACATGGCAAAATTGAGCAGCCACAACAACTGGAATGTTATTATAATTATTTTTTACCCCTAGGATATCATGATTCTTTCTCACCAAAGGCTTAGCTACCTTTGTGATTCCCCCTGCTGCAGCAAGAGAAAGTGCCGTTTCACCTGTTTTATTTTGAAGTGCCAATTCTTTTGCACTCATCTTTTGGACCAACCCCTCCACAATCTTCACATGTCCACATAGTACTGCAATGTGGAGAGCAGTGTCCCCATTTGAAGAAATTTGTGTATCCAGCGGTACTGGGTGTAGCTCGAGAAAGTACTTGACCTTTGCCCAATCCCCCTTGTGAACCAACGTGTATAGAGTCATCAGAATCCTATCCCCCCCAACTCCTGCAATGGTTCTTTGTTTATCCATCTTATGCTGTTATTGTAGATCTATATTTTTCATGTTCTCAGCTTACATTTATTTATTTTATATGTAGAAAGTGCGTCAGACACTTGAGACTTAAAAGAGACTATAAAATTCATGTTCAACATATTTAGTTAGACCTTCACGTACTAAGCATATTTTGTAATTCAAGTTCATCATGAGCTATGCATGCGGCTTTTACACTATGCATGAAATGCTCTAAGGCACCTTACCTTGTAAACCCCATCTACACTAGAAAGTTCAAAAAAATTTACAAACAAATACAAGTTTCGTGGCATGTCCCTATCATGTCTTTGATATTCAAATCAGATGAATCTGACCCTTAGGTACATACCCACACCTAAAATTTGTACTTGAGTTCGTTTGGTATAAATACTCGTAATGATTCATCGACGTAATTGTGCTACACATTCACACACTTGCACACACATGAGTGTGGGGAGCCTACTTACTGGCCACCAATTTTTTTCTTCTCTCTTTCTCTCACCCACACAACTGCCCGCGTACACACGCACACAGATTTGTTTGACAGCGAGAATAATGTTGTGTGAGAAGTGCATTCAAAAGTGCTTCTACTCACCGATTTCGTTGGCTGAACTTGTTTCTGATTCCTCAACCACCTCTAAATGACTTTCTTGAGATTCCACATTTGGTGACTCTTGGGAGTTGTCTGAACCATCAGAATTAGTATCCGTGCTTTGGCTTCCCGTTGATTCTTTGATTGATCGGCCGGCTTTGTCCAAATCATCCGGAGTAGTATTATGTTTCTTAGCCATCCTAATGAGAAAGTCATGAAAAAAATACAAACCAAAGAGAGTACATTTAATTTAGGTGAAAGGAACAAAAACTATCTACTTACATGGAGCTGTTCTGGAGCCCTAATTACTCTTGTAGATTTCACTCTGCTGGTATGCTTAATTAGTTTCTTCTTAGATTCATGCAGACTGAACTCAATGTTGGTTTATATATAGTCTACTAACTTTGGACATGAGAAAAGCAAATGTGCATCGTACACGCAAAGGGATAAAAGGAGACACCCATATATTCCTTCTCTGCTTCTGCTATTTTTAGTGGTTCAGTCCTATGGAGTTACTATGATGCCCTCTGGGTTCGAATTTGGACCTACTAGTGAAATCAATTCGAGTTCGATCGACTTGTAAACATAGAAGACGGAACCCAATCGGTTCGGATTAAAATTTCCGCATATCGATCCCGACCGATTTTGTGAATGGACCATATCGGTTTGGGTAGGATCAATTCGGTCGGGGAATTCGGGACATTCAGATTGATCAAAATGGACTTAGTTTTATTTTGAAATATTGGGTTTAGTTTTGGACCACAAATAGAAAAAAACAATACTATAGAGCCCAAAACTTTTGTATTTAGGTCAAAATCACCTATTAAAAATCTAAAAACTGTATTCGATTCCGTTTGGTTGGTTATAACAAAATAGAGGGATATCCGAAACCAAACCCGAACCGGAAAATTGAAAAAATTAGTTCGATTAAACCGAAACCGACGACTAACCCTTATTCCGGACCAACTAAACCGCGGTCTTTTTAGTTAGTTCGATTTAATCTATAATTCTTTCACCCTTAATCAGACCACAAAGACTATGAACAAATCTGGAGGGGTATTATTGGGAACTGAATGGAAGAAAAAATAACAGTACTCAGAAGAGGAACCTGAACTTTTGAACGAGGGTTCATTTGGATTTTCTACTTTTTCTTTCTTTTTCCTTTTGCGTTCCTTCCTCAGGCTACTATGTTTTTATTCCATATATGGCGTGATTCTTGCCTACACACTACACAGCCTTTGCTAATATTGGAAAAGTCTAGAGTCCGAGAAAAGAGACTAAGAAATTCTCTCCGAATTCTCTTCGTAATATTTTTTTGTGTGTCATAACAATGGGAACTATGAAAAATGCAATAACACATGACCATAAAATGCGTAAGTGATCATAAAATTGGTTATTTAATCACAAATATACATAACTTTCTTTTGACATCACATTTATTCGTAACTATACCAAAATAACATGCAACAAAAAATGCAACATAATCAAAATTTATACACGATGATTTGGTAGTCACCATTATGTTTTTAGCTACTCAGTTGCTTTGAGGCCAAAAATCGAACTCGCTCCAATAGACAGTTGTGGAGTCTGGAATCCGAATTAGACTTCTTGTTGAAAAGTGCCTTGAATTTGAAGAAAAAAAGATTTTGGGTAGTAGCTAATATTACCGGTAGTAGTATTGGAACTACCAGTAATAGGAAGTTCTAATTTTGGGCAGTGGCTAACAGTACAGGTAGTAGTGTTGGAACTACCGGTACTAAAAGTTTCTGATTTTTTGGACAGCATTCAATAGTACCGGTAGTAGGTGCAGTACTACTGGTAGTAAGGGGATGGGCGAGAATCCTAGTGATAAGATTTAGGAGATTTGTTTTCCTAATCTATTTTGGATGGTGCATATCTTTACCTATTTTTTAGGAGATTTATTTTTATATTCTTCAGGAATTGTTATTCTTTCCTATTATTAGGATTTTTTATAAATATGAAAGATATGATTTCCTAAAATAAATCTCAAAAGAAAAAAGTTTGAGATCTAATTGATTGGACACCTCACATTAGGGTTTTAGAACATAGTCGGCCCTTGTAATCTCTCTTGATCATAGTAAAATCTATTTCTCTCCTCCCGTGAATGTAAGTTTAAACTATTGCTTAATCGGATCCACGTAAATCTTTGTGTCTTTCTGTTTTCTTATTGATTATTTCTTCTTATTTATCGTATTTTTCATAACATTTTTCGACAGTATGTTGCAAACTCTCTTGCTAAACCTGCAAAATACTCAACACTAAGTTAGTGTTAATCGAGATTGGGTCTCCGACGCTTTCAGTAAGAGCGATAGCAACTTGAAGTAAGAAAGCTAGTGCGAGTATATGCACATACCTGAAGTAGGACTGCCCTTGGGGATATTTATAGAGTAGGAGTCCAACTGTTTGCCTGAAGCTTTGGTTAATAATATAGTGTCGTGGTCTGAAAACCACGGTAGTACTACCATGTGTCCCACATTCGTGCAAATCAAGTGGGCATATTCACACTACCTTCTCCACGTGGCGAGGCCAAGCATAGAACTTTCGTCATCATGACCGGAAGTCAAGATGAGCTACAATGTACGGCTGCTTAGCTGAAGAACGATGCCGAGGGTCACATAGGACACCTCAGCCTGTATACAGAGTGCAAGTTATGTAGGTCTTTAGGGCCTAACCTAATTGAGGCCCAATACAAATGAGCTGAAGATGATCGTGGACCGAAGACCCACTGTTGTATATTCCAACCTACTACAACAACACCAAAAATATGTTATTTTTCTCGCCAAAAGTACCAAACATATTTTTCCTTGCTAAATGGGTACTTTTGATGAGGAAAATTAATATTTCCTCGCCAAAAGTAACGAAAATAATTTTCTCGCAATTGTGTTAAAAATGACGACAAATTTATTTTTTCGTCGCCATATATACCCATTTGGTGACAAAATTAAATTTCGTCTTCCACTTTTGTTGCCATATATGATTTTTGTTGTAGTGTACTACAACAACACCAAATTGATGATGCAAAAAATGAGATGGTGGCCTCTGTGCTCCTACGATGGTTCTTGCACCCAAGTCTTAGGACAAGAGATAGTTTTTAAAATGGTTAGTTTTTAAAATGGTCATTTCGACGATCAAGTTAGTAATTGGTTTGGAGACGGTGTATAAATTATGTAAGAATATACATTGTCATTGGACTAAAGCCCCTTTTATGTGGAGGATGGAGAAATTTGAGAGACCTGATGGTTGTCGATCACGCTCCCTTTTTCTTATAGGACGATGCGGGACATTTATAGAGGGCTCTGTCTCTAAAATTTTGAGCGTTCTAAGGCACCATATGTGGAATCTTGCTAAGTGGACCTCGCAATTGAATTCTCTTAGCCGAGCAACTAACTCTCGTAAGGATGAATACCAATTTGTGATACTATATATCGAGAGTGAGTGTTGAGCGAACGATTATTAAACGATTAGATATTAAGTGATCGAGCGTTAAGAAGTTAAGCATTGAAATGAACTAATCCTAACTCACCAATGCGTAATATTATTATAATATAATGTGTGTGTGTGTACCATAACTTCTGGAATTTTTCCAAATTCAAGTGAATTTTTATTAAGTTGTTGACACTTTATTGCCTACGTGGGAAGCCTTCTCCCACTCAGGCTAGACAGGAAAGACGGCCTTTGCCTTCTAATACATGTCCTTTCTACTGTCCTTTTATGTATACATGTCTAATGATTGTTTGGTGATTGCACAAAGTTTGTCCCCCCCCCCCCCCACCCCATGCGCATAAATCACAAGTGGAAGTTCAAGGGACTGACTTTCTATTTTAAACATCATCTCATATTTTGAACTCTTATATTAGTGGATGCATAACACTTAATATCTTCATCCCGTAAATGTATCATATTTTACCGGTACATATAATTATTCATTTCGTTATGGATTTCTTTTATAAGGTTCTATTTTTATTGATTTGACTCCATTTTACGTACTTGACTCAACGGTTGGAGTATCGCTTTCATATGACTAGAGAAATTTTTATTTTTGCTAACATAACAAAAAGTACAAATTTGCAGCAATGAGTCAACCCGCTTTCACTTATAGACGAGCGGGACCAAATTGAAGAAAAGCACGCGAGAGAGAGAAAGTTGAGTATCAACTCACCTTTCTTCATCCACAAGTAGGTGAAGACTAAGAGAGCCGAACCCCAACACGAAACTTCTCATTGTGCTACACGTTTTTTTTCTCCTTCGTGTTTTTTATAGCATGAATGAGCGAAATGATGTACAAATAATGAGAAAATCTGAAAACACAACAATGTGCTTAACACGTTTATATGTCACTGTTTTGTTGGCAATTAGATGAGTGTGATTTTTTGGTGGCGAAATTTCTCCAAGGTGATGTTATGGAGTAGCCCATTCTGAGGCCCAGAAGGCTTTCCCGGTTTATGAGCCCATAATAATCACTCATTGTGTAGGTAGAGTCCAGGCAAGTGGCAATTAATATATACGTACAATATATCTATATACAAACCACCCCTTTTGTGTATCATTTGACTTCTTATTTTCCACAAAAACCTCTCCCTTGTCTCCCTCTAATCTAGATTAGATAATCCGACATGCAGCCGCCGGAATACTCCGTCGACGGCAGCCCGTCTCCGACGAGGAGACAGCTACAGGGCCCTCGCCCGCCCCAGCTTAGAGTCCGGAAAGAGTCCCACGCGATCAGGAAGCCGCCTATGGGCCCTCCACCGTCGCGCCAACAAGCGCCGCACCGACCTGAGGAGCAGACCCAGAATCGGCAACCTGTAATTATCTACGCCGTGTCTCCCAAAGTCATCCACACAACCGCCACCGACTTCATGTCCTTGGTCCAACGCCTGACGGGATCGTCCTCCTCCTCCTCCTCCGCAGCCACTAATCGCGGCGATGTGTCTCCGGCGGCACGGTATGCGTCGATAGAGCGGACGAGTCCGAAAGAGAGAGTAAAGGATAGAGAAACAGTGAACGATATCATGGGTTTGGTTCAAGGCATCGAAGTGGGTCAGAATCCGGGAATTCTATCGCCTGCTCCGGCAACTCTACAGCCTATTTCTCCGGGATTCTTCTCACCGGGATCTGACCCACACGGGTTCTCACTTTTGCAAGATCTAAGTCCTATTAATTACGGTAACATGTTTATGCCCAGTCCTTCAACCTTGTTTTCAGCTCCGATGGTTTCGCCATCTCCCTCCTCGTTTGATCTATTCAACCAATTCCTTGACTTTTAGCGCAGTTTTCCAGAGAGAGAAACGGTGAGAAAATTTCGTGTACAACTACAATTTTTTTTCCTAGAGAGAGAAAGTCCAAGAAAACGGTGGAAACGAAAGGTAAAATCTCACGTATGGCGTAGATCTTCAGTAGTTGGTGAGTATTGCTCCTATGGCGTACTGGTGGCTCATTTCTACCCAAATTGTTGTAAGATTTGTCCGCGAGTCTAGAAATATAATTTTCATACACTGATTAAGACACCAATCTGTGCGTCTGATGAATAAGGTATGTAGAGCATGTAAAGATGTATCAGAGCACTGAAATATTTTTCGTAGTTGGGTCTGATTATTTATTGGGCTTTGATGGTTGGTGGGTCAAGTGATATTGTGATTGGCTACTTCCTTAGACTTTTTCTTTCTTTTGTTTTTTTAATCATTAGGTATTTTTTAGACTACCCATCTCTTCCGTTTTTCTTTTTTTAATTCAATGTTGTTCATATTCCATGTAACGTTTGGGCATTGTAAACTCTATTCTAATCAAATTGACACGAATTTTTGTTTGGGTTTATTTTTTGACCTTTTCACACTCTCCACAATTATTTTCTCCATGGTGATTATATGTATCTCGCGAAAATCTCCACCCACATCACCATTTAATATTTCTTTGCTCACTATTTGTTAAATTTATAAGAGTCATGAGGTCATCAGTAGACGTCACATCACGCTTTTTCATCAACGTGCTTTCTTTACACGTGGTTTAAAAGAATTGGTTTACTGCAATTCGTAACTTAGGGACCATCACTCTATGCAAACAATATTGTTCATCGTATGTTTGAGTATAAACAAACACTTCAAGAACTATCATGTAGACAAAAAGCTCTTAACCAAGACAACCATAACACCAAATTGTCTGCAATTCAGAGGTAGGTTTTGATGCGTCACTACTACACATAGATGTGGGAATCTAACTCTACTTAACTTGGTCAGATTCCTCTTTCAAGTTCCCTCTTCCTTCTTTTCACAAACAGTATTCATGTGTGTTTTCGTTTTTTCATTGGGATTCATCTTTCAGTAACGCTGTTGATCTGTCTTCTCAATCCCATAACAAGTACCCTTTTTTGAACATTTGGAGGTCATGGGCAGTTGAGACCATGGGCTTTTTCTTACTGTTAAAAGTTGTGAAGATTCAATTTTTTAGACTTTTGTTTTACATAGTTGTCCCCACCGTTTGCATGCAACTGCCTAAGTTGCACACATTCATTTCCTTAGACTTTATTTGGGGTTTTTTTTTTTCAAGAAACAAGAACATGTGAAGCCGGTTTCAGCATAATATTCACACCAAAAAAGCATTCCATTTATAAAAAGTATATATAGATACACAAACCTGATGGACTCCTCCTGAAGTATAGATACCCAAACCTGATGAAGTCCTCTTAGAATCCTTAGGTCAAGGAGGTCCAAAAAGTTTTCATTTCCAAAGATTACAACAAATATACCAGAAGTATTACACTTATAAAGGTGGTCAAGTCCAAAAGGATAGGTTCATTGCTTCATGCTTTGTATAACTACTCGATCCAAAGGTACGATGCGAATACCATTTAGGGATGGTAGGTCACGAAACTTACAATTATCTGTAATTAAGGTACCGTGTCCAATAATCAAACACTACGATTACTGTGGAGAGTTAAATGGCATGTAAACTTCTGATCACAGACATGCAAACTGCATGAACAACAATTCAAAGTGTTAAAGCATTCAAGTTAAAACCAACTATCAATCAAAGAAAGACTGTCCACATGTTGCATATTCTAATGTTGTTGGGACATAATTTAGCAAGTAACGCCACACAAGTCGCATTATTCCCCCCCGATTGAAAAACTAACTAGGTTGGTTGACGATCACAAACACACAAGGCGGGTTGTTGATCAACCACTCAAATTCCTCGTACATGAAATGAGAATAAAATTCTCTTTAAATAAAAAAAATGAGTATTATTTTTGTTGAGATTGCAAAATTGCGTAGAGTTTTAAAGCATTCAATTTAAAACTAATTGTCTCTAAGAGGAAAAACTGTCCATCATGAAAAATTAGTTTTGGAGGTCATTGAGTTCGGACGGACTTAGTTGTTGTAATTGCTAATCCCAAAATTGTATTTTCGAATGTTATTGGATGAAATTTAGCAAGTAACTAGCACTCAAGTTGCATTATTCCTTTATGATTGAAAAACTAACAATTATCGTGACGCCCAATTTCTTGGTACATTAAATAATTTATTTAAATTTTATTTCATTAAAAGATAAGATTTAAATAGAAATATCCCCAATATTTTTTATATAAATTTAAAACCAAGTTCAATAGTGCATAATTCAAAAATGACCAAATTACCCCTCAGAGTTTATATTTATTCATAACCTCAAAATAAAGAAATATCATAACTAAAACTAAGGGTACAGCATCCAGGTGAACAACTCCTTTCCATCGACACCCGGCACTTTTTACGCGAGTTGCTCCTCCGTTAGCTCATTTCCATCTGGTATGAAACACCAAAAAAAGAGAAGTTACATTGATGAGTAATGAACTCAGTAAATAAAGTTACCCGAAAAACTAAACCCACAGGTGATACATCACATAACATATATGAATTCTAAACAGTTGAGATAACAAACATGGAATTAAGCTTAGGAGGTGTTTGGGAGCCTACTTTCTGGCTTTTTATTTTTGACTTTTTGGTTTTTTAGCTTTTTAGATTATGACCAGAATGAATTTTGAATTTGGGAGTAGTGTTTGGGAGAAATGTGCAGAATGCATTTTGCAAAAGTAATAGAATGCAAAATAGGAATGAAAATGCAAAAAGGAGGTCTAAACCTCTTTTTGAGTTTTTGGTCCTAAAGTCGAAAATGGAGAATGAGTTATGTAGAACTCATTCTGGGAACTGCCTCCCAAACAACCAAAATCCAAAAATGATAATGGGAAAATGCAAAAAATAGGCTCCCAAACACCCCCTAATACTAAGTAACAAGTGAAGAACACTAACACATTGGCAAGTTTTATTTAAGTCCTATAGTGTTTTTAGGTACACAGTAAAGTATATCATATCCTCTCTTAGACACTATTATAGGCCCCTTAGTTGGCATTGACCAGTTCTTGCCTACCCAAGGTCACAACTCGAATCATAACCCGACAAGAAAAGAACCTTCTACTGTTCTCTCAAATCCATACCTACCTCACCTTATCTAGATCCCACGAACATGACGTCACTAGGTCTAGTCTCTATGTACTTTAGTCACTTCTCCTAATAAACTCAAAGACGCGCAAAACACTAGGTGTCATTCCCTTAGGATCCGGAGTTGCCTTCGTAGGCATCTCCGAAGTCACCCTCTACCGTCTATAACTCCTCCTAGTAGGGTCCCTTAAGTCAAATCACAACATATATCACATGTCTCAAAAACACATGTCACAACAGGCCAACCACACCAAGTTAATCATTTTCTGTTAAACTTCTCGCACAAGTTTCTATGTGTTCTCTACCTTATAATGCACACTCAATACCCTCCGCTGCCTTATTTAAGTGTCATTCGAAACAGTGTCCCTACATAGTTCTAGGTTTTCCCAATAAACCCCAATTACACATATGTCATGCTCATTAACTGAAATCTATAAACTCTATCAACATCGCAATGGTTTCAATATCATCCACCCATATACCTTCAGCAGTACAACCGCTGAAATCGGAACAACAACAACGTCGACAGAACCTTAATCGAATTTCCACAACATCCACAACACAAGTACACAAAGTCATAAACATCCTTAAAACGTAAACATAAACATCCTTAAAACGTAAACATACTTATTCTCCGTGGATAACAACAACAAATCTAATAGATTCAAGTGGATACGTGTGCGATGTGGGAATCTGTAATCAGTACCTAAATAATCTATAAAATAGAGCCTGGAAATATCAAAGAGAAAACATCATTAAATAATCTGCCAAAACTACCTATTTTTCAACAGGCCACTCTATAGCTCACTCGAGCGAGCTCCCAAATTATGGGTATTGAAAAATGGGTTGTTGGTCAGAATCTGACAATATCAGAGAGGTCGCTTGAGTGGCCTAGAGGTCACTCGAGCAAGCTTTCGTATTTTCTAGGTTTTGGGTTAAAATTTCCTGCACAATCTGTGTTTGTACAACAGATTTCTAACATGATCAGAGCATAAATCTCACAAAATTGACTACCGGAACCCTCAATACATGAACCAACCATACATTTTCCTAAATCAATTTGAGTATATGAATCACAGAGAATATGAAATTGAAAGTGTTAATCGAAAACCACAAGAACAAAATCCCAACATGTATATTTGATCTAATCATGTTCAGATCTTGAAATTAACAATAGAGTCTAAAACCTAGGGTTGATAGGTAACTAAACCTACCTTAAATCCGAAGAACAAAGCTTAAATGATCACGAGTTGTTAAAAATAAAAATGGCAAAACCTCCTCTTCTTAAACTTGTAAGAACTCTAAACACTTAGCAAAAATTATAAAAATAATTTTTGTAAAAAAATGTTTAGTATTACCGCTAGGCTTTTATAATTGTTTTCCCTAATTAAATACGTATTAAATTCCATCAATTCCTCTTATTCAATACATAAAAACGGAGATCCCTCCATTAAACCATTGAATCCCTCAATCTGCAGTTTTTGAATTTTAAACGATCGTTCGAACGCCTCTCGAGATAAATAAAAATTTATTTTTCTCTATTTTAAAATATTATCATTAAATCAAACATTTAAAAAATGAATTAAAAATTTAGTGTTATTAGAATTATCATTCTTAATCCATTGTAGAGCATATATCAAGTCAAAATAATGTCTTTTTGTACATACAGGTACCCCGATACTCAAGTCAACACACGAATAAAAAAGTATAAAAATATTTGAAGATGTATTGATTGCGTACCTTTTTAGAATACATATTCTCCTTTATATAAATGATAATTTGTTCTCAAAATTCTTACCAAAATCTGTCTGAGATCCATTATTAAATAATAGTGCATTCCATTCTTGAATCCTACCATAATTTTTTACTTTCCAAACCTAATTATTTTGGTTTTTTATTAGCGCCTTAATATAGTTCTTTTCATTAGTCTCGAGTTTTCAAATTGGGCATTTTTTTCATAAAATTCAAATCTTATGCATACTCTCTATATGACACGTCAACTTGGCTCGACAACGGACAACACCGTCGAGCCGTCCCCTATTATCAGGCCTACAGGTTGTTGGACATTCGGTACATCTGAATAGATACTTGATCCAGACCCTAGGGCTCATTTATCGAGTAGAACGGAGCGACTCAACATTTCAATCCACTATATTGAACAAAACTTGCACAGTTTTGAGAACTAAACGATGAAAATAATATGTTGCGTCACTAATTTTTAATCAAAGTTTCAAATCATTTGAATATATTGATTTTATTTTTAAAAGTTACTTATTAAAAAATTAAACGGAGCAACGATATAATACATTCTTCAGTAAAATAGAAAAAAGTAATAAATAGAATCTCCAATTTTTAATTATACCCCATAAAATAGACCTCGCGATTAATTAATATTTCTCTTGACGTGGTCGATTAATTAAAATTAATAGGTTATTGATTTTTAACAGGTCAATATCTGGGCTCTGGGTCGAACCAGTAATTGATTGTCCAAGCCCAATGTCCCAACCAACCCGGCCCATTTTCGATTTTCCGGACCTAATTATGGCCCAGCCGTCATGTAAAATCTTACACTGATTGCAGTGCGGTTTTACAGAGCAGACAGGAGAGGGGATAGAGAGAGGGGGGAAGAAGATGGCAGCCAAATCACTGGATTGTGCCGTTGGAAGCCACCAATTGACTACTCGTTTTGGTTCAAACTTCCAGAAAGTTAGGGCTTTTACCGTCAGATGCTCTTCTATTCCTTTTTCCGCCGATGCTGCTGCCGTTGGTAACCTTCACTGCAATATGCACATACATACACATGTATACATGCACACTCTATATGCATCCACATGACACCAGTTTCAGTTTCGTAAAACATTGCTTCTTCTGCATCGCAATTGGGTTAAAGAGCAAGCTGCATGTTGTGTTTAATCTTTAAGTTTTTGTTTATGCTACTTCCATTGCAAAGGAAACTGGGATGCTTTTATGTTTATGTTTCGGTTCAAAATCCCCGAAAGTTAGGGCTTTTACGTCAGATGCTCTTCTATTCCTTTTTTCTGCCGATGCTGCTGCCGTTGGATAACCTTCACTGCAATTTGCACATACACACACATGTATGCATACAAACTTCTATATGCATCCATATGACACCAATTTCAGTTCCATATAAGATTTCTTCTCGTGCATCGCAATTGGGTAAAAGAGCAAGCTGCATGTTGTGATTAATCTTTAAGATGTTTATGCTACTTGCATTGCAAAGGAAACTAGGATGCTGCTGTATATGTTTATGTCTTTTTTCCCCCACATTTTACGTTGTATAATACATGGGACGTTGATGGAGTTCATTATCCTTCTTTAAACAAAAGAAAATAAAATAAAAGAATCCCTTTATTCCTCATAGATACTAGTTTGTTTCTGGGCACTTGCAACAACCACCCCCCCCCCCCCCCCCCCCCTCCCCCCCCCAACACAAATATGTGTAATCCAATGTTCATGCAAACTCACAATGTGCCTTGGGGAGATGAGAAGTTGTATTGATGAGCATATAGGTTTGGTGGAAAGACCTTGGAAGGTGGCGGATGCCAGACTTGTGCTTGAAGATGGTTCTGTTTGGAGAGCCAAATCATTTGGTGCTTCCGGAACTCAAGTTGGTGAAGTGGTTTTCAACACATCTTTGACGGGGTAAGATGACTGTGGGTTTTCTATGAAATAATAGCTGAACATAATACGTTTTTTTTGGAATGAATGGCCTGCCATGTAACAATAAAAGGGAGTGAAGATCTTGTTCAGCATTTATTTTCATGAGGCCTTCGTAATGTCTACTCATTTTTCATCTGCATGTTTGTTTCTGGTGGTTATTTATCATTCTACCTGGACGATAGGGAACAAATATCAAGAATGCTGTTACTCTAAGATGTTGTAAGGTCTGCTGTGGGTCAGACTGCATCGCTCTTTATCTATTGTGCATGGATAAGTTACATATACGCTCTCCTATGCCACGCGGCAGCTGTAGATATAGGTATTTGGAGGTTTCAGCTGTGGTACAACACAAGATAATCTTACAGTTCTATAGCTGGGTCACTGGAATATGTACCTTTATGGAATCTAGTACTTTCTCATTGCAGGTTGATTGCCTGGCATAATTTTCTGTTCCTACCTTCCTAGGACTCAGGAAACTTTTTCAGCTTGGATGATGTTCACTTAAACTGCAGGGAATTTTGTTCTTGGACCTTTTTATCACTAATAGCGCATGATATGTGGTCTGATCTTATCATGTGCTTTGCTGGAAGTGGCAGAAATGAAAATTGGTTCACTTCATCTTCTGTTGCTTATTTCTTTTATACTACTAGAGTGTAAAATACTAAAATGAATTTGTATTCACTTTAAAAGAGGTATTCGTATTCTTCAAATAATATGCTAATCTGCTTGATGAATTGATATGTTGTGCATGATTATGTATGTGGCATGGTTACTATACTGCAGGTATCAAGAAATTCTTACAGACCCTAGTTATGCTGGCCAGTTTGTCCTGATGACTAACCCACATATTGGCAATACCGGTGTTAATTTTGGTGGGTAATGTTTCCATTTCATATCTGTGCATATTCCACCTTGGAGAACTATGTTTAATCTGAATCAGATTACCTTTGCTGGCAGACGATGAAGAGTCAAAACAATGTTTCCTGGCAGGTTTAGTTATTAGAAGCTTAAGTATCAGGTTTGCCTCGTTTTTCAAATGGGGAATGTCAACTCAGGGGGAAGTAAGAAAAGTATTATCAAAAAATTGAGAAAGTTCATGGACTGACCTAGTTTTTCCTTTGATTTGATAACATTTTCCCAGCTCCCACTGGTTTGATGTTGCCCTTGTTGATGTGGCTCCAAGAACTTGGAACTTTTTTTCTTTTTAAATTTTTTTATTTGTCTTCAATTTACAATAAATCTTTTCCAGTACTTCAAATTGGAGATGCAAAGAAACACTTGGAGATTATTTGGCAGAAAGGAATATAATGGGAATATGTAAGTTGTACTAGCATTCCCAGACTCTTGGCCAGAGTATCATTTATTGCCTTTAAGCTCTAGACGGCTAATGATTTTTCTTTGCTTTTTGTACCGTTCTGTGACGCAACAGATGATGTTGACACACGTGCAATTACGAGAAGATTAAGACAAGATGGAAGCCTTGTAGGAGTATTGAGCACAGAAGAAACCAAAACGGACAAGGATCTTTTGGAAATGTCTCGTAAATGGGACATAGTTGGTAAGTACCCGTTTGGCTTTTGAAGGGCAAATGGGAGCATTTGTAAGTCTAAAGTCTCTGTGCCTTAATTTCTTTACACAACGGTGCAGGTGTGGACTTGATAAGCGGTGTGTCCTGTAAGGTCCCTTATGTGTGGGTTGACAAAACGGACTCAGAGTGGGAGTTCAACTCCAAAAGGAAAGGAGAAACCTTTCATGTCAGTAAGCTTATGTTGAGTTTGTGCCTAAATTGCTGGAAACATACTTGCAGACTTAATATTTATTCTATGTACCTCTCTGTGTGAAATGCAGGTAGTTGCATATGATTTTGGTATCAAGCACAATATACTCAGGCGCTTGGCATCGTATGGCTGTAAAATTACCGTTGTTCCTTCTGCATGGCCAGCATCTGAGACATTAAAGATGAAACCAGATGGAGTTATCTTCAGCAATGGCCCAGGAGATCCATCTGCAGTTCCTTATGCTGTAGAAACAGTCAAGGCAATAATTGGAAAGATTCCTGTTTTCGGAATTTGCATGGGCCATCAGTTGCTTGGTCAAGCTTTGGGTGGTACAACCTTTAAGATGAAGTTTGGTCACCATGGAGGAAATCATCCGGTTCGTAACCTCCAGAATGGCCGTGTTGAGATCAGTGCTCAGGTTGGTTTTGTTTTAAGATGACTGAATTAACCTCATGTGATTCCATATTTGCATGCCCGTAACACCTAGCACTGTCAATGTCTTGGATCCTTATCTGAATTTGGCTTGAGGTGCTTGAAATGGTCGGGTATATCTATATCCAGCCAGGCCTTCTGATTGTGTCACCTGGAATATGAGTTGTTACGGTTGGGTGCTGGCGATTTTTCTTCATGAGATGGATTATGCTTCTGAGTCAATCTGTATTTGATCCATTACAGCCCGTGTAAAATAGAATTTACCACTCCAGTAAACTGTTGCTCCCTCTTTAAATCAATAGTAGGATTTCATCTTTGTTAATTTTGGAAAAAAGGATTTCCTTTTGCCAATCTCTCTTGATGCATTGGAGTTGATATGCCTTGTGTTGTCAAGAATTTATTACCCATATTCGGGGACAAGGGGCAAATCTTGGAATAACGTTTGGCTCATTTCTTAAATTCACACACATGTTAATTCTTTTTCTTCCATACACTTGCTTAATTGCGGGCCTTAATTTTTTCATGGCAGAATCACAACTATGCTGTTGACCCTGCATCCCTTCCCAAGGGTGTGCAAGTGACTCATGTCAACCTGAACGATGGAAGCTGTGCTGGTCTTGCCTTCCCTGAACAAAAACTCATGTCCCTTCAATACCATCCTGAAGCATCTCCGGGACCTCATGATTCAGATCTCGGTAATGACACTCGTTAACTTCTGGGTATTTAATGGTATTGGTTTTCTCATAATTCAGTGATCTATGAACATCAGCAGAAAGATAGCAATACCCAATAATTACAAATATAGGCCGCTGATACCAAATTTGGTGCGTCTTGGTTAATGACCTATTTCTGATGGATATCTCGATGTATAGTACATGGTTGCGAATTTCCTATGTTTAAATTTGGTCAGAGCTGTCAATAGAGAACTTACATACGGAGAAGGTAATACATTTGCGCATAATAGTATAGGTACCGATGTAACAGGATATATGCAAGCATGCGTATATCTATACGCGGGCAAATTTACAAACATGGATCACTATTCCCACTTAATACGTCACCTTACCCTGTGGAGTACTCAACAAACCAATTCTCTTTGGTGAGCTGCTGCTTCACTCGACAGCATTGAGCAAATTGTTTCAAGGGAGATCAAGATTTGTCAAGCAGAATATGTTTCTACGGGCAAGGGTCCTTCCCCATCTTAAAAAAAGGGGTTATTATCCATTGTTTTTTTTTTTTGGCACGATATGTTATAGAATAATCTAGAGTCAACTGTATTTTGCAAAGGATGTCTAGTTCTTTCTTATGCTTAGTTATCTGGTTGCAGTTTTTGCGGAGTTCATACAGCTGATGACCCAAGAAAAAGAGAAGTTGTGAACAAAACATGATCTGGGTTCTTGCCATGGTTGATATGATGATAAATATTAGGTGGAAACGGAAATTTTCATAGGTTGGATTCAATGACATGAAGACGATGATGGAAGTTGTTATCACTTCACTGTCTGAACATTACCGAAAGGGAGAACTCTGTGTCTGTTCCTCATGATTTCTTGAGAACTCTTTTCAAGTTGTTATCAGAAGTGGAATCCTCGTACAAATGCTATTGTTATTAGGGTGTTATCATCTATCATGTTTAGTTATTTTCTTGCTTGCTTCTATCAAGTTTTATCAGATATTCTGAACGAATCCTCGTACAAATGCTATTCTTATTAGGGTGTTATCATCTATCGTCTTTAGTTATTTTCTTGATTGCTTCTATCAAGTTTTATCAGATATTCTGAACAGAATAATGCAGATTTGTCTCTTTTCCATTTGAATCAGAAATACAAATTCTTATGTGATGACGAGTCATTCTAAGTCGCCGAAGTGGCATTGCCCAACCTCTTCATGTTGTGGTTATGGGTTTGAGCTTCATATGTTGTGATTAGGGATGATTCTCGATTTCGTTATCATGTATATATGGGCTAGTTTAGGTACCTTTAGTGATAAAAAAAATTTAAGTTGCATTTATACAATGTGTTAGAGCCCTAAGTGAGATCCCAACACTGAAAGACTCATCAAGTTTTTATTGAAATAAGATTCTCACGGACAGGAAAAGCACTCGTCATTCATTAGTTATTAGTGACACTTTGGAAACGTCCGGGTCAATATATAAATTTTAAATTAAATTCTAAATTAGTGAATTTCGTCAAAAGGAGAGGTGGAGTCATACACAAAAAAAAGTGAGGCGAGGCCATATGCAAAAAAAAAAAGAAGATGAAAAGACTCGTAGAATGGTATAGGTAAATAGAGCTTTGACACATTTTCGTTGATTCATAAGTAGTTTCATTCAGGTATGAACTCCATTCACACTGTTTACTTTTATCAATCTTTCGTAAGTCATTTCAGAGATTGATTTTATCCATGTTTAGACTCATTTATACGCTCATAATATTCATATCACCAGAACATGTAATAAATCATCATTTTAAATCATTTCGTCTACAAAGGATCTTTGGATATCAATTTGAAGAGAGCATCGAACACTAAAAGTGAAGTAGCTCTTACTTATAAGAGCATCTGCCTCTTTTGAAGGGATCAGAAAGAATATGAAAATGGATAAGAATCATTTATTAAGTAAGGACTGACAACAAAATTAATATTTGTGCTTGAATATAATAAGGAACATCTTTCACGTGAGGATTTCGATCATCACTAAAGCAAGACCTTTGATGAACCTTTTTATCTTAAAAATAAATAGGAAAGCTGATTTCATTTACAGGTTGATTCACTATCAATGAAGGGGAGGTTTGTGAGGTTAAGATAAAGTGGGGAAGAGCTATGTAATTTCAGAAACTATCAGGAGACTTTCTGCAAGACAAAAAAAAAAAAAAGGGATAGTGACGTGGCAGCACGGTGACCGTCCTTCATGTGTTCACAAGGGAGAGACTTCTCCCACATAAAACATACCCAGATTGTGTGCAAAAAAAGAGGTCGCACAGACGCCACTGGACGTGACCACGTCATCATGTGGTCCCACATGTAGTTGGTCCAATCTGACGTGGCAGCATCTGAGTCTACGGTCCCACCATATCAATAACCTCATTCTTGTACTGTACTATCAAACTAGAAACACACACACACACACAATCCCGAGCTCATCATCGTCATCATCAAATTCTTTTGATTCTTAGCACTCTCTCCCCTCTCTCTCTCTCTCTCTCTCAATACAGTTTCTGAGAAGTTGCTTATTCTCACCAGCTGCTCTTTTCTACACTCCAACTCGCCTCTATTTCTTATCCGTGTTATGTTCATAGATATGTACGTATATGTATCGTCAGGACTCAGGAGCACTCTTGAACCCTGTCGATGTTTATGTTTCGTCCGGAGCGCTCTCGAAACCCTGTTGATCTCTTGCAAAATCAAGCACTGGGAAGCTTTGGGTCCATTTTCTTCCATTCTGCAGTAGTAAGAAGGACCTTGATGTCTTCGTTTGCACATCAATAATAGCTCGTCTTGAATACCACAAATTCGGCATCTTTTACACCTCTGCGATGTGAGATTTTCTGCAATTTTAGTTTATTTTTGTTCACACGCGATCTTTGAGTACTCTGTATATCTCGAGCACGTTCAGTGATTTTTAGAGCTTAGGTTTACTCGCTTCTGTACTGAATTTTGTGGCTATTAAAAGTATGGCATCATATCATGGTCACTTGCAGTCAGAACCCGCAAAAATGGAACAAATAATCACCGAATTCTTTACAAAAAGTCTTCAAATAATACTTGAATCAAGGGCTCCGTATGTGTCATCACGTAATTATAGTGGAGAACAAATGATATCATCCCCTTCTTCATCGTCGTCTTCATCCTCCACTGTAAAGTCGAGGGACAAATGGTTTAATTTAGCACTAAGGGATTGCCCCGGAGTGCAAGAGAGTACAGATTTTTGGCGTCAAAGTAATCTTGAACCTATGGTGGTTGATGTGATTTTAGTGAAAAGACCAGATGGCTGGGATCCCGTTGGTATTTCCCCTAGAAGGGGACTGGTTAGGAACGTGTCGTCAAAAGACCGGTTTCCTAGTTTTTGGAATTCAGAGAATGATGAATTTGGGTTTGAGACAAAGTCTGAGAAGATCATAGAGAGATGGGTAGTGCAGTATGAGACTAGAAAAAGTGGTAGGGATTGTGGTTCTGGAAACAAGAGGTCAAGTGGGACTAGTTCACATATTCTGTATAAGAAAGCGATATTGCTTTTAAGGTCATTGTATGCAATGATTAGACTTTTGCCTGCATATAAGCTCTTTCATGACCTGAATTCATCTAGCCACATTCTCACATATAACCTTTCTCATCGTGTTTCATCATTCGTCGAGCCATTCACTCGTCGAGAAGAGTCGGAGATGTTGCGATTTGAGTTCACACCAGTGGACACCTTTTGTGGTAGGCTTTGCCTCTGTGTCTTGTATCGGTCATCGTTTTCAGATGTTAGCTCGGAGCCATCAACACCTATTACCCCACAGTTCATACCGGATTATGTGGGGAGTCCTCTGGCAGATCGGTTGAAGAGGTTGCCATCTTCCTCTCCATTGGTAAGGCGTCATAGCTGGAGTTATGACCTCTATGGAGCCTCACCATCTTCAGGATTTCCCTCACCTTCACCCACTTATTCTGATTCTCGTGCTTCAATTTCTAAACCAAGTTCCCATCGTCTCCCTCCTTCAAGCTTACCTCGATATTTGCCTGAAACACCTCAATTTAAGAGGGAGAATAAAAATTTTGACGAGTTTTTCCCGTCTCCTGCCTTTTCTCCCTTAACATCTCCATCACCACCTACCTACCTTCACGGGAATCAAATTCCCAATGCCCTTTTACGATCTGAAAGTGCTCCAGTTAGCATACCTGGGTTTAAAGTTGGCGGTGCCTCTTCATCTAACAAGCGGCAAGCTTCCCCTCCTTTAAAGGGCTCAAGACCTAGTGCTTCCAAGGGGGATAGAAGTTCAGGTTTGGTTCAGACCGGCTCAACAGTGGACAAGGTATGAGGCCTGTTAATGATAAACCAAGCTTTTTGACTTCTCCTATTATTTTACTTGTTCATTTGTGTTTTTTGTAGTTCTCCTTTGGAAAACATGAAACTGGAAGGTATTCTGGAGTGAAGATATCATTGGGTAGCTCACCACAGAAATCGTTTTCTCGAAGCTCCAGTAGGTTTTCTCTCAAGGATGATTTTGATGATTCTGAGTTTTCTGGCCCTTTTATTGTGGATGATGATGACAGTACCGATGCAGGTAGCAGGTAATGTGGGACATATTGACCTGTTATTGTTTTAATTTAAATCTGTTCCATTGTCTTCCTTATGTTGCCCATAGTATTGTAGATGCTCCAATCCACTCTATTCTAAAAACTGTTTTTTTGGCCCCTGCATGCTTAGGTTTGCAAGCTTGCACTTACAACATCCACAATTTTCGGGTATAGTGTAAAAGCTAAAATAATTATTCTGTCAGGAAATAATTGGTTCAATGTATCTTGATCACTCATTCGTTGAAATTGAAAACAAGAGAAGAAGAAGATTAAGACTATGCACAATCTGCTACATCCACCACTTTTGCAGGAGGCAATGGGCATTATAATTTTATGGAGTCCCATGAAATGATTTGAGAAGCACCTTTGTGATGAATTGAGGATGTCACTAGGCAATGTAGTTCCAGTTTCCTCTCATTTTCTTGCAGTTCCCATTTTGTTTGCTTCATTGTGTATTTGCATTCTCTTGGCCCTCAAACACTAATGCACTTAAAACCCTATAAAACATTTTTACATTTGACTGCCTGTTCTTACTTATTAGACTTGCATGTCAGAGTGTACATCTTGTGTTATATATTTCGTACATGGGGTTTCCTTTGTTCCACATTGTTCTAATTCTGATTTGAGGTAATGCCTTCCATGTTGTTAGCAACTTGAATCGTGGGGCTTATTTGTTTTGTTCTGCTTAAGCTTATGCTCCTGGGGAGAGTGTGCACAAGTATTTCACCTGTTCGATCTTTTGCCTAATATAATACATTGTTTAGTTGTTGGCAACCAGCGTATCTAAAGCTGTTGCGGTTAGAGAAAGGTTTTAATTTAATTATCAAATACTCAACTTATCGCACTTCAGAGACTTATATTTGGGTGTTCATGCTCCTATCCTTTTCGTGCATCGTGCACAGCAGATTATTTGATAGGACTTTGAAGTACTGTTCACTAGTTTTGGAGGCGGTGATCTCTTTCTTCCTTTATTGGCCAAATTGGGAGCTCAATATAGCTTGTAGGGAGGACTGGCCCCAGTTATCGAGTTCACACACAGTTTAGATGAATATGCTACTACCAGATTTCCTTCTGTGTTTGGCTTGTTCAAATTTTGACTGATTCTGTCCATATATCTCTCAGACCTGGATCTTTTGATCACAAAGCACATCTACACGAGCCTCCTGAGACGGGAGGATTTTTTCACATCAGAAAATCTCAAGATGGTGCTGTTGGTGCTCATCGGTTGCTGAAGAAAGCCCCACCTCTCCGTCAGGACATCGCCAATTCGATAATCTCATCTGAGGAGCCTGGGGTTCAAAGTTCTGCCTCTTTGAACTTGGCATCTTCTGGGCTCGTGTTGCCCAAAACAACAGCTGATGCATTCGAAGAGCTCCAGGGATACAGAACACTGAAAGACTCGTTGCTTAGCCAAAGTGCGAGGTCCTTCTCTTAGACCAAACTATGGTTCTATTAGGAGTCTTTTGGTGTTGAGTTATCTTGCTATTATTAAATGCTGTGAAGGTACTTCAGCTTCACGTCGTGATTTTTGTTTCTGGAAATTACTGTGGATATCAAAATTAACATATGTATATATGCGTTTTTGTATATATGTCTATATACTATATCCCTAGTGTTCGCGATCTAGATAGTATGATATATAAGTGTAAATCACTCTGTTTAGATTGTTCATGTTTGTATTCAACATTGGATCATGTATGATTTTTGTTGTAATATAGTTTTGTCACTTGTAACATCCAGTGTGTGTTCGCGATCATCTGTCGTGTGTGATTTTTTATTGTTACTTGTATTCAACATTCATTTTTGCCCCGGGGAATGTTATGCAGGTCTTGCTTTTAGTCCTTATACGTGTATCAGCGACCAAACTATGGTATCTTAGGTCTTGGCGATACATGTATATATGCTCTCGTGAATAACAAATGGAGAGAACTTTTAGTTCTCATGTGCGGATCAGAGGCCGAACTGCAGTATGTCTTGACAATACATGTATATATATATGATCTCATGAATAACAAATGGAGAGAGAACAAGGGATATTCATTCATGAGGTTGTTGGATCTGAAAACACTATGTACCTATGTATATATATGTAACTAATAGATAGATTTAACTTCTTGGTCAATGAATGCATATAAGATACAGTTTTCTTGCGTTGCATAAGATCTCTACAAATTTATGTTGGGAAGCTTGTCTTTCTAACACTGTTGCGTGTGATTTTTTTTGTTATTTGTATTCGACATTCATTTTTGCCCCGGGAAATGTTATGCAGGTCTTGCTTTTAGTCCTTATACATGTATCAGAGATCGAACTATGGTATCTGAGGTCTTGGCGATACGTGTATATATGCTCTCGTGAATAACAAATGGAGAGAACTTTTAGTTCTCATATGCAGATCAGAGGCGGAGCTGCAGTATCTTGATGATACATGTGTGTGTGTATATATATGATCCCGTGAATAAAAAATGGAAAGAGAACAAGGGATATTCATTCATGAGGTTGTCGGAGCTGAAAACACTGTGTATGTAACATATGTATATATATGTAACTAATAGATAGATTTAGCTTCTTGGTCAATGAATGTGTATAAATATACAGTTTTCTTGCGTTGCGTAAGATCTCTCCAAATTTATGTTGGGAAACTTGTCTTGTTGGGGAAACTTGTCTTTTCTCTAAACTTTGTATCTCTAGCTTGCAAAGTCTTCTCGAGGGCTGTCATTGTTCCTTATAACATGTGAATTCGTGGTATACGATTTTTCAGCCTCATGAGTTCAAGATTTGTACTACCACGATTTTCACAAGGCAAACCAAATGCAAAAGCAAAATGAAATAAACGTACACCCTTCCCCGCTCTCGTTTTCGATGTCGGTCCTGGACCCAATACAAACACCCATACTCGTATCAAAATATGGGCACCCATAATGGCATAACCATCGCTATTTGGTTTAAATTCAAGTTCAAGACAAGCTAGTTAAGGGGCTATTATGAAAAAATTATTGATTCCGGAATAGATAAGAGTCAAGACTTTGATAAGATCTTGTTTAATGACGAGATGTATAACAATTTTAACACATTTTTTCAATTATTTGTTTGAAATGCCCTTCAAGTTGTACTCGTAAACCAACCCCTTAAAGCGAAATACGCACAAGGAAAAATAATAACCCTTTTGCCGGATTTATCCTCTGTTAATTTTCTAACTTAATGTGAGATAGAAAAAGACATATCTTGACAATGAATGAATCAAGATATGTAATCCTTCGATTCATGAGAAGCTAAATAAAAAGAAACTCTCATGTCTGGTTCTTGAAATAGCTGAAGCTAATTTGAAAAAAAAGCAGGAATGAAGACGATAATAAATACAAAAATAACATGCCAAGCCAAATCTTCTGTCACTTGAATCCAGAGCTAGCTGGTTGTTAGCGAAATGTGTTTAGGTGCAATCAATATACATGATTTTCTCATCTGTCAAGAAAAACAAAAAAACAAAAGGGAGGCTCTTGTACTTTGGATTTAGTGGCAATGCTCGTTATTGTGGTATTGCTAATAGAGCTAAAAGGACTAACTTGTTGACAGAGTAAAATTATCTTCCAAACGAAACGAGTGTATCCAACATCTTTTCAGAACAAAAAACTTGAAAACAGACGAAGATTTTATGTGAGAAAACTAGGACATGGACACATGGGTATATCTGAGATACATTTGTAAACAAACTAACAAACGAATTCAGAGCAATGCACTATAAGTAATATCAAAGAAGCAATGAACAAATTATCCAATCTACAGGCCACATTTTAGTACCGAAGTAAGATATAAACTAGATTTTCAACTCCATTAGATTATAGAAACAACACGCTGAATCTTAATTCTGAAGGCATGCTCCCATCAAGATAGCTTCCTCCTGTTTAAAAGGAAGTTATACAGGGTATGACTTGGTTATAAATACAGTTATAGGGTATCTCGTGTATTGGAAAAACTAAGAAAATAAAATTGGATATGCATTTTGCATAATATAAATGCAGGTGTAGCATTCAAAGTACCAATAACTCAAATTTTCCCGGTACGCGTGCAACTTGTGTTTTGGATGCCCATGCTTCGTACGCCTCACAGATTTGAATCTGTGACGCATTAGACGAGCTCAGAATATTGTTTGTCAGTTGTAGACTTGTAGCTCAAATCCAAAAAAGTTACTAAACAGCAATTTTTGGTACTCAAGAAGGGGGGCAGTGACCATTTTTACCAATCCCCCAAACATCACCAGGAGAAGGTTTCATGATGAACAAGTAGGTAATTTACAATTAAAGCCTCAAATATATTATCAGGGGTTAAGTAGATAACAATCAGAAACCAGATGACCCTAATATATGGAAGTCAAAGCTCTCTTTTTTCCATCAATGGCACTTGCAAACTCCGTCCAAAGCATCAAAAACCCTAATATATGGAGTCAAAGCTCTCTTCTTTTTTTTCCATCAATGGCTTTTGCAAACTCTGTCCAAAGCATCAAAAACGCTCTGTAAAGTTACCTCTTGGACAACCACAACTTTGTCTCTCGATTTGGAACCAGATCCTATGGAAATCTGCCTTCTTTTCACCCCAATAACCTGTTTATCACGGAAATTGAAAAATCTTGAAATCTGTATGTAGAACATTGCCATGCCGCATAAAGCAAAATGATGGAATGAAGATCATAGGGAGAAGATAACTACTAATTAGACATTACCAACTGGAGGATCCTTTTCATATTTTCATAGCCACTTAAAGCATTAAGCTATGAACTTGGGTAAAATACCTCGGAAACATCGCTTGAATTCATCCAAGTTTGCTACCAATAAATTCATGAATTATATTCCCAATACTGTAAGCCGTGTTTGGTCACTTAGCATCTAGAAATTACTAACATACATAAAGATGCAAAACCAGATAGGAACATATATATAATAAATAAAAGATAGGGTAAAGAGTTACAGAGCTGATGTAGTCGAGAAGAGCGGCGTTAGCTTCACCGTCCTTTGCAGGAGCGTCAATTTGGACTCCTAATGCCTCGTCGCTGAAATCTGAATTCACAGAAAAACACAAAAGGCACAACATTTAATGCCTGTACACATTATATGTATATTAGATACATGTCTAGAGAGAGAGAGAACCAGTGATGGTGGCAAGCTTGGAACCAGGCTTGGCGTGGATGGTGATGGCGACGGAAGAAGGAGGGAGAAAGCGAAGGCAAGAGGGGAATTGGATGGTGTTTACAGATGCCTGAGACTGAGTCGATTCACCTGGTTTGCTCTTCCCCTTGCCTTTCTTCGTCGGAGCCATTCTCTCTCCTCGTATACACGAACCAAAACCGGAGTAGCCAAGGTCCAGCACACAGGAAAAATAGAAGTAGAGGGAAATATTACATTGACCTCCACTAAAGTAAAGAGAAATACATCTAGCACTCTTAATTTGAAAATATTACACTGTGATCCCGAAGATTTTTAATTGTGCAAAACGAATTTTTTTTTAATTTCCCGTTAGTTAGACAAATCCCTCATTTACCCCCAAGTTCCTCAATCTAAAACGAAGCATAAGTGGCATCAATAAAGCAATTCATGTTGAACTAGAATATCAAAGATCAACTTTTCCTCTCGATGTAACCAACAAGAAATTATTGAGATGAATGTTTATTTTCCAGTAATTATGTGTGATGAAAATGCCAATAGTTAAATTTCAAGAATTATAAGTTGGAGTGGATTCATAAGATCGAATCGAAAATTTGTGCGGGTGCTTAAATAGGATCCAGTCCTTTATCCATAGTCGTATAACACAATTTCCATTGGTAAACAAATATGACCAATTCTTATGTGCGTGAAAACAACTCAAACAAAGAATAGTTTGGTTCGGACACGTGATTCTATAGAGTGTGTTGTGCTTCAAAATAACACCGCTTTGGATGTCTAAGTATTGCCAAAATAATGTCGAATATTATTGAGCCGTTAATATTTTAGTGGCCAAAATAATACCGTTTTAATACGCCACACACTTTTGTGAACAACAAGATCCTCGGGAGCTTTGATGCTCTTGAAAAGAAAAATGATGCAAATGTGAGGCAGGCAACAAGCAAAACCTGGATGTACATCACAGAAAGCTTAACGCTTGTATGAAAGGTCTTGGTAGATAAGTAGAGGGGACAAGAGGAGTTGTAGTGCGGATTATATTACAGCACTATAGGACACCCAAGTTGTCGTGGTTGCGAGTCGTTACCAAAACATATGCAGCCAAAACCGTCATTTGAGTGGTTTTACAACAAAATGAAAAGGCTAATTAAGTTTCATCTCTTCATCTAATCAACTTTTTCAATGCCAAAAATTACATTTACAATAATTATTTCATCAAAAAATAAGATTGTGACGCTCTTCCGATATATAGTAGGGTTTGGAAGAAGTAGTGGCTTTACACCTAAACCTCATTTTCAAAAGGTTTTACAAGCAAAGGCTCCTTCACTTCATCATATCTTTCCAATATAAACATGTTTCCCTTATCATCTCTCCCCATCTTCAGAGTATCATCCACATATCTATGTGCCTCATTTAAGGAACCCAATATCTGTTCTACCAGTGTCATTGCATATTCAGCCCCCTCGAATCGAAATCAACACAAATTAGCCGAAAAGCAAGTAAAGGATACGTGATTTCGAGCCAGCCCTCCGGATCGAATATGCTGAGAAGAAGGTCGTAGTTTTTTCGAAAAACATTCATCAACTGCACATTAGTTTGCAGACATAGCTGAGTTATACAGATTTGTATCTGTGCAATTTGTAAAGGGAAAAGAAATGGAGGAAAACAGATTCAAACATGTTCATGGGATATTCTCCTATCTTTTCCCCTTATTTTTTTTTCTTTTCCCTCCACAAATCCCTTGATCCAAACAAGGTTTTTGTATTTCATATTGCAAACCTGATCAGGGGTGATTGTGGACTTGATGTATTTAATATCAACTCTCTGTACAAGATTTAGAACAAAGTAAAAGCTATTAATCAATGTGTATAAACGCAAATTGAATGAGAATATTCAGTATTTCTGTAACACAGCCACATGGTTGTGTTCTCGGAAGACTAAATAATTTTGCGAATTGAAATGGACAAGAGAGGAGAAGATGGTTCGAGACTTAACTGACTTAGATGCAGGTTTGAAGGAGGCTTCAATTTCGAGCTGCCCATTGAACAAATTCAGCCCCCTTACATTGAACATGATCACATTAACTGCTTTTCCCTCCATTTTCACACCACAAAAATAATCAAACTTAGCTAACCATTGACAAACTTATCGCACCAAAATATTTATGCTGCTGTGTGGCTTTATTTATCAAGCGAAAGAAATTTGATAGCGAATCCAAAGATAATATATTCCCTTTTGTTTATTCGTGTTTTTCTTAGTACTCAGATATTCGAGCCAATATATACGCACCTTAATTGATCCCTCTCCATTGCAGTCAAAGACAGGCCATCTACGCCAACACTAGAGAATTCACGAGACAAACTCTTGTGGCTTGGACCAAAAACCTATGTCTTCTGGGACAGCCGAACTAGAGACTTATACTTGCTAGACACATATCTCCGGTATTTCTACAACTTGAGCTAACTCTTTGAATTTAAAGGCTCTTTTTTTCTGCTTAGCTCAGACATAGTTAGAAAGAAAATATATTTCTTTTGTTTGGCCTTGTTTTTCTTAGCATTCAAGTATTCGAGCTAGTATATACGCATCTCAATTAATCCCTCTCTATTGTGGTCAAAGGCAGGCCATCTACGCCAACACTAGTAAATTCATGAGACAGACTCTTGTGCCTTGACCAAAAATCTATGCCTTATGTGGGAATCGAACTAAATACTTATACTTGCAAGACACCTATCTCCGCTATTTCTACAACTTGAGCTAACTCTTTGGATTGAAAGAACGTAATTTTCTTCCTATTTGAGCTAGATGTATCAATAAAACTTTGATGCAGTTACTAATTGGTCAATGCTTAGAAGGCCCCTATTACTGTAATGATTGAACAACTTTAGTGTGTTTGCTGCGGTTATGAGCTGCAAGTGTGCCTTTCTTTGGGTCGCTAGGCTCGGGTCAAGAATAGGTTCAAAAATAGAAGGTATAAACAGTAGTACGAGAAGATTTATACCTCAGCAACATCAATCGTCTGGAGAAAATCTCCCAAACTGATGAAATCTCTTAATCCCAGTTTTGTTCTTTTCGAACCCAGGATTGTTATTGTACTATAAATAAGCTTCCAGCGTCCACCCACCTTTAAAATTCACAGACAAAAAAAAAAAAAAAATCGATTTTTCTCAGCTGCCAATATAATTTTAACTTCAATTTCTGCAAATTCAAAACTTCAACACATTACTGATTTCACCTTCTCTAGAAACAGGGTAGGCTCTGGAGTTGGATTCTTAGTCTCTAGCAGCTTGACCAAACCTTCAATCTCAGATTTCTTTGCAGATGGGACTCCAAATATACCTCGGTTGATGCCTTTTTCATACATTTTCAAAGGCACCCATTTCAATAATTTTATCAAAAACTCCAATATACCTCTGTTCATGCCTTTTTGATGCATTTTGAAAGGTACCCATATCAATGATTTCATCAAAAACTCCAAATATACCTCTTTTGATGCCTTTTCGATACATTTCTAAGGTACCCATTTCAACAATTTCATCAAAAACCAATCCGCAAATTTCATGGCAAGAAAAAACAACCGGAAAAGAAAATTCGTGGTTGAAATTAATGTGGATAAGCATACCTTGTAAAGCCTCATAGAGCTCTGCTTTGATTTCTGCTGTTTCTTGCTCTTCAGGACTTCTAATTAAGCCAGAGCTTTGCTCTGCAACTCTAATGGGTCTAAACCCAGATGGATAATCTCCAATAGATCCTGATGAGCACTTCTGGTTTCTTGAGTGAGTGGCTGAGAATGCTCTAACATGTAATCTCATCATCTTTGGGAGGTTGGGCATTTGTGGGACCACTTGGGAAGCTGGGATTGGTGGGTGGGCAAGCCTTGTAGCCATGGCCACTCCAATCACAAGCTCCAAAAGGATTTTGAGATTTTCTTTAGCTTAAGCACCAGTGTATGAGGATATCTTTCTATATATTTTTCTGCCTGGAGATCTGGAATCTAATTTGGCAGTCGCAACTCACAAGGTCTTGTTAGCAGATATGGTATTTATACTGGTTTAGTACTATTACAATGGTCATTATTATACTTGATTAATGGTTGCTTCTGGGACATGGGGTTGCGAGTTTTTCCTGCAGTTTTGGCATATTATATTTAGGGCCCGATTGGATGAGGGTATATTTTCAGGGGGATAATTTTTGGAGGGGGTATAAGATAAGAGGGGGTATTAGTTTTAGAGGGAGGGCCCACTTTGATGTGATGTTTATAGAGGGAGGATAAAAAAATAGATGGTTTGGATGGGGGTTTAAATAGGGGATAAAGGGGGATAAAGGGGGATAAGAGGGGGGGATAAGGAAAAAAACTGTTGCTCGTTTGGATGGGAAAAAAAAGAAGGGGGATAATTTTTGGAGGGGGTAAAAGGATCGACGTGACATGTTTAGCATGGTTTGGGAGCAAAAAATGCAGGGGGATAATTTTTCACCCCTCCAAAAATAATCTCCCGGAGAGGGATAAAGGGGGATAATTTTTGGGTAGGGTGGGAGGTGCCCAAAAATTATCCTGGAGGGGAGGGAAAAAGAGGGGATGAGGTATTATTCTTGGATAATACCCCTTATTCCTCATTACAAATACAAAATAACCTTATCCCCTATTTTATGCTCCATTCAAATTAAGTACTATTTTATCCCCTTTTTTTAATACTTCATCCAAACTATCTACTTTTTATTACCCCCTCTATAAATATCACATCAATGTGGGCCAACCCTTTAAAAATAATACCCCTCTTATCTTATCCCCTCAATAACTTATCCCCCTTTTTTCGTCCTTATTTGAAATTTTTTTGTAATTTTTTATTTTTCATCAATTTTTGTTGATTTGTTGATTCATCTCGACATGAGCTTTCAGAAAAGTTATCAATTATCGGCTAAATTTGAAAAAACTTCAGAAAAGACAAAAATAAATCAAAAAATAGAATTTTTTGTACTTATTCGTCGTCTTTAGTGACTTTTTTAACTTTTGAACATAATTTTTGCTCCATTTGGCTTCTTGTTTTCATTTGACTTATTTTTTGTCTTTATTCAAAATTTTTTTGTATTTGTTATTTTTATGTCATTTTTTCGTGGATTATTGGTTCGTATCGACGAAAGGAATCTAAAAAGTATAAAATTATGTCCAAAAGTTAAAAAAAAGTCACTAAAGACGAAAATAAGTCAAAATAAGCACTTTTTTTTGCTTATTTTTTGTCTTTTCTGAACTTTTTTCGAATGTAGCCGATGATTAAGAACTTTTCTGAAAGCTCTTGTCGAGACGAACCAATAATCATAAAAAAATTGATGAAAAATAAAAAATTAAAAAAAAAATTCAAATAAGGACAAAAAACTAAACAGTGAATAATCCAATAATAACCACAGCCCAAATGGACCCTTTATACTCATTAGATTCCTTTCATCAAGACGGACTAATAAACTATAGCCAAAAATAATCCAAATAGGGCCTATAATCCAAATGGGGACTAATAAACTATAGCAAAAAATAAATAAATAAATAAAGACAAAAATAACAAATAAATAAAAACTATAGCCCAAATGGGACCTATAATCCCTTATCCAATCAGCCTCTCAAATGACTATTTTTGAATAATTTAAGGGTTTTTTAACTTTGTTTTACCAATTAACAAAAAAAAGAAAAAAATAACAACAAAATATAAATCAACAATAAAAAATTTAGTTAAAAAGAAAAAATATATAATTTAGCTCGCGTAAATTTAGTTAACAATAAAAAAGATATAAAGAGAAAAATTTAGTTAACAAAAAAAAAGAGAAAAATATAATTTTGGGAGGGGGTGAAATATAAGAGGGGGTAATAGGGGAGAAGAGGGGGTAATAGGGGAGAAGAGGGGGGGATAATTTTTGGAGGGGGACATTTTTTGTTTCCAAACCATGGCAAATGGTGGGACCCACCCCTAATAAGGGGTGATAATTTTTGGAGGGGGGCTTTCCCCCCATCCAATCGGGGCCTTAAGGGTAAAATGCACTGACCTCCTCTCAGGTTACTGACAAATGCAGGAACCTCCCCTTAGGTTTTGAAAAATGCAATAACCTCCCCTGCTTTTGAAAATATTAGACTGTTATCCCCCTCCAGTTAGTTTCCATGAGACGCCGTTTGGTTTTGAAGTGGAAGGACGAGATTGCCCTTTAGCATATGTAAGGTATTTTTTGGTGTGTCATCGTCGTTTTAGGGTTTCATCGAGAGAGAGAGAGAGATCATTCCAATCCTAGAGAGAGATGGTCATTTTGGTGTAAGCTCTCAGGATCGTTCAACAAAGCCTTCGCAGTTTAGTTGGAGATGTAGTATTCCACATAGATCGAAACGCGCAAATATCAGAAGGAGACAGACCCAGATCGATTCGTCCCATTTGGGGTAAATGCCAATGGTTTTCCCCATTTGGGTACTGCAAAAGTTCACGAAGTAGAGATAGTTCAGCGAAAGTGGAATCAGATCGAAACGAAGAGTACAAACAGGATGAAGATGAAGAATGAAGATGAAGACGAATAGGAAGCAAAAGTAGAATCATCAATTGAGGACTTAAATTCTCGTTCACCGCCAAAGAACACATTGTTGTTGACCAGATGTAGATCTGCTCCGTACAGATCTTCATCGCTAGTGAGCAGATTTTGGGGGTCAGAAACAGAGGTTGAACAAGAATAGCCGAAAGACAGAGGAGGAGAAGGACCCATGTCGGAGAGCGAACCCAGTTGCAGAGATTCGACGCTAGAGTCGAGTGGAATTGAAACAAAGTTGCAAACCTGATTTTTTGTTTGAAGGTACTTCCATTGCTCCTGGCTATTTCAAGTAACATTGTATTTCGTATTTTATGGCTTATGAGTTGGAGATCTGCGTTTTCCATTAATGATGGGTTAGGCTTTGGAAAAATGTTTTCCTTATTTCTTTCAATTCGATTTTGAAAATTTAGGTTTTCTTCAAATCATTTTAGCAAAACTCTGTATCCCTTATAATGTTCTTGATACTATGTTTCCATGTCGCATGAGGGACAAAATCAGGGCCAAGGGAAGGAGGCTTTTAAGATCAGAGTTTTAGCTGTTGGATGATTTGTATTTTTTTGATTGAAAAATGGGCATTTTCCAGATTTGCTTGATTTGCCTTGCCCAAAAGCAAACTCTAGTTTCGCAACTTCCATGCTCCAGAATGATGATGAGAAATGTGCATTTTTTATTCTCCACTGTTTTTATCGATTTCAATAGAATCCCGTGACATGGTGCTCTTAGTTCTTGTCTTGAGATTGGAACAGCAAAATCATTTATTACAACAGTGGTAGTTCTACTGACATGTAAAACTTTGTCAATGTTGGTCCAACTATTGTTCAACATAAGAGCCTCAGAAAATTATGTTTCATTTTTAATACAAACACTAGGCAAGTTTCTTTCCTTCTCAAACCACCCTTTATAATGAAAGATTTTCACAATAGAAGGCCACATCCAAGGACCGAGACAAATCCATCGGAACACTACGTCTTTGTCTCTACCTCTCTTTTTGCTACCATGCTATCCACAGCTTACAAATACCACCATTGTATACCCCACCACCCTAATGACATACCACATTGGTTTCTTACAAATACCACCATTGTATACCCCACCACCCTAATGACATACCACATTGGTTTCTTATGCTTGGTTTCTCTAATTCTTTTATTGTGCTTTGTTATTTGGACTAAAAACATACCAAACCTCAACAAATAACCACCCCATTCAATATAGCCCATTATTAGATTATTTGGAGAAATTTTTGGTTGTTGTTTTAAAGCCAAGTTTTGAGATGACATTTTAGAAACTACCCTATTTCGTGAGCTAATTATTCTTAAGACAAATGGTATTGTTGATGTTTAAACAATTTTATGTTAGTTTTGGGGGTTCTGATATGTGCTCTTTTTTAATGTTACATTTTCAGGTAGGGCTGCGTTTCTTGAGTTTGGGTGAAGCACGTATTGTTGACCGAACAAATATTGTGTTTGAAGCGAAGATAAAGTAGTATGTCGGGAACTACTGGACTTGTAGAATTATTTTTTCTGGATTTGTCATGGATATACTGATTTGCTAGAAATATTTATGTAATTGGTTCCGTTGTTTATTTGTTGGAAATGGAATTAGTTCAGTTGTTTATTTGCTAGAAATGGAATCAGTTCAGTTGTTTATTTTGTTGGAAATTGATATTCTGATTTTCCCTTTATTAGCTTTGGTCTTGCTCAAGTGTTAGTTCCAGCAAATGAGTATGCTGGAAAAGTGTTCTGCTAAAATGTTGGAAATGAAATGTTGGTGCTGTTTATTTGGTGGAAATGGAATGTGGGAGCAAAAGCAATTTTCTTGTCTTGGGGTGTAGGTTTGCAAGTTGAGGTGTTGAAATTAAGTAATTTGGTCTAAGTCTAATGCATTATTTTTATGTATGATATATTATTTTATTTTTACCATAAAAATCAAAGGTGGTCATATTTAATGCCATCATGAGTATATTACACCCAGAGTTCGAAATTTTTAAGTTAAAATGGTTTGGTCTGACTGAGTTCATAAATGATGAAAAACAAAGATGAGTGTAGAATTTCTTCTTTTAGACATTAGAGGGTATTTTTGGAATTCCAAGTTAAATATATGATGACATCATCAAAATCTGTTAAATTCTAACAGAAGTTGCTTGGAGGGGGGAAAAGATCTAATATTTTCAAAAGCAGGGGAGGTTATTGCATTTTTCAAAACCTGAGGGGAGGTCTATGTAATTGTCAGTAACCTGAGGGGAGGTCAGTGCATTTTACCCTATATTTAAGGATAGGATAGTGCACGTGATTGAAATTACTTAAACCTAGTCATTGATTGCTGGCGTTTGTACAAGTAAATACAAAAGAAAGGTTAAATTACAATCTCAACTCTTAAATATGATAATCTTGTTACACCAGTGACATTTGGGAATATGGAAATTTATTGTGAACAACGCACAATAAAATGTGTAGCGTGCTAAAAATGACGTCATTTTGTTGTGCGTTCGAACGCAAAAGACATTGGATGCCGGTAACATTTCTGGCGCCAAAACAACGTCATCTTAGCGTGTGTTGAGATGCTCGAGACATTGCGTCCAACGACAACAGTATTTTTTTGTGACGAAACAACATTCTTTTCACGCGCAACACATCTTACTGTGCGTTGTGCACTGTGCACAATAGAAACCTTAGATCCCACATTTGGATACTCTAGGATCAGCTATGTGTTTCATGAGCCAATTAAATGATGCAATTAGTAGACCGGGAGGTCTTGCTGTGCATTGCGTGTAACGACCCGACTTTTTAAAAATATAATAAATAATTTTTAATCAGTTATTGAAACTTTTATTTTTGATATAATCATATTTAATTAATTATGTTTAAAAATAATGTAAGATTTTGTTTTTAATTATCATTAATTATTTTGGGAATTTAACTACATTCGTTAGAACGCCGAACGATTGGACTAAAGGATGAGTGCACGTGTGATTGTGAGTTGAGAACCAAGCTTTGAACCCATAATGGTTTTTTTACCAATTTCAATGTGGCCAATTTGTAGTCTAAAACCACTACCTTGTTTTTTGTAAAAAATTACAGCCGAACATTTTGATTAGGACCTTTGGTAACCCTAGATGTTTCATGTCAAAACTTAACATTTTGAGGAAAAATATATTAACCTGTTCATTTTCTTTGGTAGATTCATGGATGACTTTTAAAATTTCCCGGCACCATTATGGTGACTTATCTTGGTGAGGCTACAAAAATCTTCTTTTGCCATTCCCTTTTCTCACGCCTTTTGCACATAGAGAAACCAAAGAGATATTTAGTGCTCGAGAGGGAGGGGTGTGGCCGAGAGAGAGCACACACTGCCAAGTTCGATTCCATCAAATCACCAAACCGCCACTAATTCTTTGTCGAAATCATCCACCGAGGTAGAAAATATACTTTACAACCCTAGTTTCGTACAAATTATAGATATTATGTGTAACTTTTTTAGAGGAATCACATATTTTTTTTATCGGGTCACAACTCAAATAATTAGATGTTGTCCAACTTATACCGCACTTGCACATTTATATACTTTTTAATGTGTTAGTATGTCCACAAATTCTTATGAAATCTCGTGAGAGCAGGAATGGCAACCCGACTATATTTTGTTTAGTTGTTTTATTGTTTAAATAATTTTAGCAGTGTTGTTGAAATTCTAAAAGAAAGGAATATGTTGTTGATGGAATTTATGACATAATTAGGTCATGATAAAATTCTGGTTAGTTCATTTTATAGTCGTTATGCTCCCGATTTCATTTTCGAAACCTAGTGTATTTGCATGTGGGAAAATCTAGAGTCATGCGTTAGGAACATTGGACAGGATGATGCTTGTGACACGGAAGCAGAGGATGTCAGAGTGTGCACTGTATTTTGGATATGTGTAGAGACAAGTCAGGAACGTTAAAGGAAAGAGTAAAATCGGGTTAGCCCGTGGTGACAATTGGATTCATTTTGACCCATGTGTTTTTGGTGTAATTATGCCAAGTTAATGATGATTTGATTATAAGGACCCTAACTAGGAGGAGCTGAAGACAGTTGGAGGTGACTTCGAGACATTTGCGATGGCAGCTTCAGACCCGAGAGAGTGACCACTACTGACTTGCGCATTTTTGAGCCGATAAGGAGAAACGACTAAGATTCGTTGTGACTGGACCTGGTAAAACCACGTTCGTGGGATCTAGATAGGGTGAAGTAGGTATTGACCTAAGTGAACGGTAGAAGATCCCTGTCTTACCGGGTCGGTATTCAGTCAGGTACATAACCTTAGACTACAGGCCCTTGGTAGGTAAAGACTGGTTAATATCAACCGATTGCCTATGCTAGCGTTTAAAGGGTAGGATTGGATTTCTGAGGTGGTGAATCGTAGAAATTTAAATACAAGATTCATAACGAACATATGTGTTTATTTTCCCTGCTTTATATTCTATTCTTTATTGTGATTATTATATTTGTCAAATTACATACTGGGTATATTTTTCGTTGAGTATTCCGTACTCATAGAGCAATTTCTCTGCCCCTGACATTCATGTGAGATGAAGAAGTGCAGGAAGAGAACCAACCCGAGCTAAAAGAGCTAGGCTTTGATGCTGAAGACCGTGAAAAAACATGGAAACCTTATCCTTAGAAGTTGTATTACGTTATCTTCAAATTACAATGTAACACACAGACGAGGTATTTTAGTAATTTTTGTCAAACTTTCACAAATAATATTCTATTTTGAAATTCACAAATATTGATGTGTATCACTTTCTCTGCCCCAAAACGACGTCTTTTTGTCACTCAATATATCCTATTGTGTGCAGTGCATAGCAAGCCTCTCATTCCAGCTATTAGTGTATGTGCTGCATCACGCCTAAATATTGATGTGTATCGCTTTCTATTATATCATATCATGCTAAACGTGAAGTTTTGTATTACAATTTACAAATTAAACAACGGTTGACAATTAGAATGCATTAAAAATCATCCAGGTGCAGGTTTCCATCAAAGATTAGACAGCTAATTAGGCGACATTGACAAAGACCCAATCGTTTATTGATCAACTTGAGAAACAAAATGCAGTGAAAACTGAATAATCCTTGAGAGATTCAAAGTATGGTTCACCCTCAAGTATTTTTTAATCAAAGAAATGTGAATTTGCTGTGCATTGTGTGATGTGCTTTAAATCGGCGCTAAAATACTATTTAAAAATTGCTCAATGCTGTGGGTAATATTTTTAATGACCAAAACACTATTATTTTAGTGCACAACACTTCTTACTATACGCAGTTGAATTTTTGAATCCGTAAAAGACGTACAAAGATAATTGAAAAGATAAAAGGAGCAAACGTGCGCTGATGAACTTATATATGTTTGTTTGGATTCCCCATCATTTTCTCTCTCTCTGACCATATTGTTTATCCTATTTTTCTCCATTATTTTAATGATCCAAGGCCACCCAAAAGGACTAGTTCTTATCTACTTATTGCATTTTGTGATGCAGCATATGAAACCTGTGAGAATGAGTTGTACTTGGTTTTAAACTCTACATCAATGTATGGTAATATAAGAATTTGAACTTTACTCGTATGATAATATAAGAACTCGAAGTATTACACGACGGTCTCGCAAGAATACTTAATAATTTTTATGTGGAATGAATTGCATCATGATGTTTCTTTGGCTTTTGTCAACACCCGCAGCTACACCAACCGTTGAGCAATGACATCATTTTTTACTGAAGATCTTCGTAGCTCAAAAACCCCAAATTCTCACCTTGAAGGACAAATGTGAATTCTTAAATACCATATGGCTGGAAGATAAAATGTTGAAACCTTAAGTGTAAATTATGTCCACAATATTTTTCCGCACAAACAGTGGTTCTCATTCAACTACATAAACATATTGTATCTGAGCATCTGAAATTATTTAACTTAGGAATGCGACTTAAGCAGCGGATTCAGATTTTGCAGACTCTTGTTGCTGTTTCCACTGCTCAGGAGTAACGGCCTTGGTGATAGAAAGAGCATGGATTTCTTTCATCTCCTCTGCCAATGCTGCATTCACCATCCGATGCCTCTCCAGCAATCTCTTCCCCGCAAATTGCTCTGATACAATCTCCACTGCAAAGCTTGCACCGCACCTGCATGGAGCTCTGATTAAGTGAAGGAAAACGAGAGCATGACCTCTACGTTCTAAGTGCAGCTATTTCCAAGGTCGTGTTTGATCATGGATTTGTGGAGCTATTTATGGTGTGAAATGACAGGGTGAGGAGAGACTTACCCTCCAGATGTATCGATTACTTCCTGAAAAGGGAAAAAAAAAATGTCAGTCATTGACGAAAAAGTTTCCAGCATATAAATATACTAAGGGAGAACAAAGGATGAAAAAATATAGAAAAGGATGAGGAACAACTAATTTTGCAAGTACACATGGTAGTAACTTTAATGGCTAACAACGGATGGGAAAATCCAGAGGAGAAAGAACAAAAAATGTTCTACATACGGATGATAACGGATAACTGTTTTATGATACATGAAGGCCTACTTGCCACGCACAGCCCTCAAAATTGCTCTGTGTTGCAAATATCTAATAATCTTCTCAAAGCAGGCTTAGTCTTCAGAAATGGATATTATGACATGCCACCCTACCTTGGGACTTCAGGTCCCATACGTAAAACTGAAAGTAGTTATACCCAATTAACCACCTTTTTGTATTTGGCAGAACATGCATGCTCTAGTTTGAGAGAATGATGACCCAAATTGCGGTGAGGATAAGAACACAATGTTTAAGACTATGGGAATCCTTTGATATTCTTTCGCCGGACTGGTTGACTTCTCCTCTTTGCTGAAATTTCTTTTACAAGCTTAGGCATGCACGTGGTTCGCCCAGAGAGTAGGTGTACTTGCGTTTCTAGAAATCATATCAACAACATTTAGGTTGTCACAGTTGTGAAGCAAGCAGCAGATTGGATCAGCCAATCAGAGGTCATCTTGCTCAATTTTGGCCAAACTGCACCCTAACCAGCCCGGTAACAGGTTTTCCAGCTAACTCTGCTAAACTAATAAAAGGGAGAGAGCAAGGTCAGTGGAAGAGTATCCCCAGTTTGCTCAGGCATAGGACCGTTAACCAATAAATTGGAGAGAACAAGGGAGTTGCTTGTCTTGTGATAAGGCATGAGGCCAATGGAACAATTGCTTTGGTAGACAGTGCATTATTATGCACTTAAATATTTAAACAAATTAAGTAAACAAAATAACCAATTAAGAAGATACGTCATTGAACAACAAATACTTACTCTGCAAATTTACCATTCAATAAACGAGAGGGAGAAAACTAAAGCAAAATAATATCCAACCTAAAGTTTAAAACTTTATGTAGGTATCTCTTTAATTTCTTTGCTAAGGTTGGTGCTTTCTATTTGTTTGCGGGCCTTTGTCATCCATATTTGCCACGCCGGGAGGACCCTTTGACATTTGAATTGACCCAAAGTTAAAACCTCAAGCCCACACCTGAAACCCTTTCAGTACTTTTCAACATTGCCAGACTGCAAGAAAACCATTACAGCCTCGGCCAGGCAGACTGGTTAATATGATGTCTCGAGACTATATCTGAGAAGCAACTTTGAGACCCAGAAACTTATAATAGATCAGCTGTCTTTCAATCAGGTTCTAAACGGAATGTTCCAACATAAACTATCAGAGACTAGAGGCAATAGGCACTACCCAGCATTCTATCAACTTGAAAGATTTGAAAGAAAGTTGAGAAAGGGCTTGAACTATAACTCATTTCTGAAATTTCGCAAAAGCATCAAGCTGGCACCAAAATTTCCTCTCAAGAATATCATTCTGTGAAGTTCCTTACTTTATCATACAACTCATGGGAAAATTGCATCAAACAATTGCCATCTATTTTTGAATCTTCACGAGTTACAAAAGCTAGTCACAGATTTCACCTAATCCCAAGTTTTCATATTCAAGCTTCCGATGACCATAACGACTTCTTCCGATCAATTTGGTTTTGATTGAACATTGCAAATACCACAAAAAATTGGAGAAAACCAAAACATAAGGGGAACAAGATAAACACAAAAATACCTGAGCAGCAGCGAAAAGATACATAAAAGTACCTCAGCAATTGTGTAGGATATTTTGTAACAAACTAGAAATCTGAGGATACGGAGGACCAGTTTCAAACTTAAAATTAGCTACTTGAAGTCAATCCTCGACATCAACAACACATTAGGATAATATATCTCTACATCATAATTCATAGCCCAGTTCTTCATTCCATCAAATTCAAGTGTACAATGAAATGAATACAAGGTGAATAACTTCTTTTGCAGTGCTAAAGTTAAAAATCACTTATATTAATTAACCTTTCACCCAAACAGTCCATATAACTCAGCCAATGGCTAAAATTAGAAACAAAAACTCAATCTTTACGAATAACATCATCGAGTTTCACGGTTACGTAAATCTTTCGAAAAGTCCAATGAACGATCAGAAGATATTTTTTTCTTTTTCTATTTTCCCTTTTGCTCAGTAATCAGCTCTACATAGATATGAGTAGAAAAGCATCAAAATTCGATACCTTTGTGGCGTGAGGAAACGTAAATTCCTAGGTAATTGAATCTTGTTTCATAGGAGCAAAAACTAAACAGATAAAAGTGGAATCGCAATCAGATTAACAAGTAGAATAGAAAGAAAGAAAGAAGAGCTTACAAGATGAGAGGGGTTCAGCTTTGAAGTCAATGAAGATTCCACCACCTCCTTCGTCACCCCCATCTCTCTCTCCTCTCTCTCTCTCTCTCTCTGTGCCACTTTGCTTACAACCGCAGTGCTGCGAATATGTACATGGGCGATGCATGACATAAAATTTAGGGAGATTCTATATGGGTGGACCGTAGACAAGGCCCACTAACCCAGAAAGCCCGTTAAGAATTTTATGTATTTGTCGTCTTTTTTCTTTCACTGGAAGAGAATTTTCTCAATTTGTATGCACTACTATAAGTATAATAATCTATTTTTTTTAAAGAAAAATTTGGTCTCATAGGTTTTAGTATCAGTCTTCTTATAAGAGACATGCCAATAATCTTCTGTGAAGATTCAATATGTATTTTAATAGTCGGTGAGAGTTTAGCGATTACTATTAACGAAAAGAATTTGGGTGAGAAAACCTGTGAGGTTAGAAGAATTCACAGAAGATTAGATTTGAGAAGACTTAAGCAGATACCAAAGGTTTAAAAACCAAGATGATGGGACAACTGATTCTCAAAGAATGATAAGCTTCCTAGATAAGGTGCTTTTCATTACTCTCAATAGTTTAATTGACAAAAGCCAAATTGAAATTTATTTGTTTAATTAAAAAGTGCTTGCAATGGTTAGAAAATCATGTATACTGTTCGCTGCACTTCCTTTCGCCTCATCATGCAACGATGGAAATGAGGGATAATGGTAAGATATCCTGATATTGTGAGAGATACTTGGATGAACAATGTATAATGGGAGTATTCACCACCATATGTAACTTGGAGTGCCGAGGCACGCTGTTTTATATAAAGCGCAATAAACATCATGCACGATTTCTTAACCTTTGCAAATATTTTTTTTGCTAAATAAATAAACTTCAACATAGCCTTCTTAGTCAAACCATAAAAAATAATGAGAAGCATTTTATTCAGAAGTCTTAGCATTTGCAAAGAAAGAAAAACTAGTTGTAGTTGGTATAGCTTGGTAGGTTGGTCCTTGGCAACTTATTTTAGGTCTAGGAATTACTTAAAAGAGTTATTAGCAATACCAAAGTAGGGACAAGATAACAAATAAAATTCGAAAATTTGTTGCTACCTCAACTTGTTATCAGTGTTTAAGGGTATATCTTTCACCTCTATTTTCTGTATATTAATTATGTTTTGCATTTGTGCACAAAAAGATGAACATGACAAAGATGGAAAAAAAAAAAATTTGAAGTGAAATATATAAACTTTTTAACTGTATAGAATTATCGGAAGAGAGCTGAAAGAATGCCGAACTTGTCAATAAAATAGCAATCGTTATCATTTTTTCAAGCAACTCGAGCTTATCACAGGGTCTCACTTTTTCGATAACTTAGTGTTTGGATCAACTTATATGAACCTCAACTAATTTATGGGGACATTGCTTTCATCACCTTCACATAAGATTTCGTTATTGATGAAGAATCTTGGTTACAACTGGAGTGCGAAGAGTTGTAAAGAGAACAACAAATACTTCAAGAGGGTAAGAGGGAAAGGTCCGAGGATTCAGAGGCATCCCTTATTTCCAGATGCTTGAGTCTCTGTAACAAAGGCAGGCTAATAATAATAAGAAGAAGGGTGCTGATAATTCAGATAATTCTTGGTGTAACTCAAAGCTGGAGGACATCTTGATGGAGGTGATTTGGCCAACCGCCACCACAAAAACAGCAAAAAATGCAGGAATTAGTAGATGAAGATGGTGAAAGTGAAAATGTTGATCAAATTAATCTAGAAAATACAGCGATGACTATGTGAATTATGGTGATTATCAAACAGCGGGTAATGATCCTTGTTCAATGAAAACAGCTAGTCGGTACACAAATATAAGATTCAAACATAGCCTATATCTATGTGGTTACAAGTACCAAAACCATCGGTGAGACTTCAACATTCATTACACTGCGCAAATTTTGAGACTTACAAACTCAGAAATCTACTAAATATGCAACATAATGTTTTCATCAAATGACCAATCCTCGGTACAAAGGAGTTTCTGATCACTTATAGTCTGATCAAGTTATACGGAAAAACAGAAACCGCAATCATAGGGGACTTTCGCGTGAGAAGTATTTGAGCCAAAATGACTTGATCAAGAAGCTCGATATTTCACAAAAAACTAGCAGTCAAAGACAAAGCCCTCTTCATGAATAAAATGGTGTCAATAACTTCGAGTCAAATACATTCAATCAAAGCACCAGCACGGTTGCTCACGCTTCTCTAGGTGTATGAAGGTTATAATTTATGTTCTTCTGATGATCCCTACAAGAAAATAAAAATCTCATTCTGTGAGGTTACAATGGCCATTCAAATAACTAGGACCAATAACCACAACTGGAGACGGGAAAACCTAGCTCCTAAACACTGTTAAATGTTACAACATGCAATTTTATGCTTTGCATTCGATAAAAAGAAGCTACCGGAGCTCAATTCCAAAGGAAATCTCATTAAGAGCATGTGAGTGGGAACCAGAGAAACTAAGCCGATGAGACCGCACTGCAAAGTGATTTGTAGGCATCGACACACAGCTTGAATCTCTCTTCTGCCATTGCCTGCACAAATACAAACAGAACGGAAGAGTCTAAATGACCACACAAACTAGAATTCCGGATATGAATAAAGAATCTGGCTAGTTGGCTACCGATGTATGAACAATCAAAAGTTTTGCACAGGTGACCCAATCCATGAGCCTAACGTAATGAATGTTTCCAATTACATCACTGAATCCCGGGCAGGCCAGTTGTGCCTAAGGACCCCTGTTCCAGGACTAACACTGTCATGCATAAAATATTTCTTCCAAGTCCATTTAGTTCCCTACTTGATTCGACACTTCCCTAAAATTATTTCGACAATATTGTGGGTGAGGCAACTAAGATCCTCGGACTAGATTTATGGCATCAAGAAAATCCCACGTCCACAATCTAGATCTTGGAGTTCTGAACAATTTGTTGAATCTGGAAGAAGATCAAGAGAATGGTCAGATGCAACCTAAAGAACTCCCCTAGCCAATATGGCTAACACCCAAAAAACTCCTTTCCTACTTTTGCAAACAACCGTCAAGCACCTAGTCACACTTGGTCCCAATATTAAGGTTTCACTTGATGGATGCTAGTCAGGAAGATCAATGTTTCGAACTCTTACCATGCTCAGTTTCAAAAGTTTAAACAAACATAGCCTTACAGTTATGCTCAAAGTGCCTCAAACACAAGTATCCTCTCCCCATAGTTAAGCACAACTTTATCATAAAGTCAAGACCAAACGAGTAAAACGTCAGCAATATCTATAAGTTGGACATTAAAACAAATATGTGCTCAAAACCTATATTGAACAGTGAAGAATAATTAGGAAGGTTATGACAGTTTCCTATCTCCAAATATATTATAAAATCTGTCAATACCCCACCACCAAGAGTAATACAAATGATTTATTGGGAACAAGAAGGCAAACAAACTGACCTGTGAGGAGCCTTGATGCTTATCAGGATGCCACTTTAAAGCTGACAAGCGGAAACTGCAAGAGGAGATGCCATACTGTTTAACCAAATGATAATCTTGTTTTTGACATGTTATGGTGTTTAACTCGAAAGACCATCGCTAGTGTCTATACTTGATATGGAATAAAAGTAGAACTTACGCATTTTTTACTTCTTCTATCTTTAAAGGGCCTTTAGGAGGTAGACCAAGTATTGTTCTGTCAGAAGATGAACCGACAACACATGAATCATCATCAGACTCGATATCACTAGCATTCTGCCATTCTCTATGTTTATGGTAAGTCCAGTTTGGATGGTCTCTCCACTCAAATCCATTTGTTGTAGTTTGATTGTAAGACTCCTCCCATGACTTGAATGACCAAGTATACCATCTGCTTCCAAATCTTGCTTGAAACATTGTCTCAGGATGTGCGTCAAAATCATCAGAGAAACTTTCTTGCCTAAACTTCCCTGAACATGTAAAAGGGGCAAAGACCTTAGCCCCGAACTCGAAAAACATGCATCCGAAATAGAAGGGTAAAAAAGGTTTTGCTAAACACCACCCTGTGAGTGGCGGATAATACACATAAAATGTCAAAACGCTTAGGTTCCATACACATTTCAGATATAAGTACATATCCACAGATTCATACACGTTTTTCTCGTACATATCAATGCAATTGTTACACATTATCACCGCCCTAAGGGATTAGCATCTAAAAAAAATTCAACAAACACAAGAAAGAAAAGAAAAAGAAGCAAGTGAAAAGAACCATCTAGAGACTCACGCTTCATTCTCTTGTTTTGAGCTTTACTTGCACGTCGAGCAGAAGACTTTGATCTACTTTTCTTATCTGAACTGTCAGAATGATCTGCACGCTCCGTGTTCCAGCTGGTTGGTTCATCCATCCTTGAGAAATTCTATGTAAACCGTAAGAGGGAAAAGAGGAGAACGTATCAACTAACCGACAAAGTAAACCCAAAGTATGGACAGAATGAAACTAAATAAAGAATGAATTTTAAGTAGTTCTAGAGGGCAGTCCATAAACCTTGCGCCATCTCTTCTGAAGGATGGAATGTTGTATGAGGAGTAAAGTTCTGGCAAGTCTATAAACCTAGGGCCATGTCTTCTGAAGGATGGAATATTGTATGAGGAAGTTCTGGACAACTAACAGTTGGGACAACTTCAAACTTCCAAGCAACTAAAATAATTCATCAAATTCCAATAGTTTCATGGGTATGTTAAAGTTAAATGTAAACAATAGTGAATGAAGCAGTCCCGAAATAGGGGTCTGCACTGGGTCATTACATGGGCCTAATACGTACATGACTCTTCCTTTGATTCACTTGGCCGTTCAATCTAAATTTTCCGGCAGCTATTAAGCTTTCAAGGTTGCGCGCTACAATCCTAATCTATGAGGTGATGCCAAAGAAGCCCTAAGCGTGATGCCTAGGCTAACCTCAGCATGAGACCTAAACTTATCTTGTACAAACCGTCCTTGTTCTTCTTCTAACGACATCTGCAATTACATCTAAGTTCTGTCCTAAATCAGAAAAGGCATGCCTCTAATTACATGTTAGCATGTTCTTTTTTGTGGGAAAATACATGTTTGTATGTTACCAGAGCCAAAAAGAGAAATCGAAAAAGGAATATGAAGAACAATGACGAAATCAGTAATCTGGCAAGTTTTATGGGTTTTTGTCAAATTACGAATAACCACACTGGAGTATTGAAAATTTTATAAGTCTTTTAGATATAAGATTACTTTTTTGCATATAGAATGCTGAATCCTTTCCATTTTATGGTTTAAACAAAGAAAAATATCATTTCTCCCAAAAGTATCTCTGAAACAACAATAAAAGTACTCCAGTGATCTAGACAATTTTGATGCCAATAAGATATTTTGCGTGACTTGAGTTAAGCATCAAATTCTAAAGAGAAAAAGAATCAGATTGTACAAAAGCACACCCTACAAAGAAGAGTTAGATACACATAGCCTACGATGGTATGACAATATAGTACACTATTACCCAATGCCAATGGACTTGTGGTTTTATGCCGAACATGGTTTATGCAATGTGTACCTCAGCTGTAATTTTGGAGGAACCATTGTTGAAGAGAAGATCCTTTAGAGCTCTCTTTGCATCGGCACGCTTGTGACGAATTTCATATTTGATGTGGTTCTGTAACGGCAATTATAGCATCAGAGAAGTTTACCAGAGGAAAAACACGAAAAAGGAATTGGGTGGAAAGAAAAAGAGGTTATGAGCAAAGACTAATGGCTTCCATTGGGAAGTTTGTAAATAATCCAAGACATCTATTACGGAAATAAAAACGAAAGTCAAATATCACCATTAATGAAGGATGTCTGGCTGTCCTATGATATGCAAATGACTTTTAAGGTATTTTACAAAGCATTTTGACAAAATACATCCATTATCGCTGAGAGGACCTCAAGGAAAGATTTCTAGCCCTCATAACACAAGTACCGTGAATGAGGAATGAATATTGTTAGATTCTGTAGTCCACTATTGTCGCGAAGGTCAAAAAATCTACTGCAATTGATTACGTAGAAAACCATGAAAAACACAAAAAATAGACATGTACTGGAATCCCCCATAAACAAGGACATCGTCTGGGAAATTATATGCATGCAATGCATCCATTGTTCTGCCTTGTGAACCAATGACAGGCATCCATAATACATAACAAAAGAACTTGAAGGCCAAATGCAAGTTTTAATACCTTAGTTGGCTGTTGACCACATTTCACGTCCTGCAAAAACCATTCGCTAGTCAAACTTTGTATTCAGAATGCATAGCACAGTAAAATCATCGCTTCCACAGTTACTTGCATGAGTTATGTCTTAAATGGAGCAACAGCAGCTTAAACTTACGTATCTGGAGAAGTAGAACTGTAGAAAGAACAAATACTATTTCAAAGGTAACCGGACTACTTTTATCAGTTTGAGGGAGAAATACATGGATGTTTATTTAAAACAAATAAAAGGAGGAGCAAACCGTTCAATCTGTCATTTTTTAGTCCTCCAACTATCACCCAAGCTCCTTGCGACATTAACAAGGCTTGCCAGTTGCCACTGAAAAGTGTGCTACATATTCTGCCACCTATTTGGCAACAGTTAGTGTTCCAAATTTTCTTTTCTACTTTCATTTGTCTACCTTATTATTATTCTCTCAGCTAAATCTGATTGCTGAAAATATTGTTCCTCAATTTTCAATTGATCTGGTCAAAAAGTAATGGCTGAATTTGAAACTTGAATAATTAGCGTCTACGTTATATCAGAATCAATACATCCACAATTCAAGCAATCACAAACTAATAAAACACGGTAAGATTTAGCAAAATAACAAATAAAAAGTACCATTTTTACTGTACATTACGTGGATTCAAAGATATAAACTGCTAAACAAATTGGAAAGTGAAAATAAAATGAAAAAATCTCACTCATGGTGAGAACGATGAAATTGCCACAAAACATTGGAGGGTTTTGAGAGACAGTGTGTTTGCTCCTTAGGGCCGGTTATCTTATATGCAAAGTGCATATTCCTACAAAAGCCACATTGAAAGACACAAACGTGCTGAATGACGGCTTGTTAATAGCCAATCCAACTACACAGTTACACACGTCTTTTATATACTACAACAACATGAAAAACCAAAATCACGTGATATTTCTAGCTGGGAAATTTCCCAGTTTCTAATCAATAACTTTATAACAGCCACATTGAGAGACACAAACTTGCTGAATGACAGATAGTTAATCGCCAATCCAACTACAAAGTTACACCCATCTTCGAGACACTCACAGAAAATGAAATTCCAAAATCATGTGAGATTTCTAATTCCTAAATTTCAATGGTACTAATCAATAACTATGTTCTAAGCCGATATACCAGCAAAGCAGCTGGTTTTAAAATCAGAATGGCTAGTATCTTTAAAATCACTATCTTCAAAAGTAGAAGAATTATTTCATTTAGTAAGGGAATCGAAAGAATAACAACAAACGGAAAAAGATATACGCTTTGATGAATTAGAAAGGAAAGGAATATTACATAATTCACAAAATTCCACTTGCTTTTCCATTTCTCAAAGGAAATGGGCGAGGAGTGGAACGCAGCCAAATGGGTCGATGAAGGTGATGATGCCGTCAAGGTTGATTGAATACCGAAATTCTTGATAATCAAAAGGTTTCGCCATCTGGGTACCACTTGCATTATATCAGCCAATTAAATCTGAAATCCAACTCCAACCCAAAGGACATACACTGATATAGAATAATATGAGTACATATAGCGGTTATACAGGTGCGTATCCCCAAGAATTTGGGCTACTCTTGCGTGAAAGGATTGTTGTTGCAGAACGTTTGGTTTTCCCTCTGGTGGTCGTTGGAGTGAGAGGAACCGCAGGTACCCCACTTGTTTTATCTGGCTTCGTGGTCTTATGGGTACGGGCTGGGTATGGTGATCTGGTCCTGGGCCTTGGACTTAAATTAACTGGTTATTGGGTTCGCTCTTTGTTTTATCATTTAATAAAATAAAGACTTTAGATATTATGTTGAGTTTGAATTTAATTATTTTTTTTATTAAAAATAGTCTGTTTATTTATTCGGGAATGTAGTTGTAGGCATCTTAGTCTTAGTTACTTTCAAATTATAGAAAATCCAAAATTTTTAAAGATTTTTATAGAATTCTTCATCATTTGTATTGTGTTTTTTTATTCATCTCAGAAGTTAAAAAAATAAATAAATTAAAATTAAAAAAATTCAGATTAAATAACTATAAAAATCAATAAAAAAGAATTTTTTTGATACTTTTTGGAACGTCCTTATAGCGGGAGCCGGGAAGAGAGGAGATAAAAGATTCATTGTTTTTATAAGAAAAATAATTAATTTTAAAAATTACTAAATAATAAAAAAATATGATATAATATTATTACCGGATGGTTTTGGAGAAAGAGGGTGTCACTTGCGAAACTATCTCTAGCAAATTAAGGAATCAATTGGTCCTAAGATAAAGTCATAAAACTGTGAAAAGGGGTATGAAAGTGGAAACTGGAATAAACTTAAGGAGGCAAAGTGTTATTTGTCCAGTTCCCATGTCTCCAACTCCGTACTGAACAAGAACATGCCCTTCGATTGGCATTAAGAGAGAGAGAGAGAGAGAGAGAGAGAGAGAGAGAGAGAATCAAAAGTCAGGTGAGCCGGATCATGCATGCCGTTGTTGTGATTTCTGATATTTTGAGGGATATTTCTTGACTATTCTGTTGAAACATAGACGTATATTGGATAGTCGCACAGAGAGATATAGATAGTGAGGGGGAGAGTGATATGCAACATGCATTCTCCGGTGTCGCAGGCGAAGGCGGAGGCAGTCAACCCTCTGAAGAGAAGCTTCGGAATCATGAATTCGAAGCCTCATTCCATGGACTCGGACAACTTCCGGCCAAGAGAGTATATATGCATCATTACTTTTTGCTTTTACATGTTGATTCTTCTATGTTTATACTTAAAGTGTATAGCTTTCTCTCTTTCTGTATCAGGTATCAAACAAAAGTGTTTCAAATAGCAATGAGGCGAAACACAATTGCGGTGTTGGACACTGGAGCTGGAAAGACTATGATTGCCGTGATGATAATTAAAGACATTGCTCCATCTCTTGAGAACCTGTCTCCTCCTCACAAGAAGAAATTGATTATATTCTTGGCTCCCACTGTTCACCTTGTTCACCAGGCATGTTCTTTATGTATTTATACTTGCAGATCATGATGCCCTCCATTAAAATGGTAGAGGACCATTACACATTCAAGATGTTGTCATAAACACAGGTTTCTAAGACATAAGTATACCATGAGGGTAGTGTAAGAAGCCTTTAGGATACATACAAATGGCCGAACAAAAAAGATAGTTGCAAAAAGAGTTTGTGACAAACATGTTTTATTTAGGAGCTAGTTTATGTGATTTTATGTACTTTGAACCAATCCTTGTACAATAATGTGGATTTTTTTGAATTTCTGGATTGGGGGTTGCCCCTGCCTAACCTCCCCTGGTCCATACTTGACCTCATATGACAAGAAAAGAATAGAGTGAAATTTATATGCTTTGTGGTTTTGTGATCCCCCCTCGTCTGCCGGGAATAAGTCTTTTTCGGGCATTGCAGCAATTTGAAGTTATTAAATTTCACACGCATCTCAAGGTGGAAGAATACTATGGAGCGAAGGGGGTTGACGAGTGGAATGCTGAATGCTGGCAAAAGGAAGTTAATGAGCATGATGTAAGTTGGACACCTCAAGACCTCCTCATTTGTTAGTCATTTTTACACTGTAAAATGAATGTATCCTTTGACCTTTCTTCTTGTTTTTAGTTTTGACTTGTTATCGCTACAGTCACACTCAGTTTCCCAGTGTCATTCATTTACGACATACTTGTATGGTATACTTTATGTAATGTTGTTTTGGTTTCCTTAGGCTAACAGCTGTAATGGCATTTGGGGTGAGGAAGCATTTACCGGTTTGCCTTTCTTTTGATTTTTGGTTTGAGCTTCTCCCTGCAAACCTGCTTTTACATATCACATGACATCATTTCTTTGCTATATTCCCTTTTAAGTGTTGTATAGCTACATACAATACCTTCTATCTGAAGTCATATGTTACTGCTAGCTGCACACTGGTAGTGCTCATCAATTATGTTATACTTGGGTTACAGGTATTGGTTATGACACCTCAGATTTTATTGGATGCCTTGAGGAAAGCATTCTTGCGTTTAGAAATGGTATGCTTAATGATAGTTGATGAATGCCATCGTGCTACTGGTAACCATCCTTACACAAAAATTATGATGGTACGCATGTTCTTGTTGTGTGTAGAACCTCCTTCACTAGTTATGTCAACTTGATACTGATAATGAAACTTCGGTGTAGGAGTTTTATCATAAATCTGGAAACAAGCCAAAGATTTTCGGAATGACAGCCTCCCCTGTAATAAGAAAAGGTACTATTCTGTCTTTGATTGTTTATCTCCTCGTGAACATAATTAAATTTTAAATCTACCTTCTCGATGACTACTTTTTGAACTTCTTTGTTCTCACTTATTTATGGGGAGCTTTGGATAAATTTGTCCGGAGTCTTAGAACATACAATTCTTTCGGTTATTTTCTTCTGGTATGATTTTGTCTATGTACAATGTGCTAAATAGTTAGTCTTCGCCCCAAGCCAGATATAGTCCAGAGTATGCATAAATGCTGAACCAAGCAGTCTTGGAGACTAACCTGAACAGTCAGTTCTGTGGTTGGACTGTCATCTTTTAGATCAATCAAATCACCTGCACGCTTGCCACACATGATTTCTCCATTTCATGTTTTTAAAAGTTTAACACCAGAACTTGAAATACTGTTTTTTGATTGTATTCACATCTTTGGAAAATTTCTCCATTTCATTTACTTTTTTTTTTTAGTTATGGTAAACTGTTCTATTTATTATGTTTGATCTTCATGTCTTTTTTTAGATTTTGATTTGTGCTTTTGATATGCCTTTGTGCAACAGGTGTCTCATCCATTACGGATTGTGAGGAGCAAATATCGGAACTTGAAGGCATCTTGGATTCCCAGGTTTTTTATTCATCTTCTCATTTGATTTATAAGTTAGTGTTATTGAGTTGAACTGTGCAGTGGCCTTCTTACTTAGTTCTCCGTGTGTGGACTTTCACAATGTGCTTGTGCAGGTGTATACAATAGGCGATAGGACGGAACTGGAAGAAATTATCCCTTGTGCAAAAGAAACTTGTATTTTTTATGACCCAGCAGTGTCTTTCAATATGGAGTTGAAAGCAAAGTTGGAATCATTATGGAAGAAGGTATCTCAAGTGCTACCAACTAATGCATTCATATGTTGTGCACACACTAGTGCAACTAACGTAAACAGTTGTATATTCGTACTAACGCATGTGTACATTGTGCTATTATGATGATGTGGTGAATTGATTAAAGCATTTTTGGTTTTTTGCATCAACAGTTTGATACTTTGTTGCTTGAGTTGCAAGGTTCAATGCCAAGTCAATACAGAGATACAGAGGATAAGTACAAGGCACTTAGGAAACGACTGGCGAACGACCATGCAAAGTTCTTGTATTGTCTGGACGACCTTGGCCTCCTATGTGCTCATGAGGTAGAATTACATTGTGCAAATGCTTCAGGAGGAGATATGAGTGAAAAAGAACAATATGAATTGCTTTTGATGCTGTTGGAGTTTATAACCACTATATTGTTTTTGTTTTTTTGGTAATTATTTAGACTTTAATCTTTTCACTTCAGAGTTACATTTTTTGTTTTCTTCTTCGTGATATTCCATGTTGAATTCCATGTTTGTTTGTTTTATATTTTTTCAATTGGTTTGAGTTGATATCCATTATCTTCTTTTGTAGGCTGTTATGGTTTGTATAGAGAATGCTCCTAGTGGGACAGAAGAATGTGAATTATATAGAAAAAGTTCATTGCAGTATAGAATTTTTCTCGAGGAAGTTGTATCTGCAATCAGCACTTCATTGCCTCATGGTACATAATTTGCTAGCTTTTTATTTTTATTTACTCATTACACTTTACTAAAATCTTAACATTTCTTGCACTTGCTCTTCTTCGTTGCTACTGTTTATTTTCTTATCACCTGCCATTAGTTTGGTGATTCATTTTCTTGTATAAGCAAAATTTTATTGCTTTCTTGTTGTTAGTTGTCACATTAGTGCTAGTAGTGCCTTCCGTATTCACTTTGGGTACATTTTGCTATTTAACTCAACCTAATGTCACTTTTCGTGTATGCACGGGGAAAGTGGTGGAAGGAAAGTATGAAAGTTAGTTACGTTTAAACATTCCTGATGCTTCAAAATTCACATTTTCAGTATGCTATTTGGTTCTCAGTTTCATATGCCTTCTCAAGAAAATAAATTAAAATGTGCGTGATGCTCTCCGTTGCCTGATCAAAAAGTCTGGAAACCCACAAAAATTTACACACACTGACACAAGCACTCACATGAGTGTGTTGCACCACCAGTGTGTGTGAGCCCCGCACACTCTTGCGAGAGTTTGTGCAGATGTGTGCATTTTGTGTGTGGTTGTAACATTATTGTTGCCTGATACCGTAATCTCGGAATAGAGAAAAATGTCAAGGGTATATTTGCCTGATTCAAGAGTTTGCCATCTTTTTCTGGTGATGCTAATATTTACCACATACTTCTCTCTGTGGGTATTTGGTTCTCCTTCCTAGTTTGAGCTCTCTACTCATATTCATTTCTTGTTATTTACTCAGGCAATGAAATCCTTTGGGATATCGGATCTCATTGTTCAAGAACTGAAGCTATGGGCTGCTTATCTCCAAAATTTTATGAACTTCTTCAACTGTTTCAATCATTTGGGTAATAGAACTTCCTCATTTGATTATTCCTTTAGTACAGCTAGAACATTCTTAACTTTCTGTGCCCATTTGTGGTTTCAGGGAAGCCGGACAAGTGCTGTGCCTCATTTTTGTTGAAAGGATTATAACTGCTAAAGTTATTGAAAGAGTCATGAAGAGAATTAAGAATTTGTCTCATTTCACAGTTTCTTATTTGACCGGAAGTAATTCATCAGTTGATGCCGTTGCACCAAAAGTTCAGAAAGAAACTTTGGCATCGTTTTGCTCTGGAAAGGTACTTCTGTTGTGTCAATTATTTGATTGACAACTAAAGGGGTATTGTTAAAAGAAAGGAAATAGGTACTAGAAAAAGGAGGACACGAAGTCCACCAAAGAGAACTCCGCAAACCCAACTATAACGCAAGGAAAGTTCTATTTTACAATTTCCTACTGAAGGATTTATTATCCATTGTTCCTTAGGTCAACTTATTATTTTCTACTGACGTGGTTGAAGAGGGAATTCATGTACCGAACTGTTCTTCTGTTATACGATTTGACCTGCCAAAGACAGTTCGTAGCTACATCCAATCACGTGGGCGTGCTCGTCAAAATGACTCTCAGTTTGTCCTGATGCTTGAGAGGTAAGCTGGAGCCATTTTTCAGCTTTTCTTTTCATTACTGTTACTTACGATTATGTTAGATTATAGCTCTTGCGTAGTTTCACATCAATATGGACAGATATTCTGCACTTGTGGAAGTTTCCAGTTGAGGCGTTCCTAATTCTGCCTTTGCTGAAGTATGATAAAAATATCAAGTTTGATTGTACATTTTTGTAGGGGAAATACAAAGCAGAGAGATCAAATATTTGATATTATTAGGAGTGAGTACTCAATGACAGATACAGCTGGAAATAGAGACCCTGATTCCTGTGTTGTAAGATCATATAAGATAAAGGAGACAGATACATATTATGTGGATGCAACTGGGGCATCAGTTACTGCGGATTCTAGTGTGAACCTCATTCATCGATATTGTGAAAAGCTCCCCAGAGATAAGTATGGATGTGTTTTCTTTGTCACCATCTCTCTCCCTCCTTCAGTAGTACTGTGCAGTACTTGTTCAGCTTTTATCTATCTATTGGTACTTTATACTAAGCACTTTGTAATCCATGTGGCATTCTCACAATTTTTTAAGAAAAACAGAAAAAAGTAAGGAAAAATCCATGTGGCAACTTACCACATTCTATTAATTCTTTATTTTTCACTCTATTAAAACTCCAATTTGGTAATTGCGTGGATTTGATTTTGATTCCTAAAATCACCACCTAAATAACGTCTCTGAATTAAAGTTTATCATTGACATGAAAAAAAATCAATATGAAAAAGGAAAGTCTTTAAATCACGTTATAAATCTCATTTTGACTGAAGTGATTTGTAGATTGAATATTGACGTCGGAGGTTCTAGTTAAAAAAAATCCTCTAACAATGTGTGGCCTCAAATAATCATGTATATGTATCTTCACTAAATATTGAGACTCTATTTTGTTATTGCACAAACTTATTCTATACAGCTTTATCAATTGTAGAAAAAAAATCATGTTATTGGTTCTGTGTATCGTACAGGAATACTGCTTGTTAAGTCCTAACCACTTGATCTCTTATCGTAGGTACTTCACTCCAAAGCCCATTTTCCAGTTCTTGTTGTCAGGAGACTCATATGAGTGTAAACTGACATTACCTCCAAGTGCAGCTTTCCAAACTTTACTTGGTCCACTAAGCAGCAATTCTCATTTGTCAAAGCAGCTTGTCTGCCTGGATGCGTGTAAGAAATTACATCAGATGGGAGCTCTTAGTGATTATCTCCTTCCTTTTAGTGAAGAGCCTTCAGATAGTGAGGCCACTTTAAAGAGCAGAGAATCCACGTCTGGTGCAGGTATGTCTTTTGAGCCTTGGATTTTGTGAAGTTATATATTTCTTTGCTTTGAGTTGTAAAATAAGCCCACATGCTGTAAATTTGATGATTTTTGCAGTCAAAGGACCCTAGGGAAAGGCATGAGTTCCTCCTAGATTTGAAGTTTGACATCGTTCTTTCAGGATCTTAGTTATGATAATTGAATGTGCGTCAAATACTCACTTCATTTTGCGCTTGTGTCAAGTATGACTCTGGTAGATAATTGAACAATTGGAAAATCTGAGGGAGATGCTGTTGCTAATTGGCAAAATATTGTCCATGCTTTAATTATCTACTAAAAACATTGAACTCACTAACTCCATCTGCTCTACTCATTTCTGTCCACCCTAGCAGGCATCGAAAGTATGGTCTTTTAGGTACAGAATACAGGCAATATAAAATATTGATGTTATCATCCTCTACACCTGACTGGGTATCACTAGTAATGATTGATGCCTATTCAAGTTGTCATACAATTCTGTTTGTGTTTCTTTTCTTCTGAATTACACTGCCAAAGTTGGTAGTGTGGTTGGTGGTATTCAAATGATGGCAACTTTGGACGATGATGATTAATTAGGATTAGGCTGGCTTATTGGGCTTGGACTTATATCTTTGCTAATTTGTTTATCTTCTTCTGTCTTGAAGGCAATTTGTGTTCCTTGTGTGTTCTTTGTAGGGACAACAAAAAGGAAGGAATTACATGGTACGACCTGTGTTCGGGCACTGTCTGGGATATGGGGTTCAAACCATGATGGCACCACTTTTCAAGCCTACAGAATAGATTTCTCTTGTAGTAAACCAGAAGAGCAATATTCGAGTTTTATTCTTTTGATGGAATCAAGACTAGACGATGATGTCGGAAACATTGAAGTGGAACTGTACTTAGTTTCGAAGTTTGTAAGATCTTCTGTTTCTTCTTGCGGCCAAGTACATTTAGATGCAGAACAGGTTCAAGCATAACTTTTATGTTATTTGAGTTCTGTTAATGTGAAACACTTCCCTAATGCCAATGCAATACCGTTTTCTCTTGCCAGGTGAGGAGAGCGAGGTGTTTTCACGAGCTATTGTTTAATGGGCTAATTGGGAAATTATTTGTTGGATCCAGATCATCAGGAGGACGAAAATTTTTACTGCAGTCAGAGGATGAATCATTATGGGACACATCCAACATGTATCTGCTCCTACCACTGGAGCCTTCTAATTTTTGTAGTGGTGACACATTGAAAATCAATTGGATGGGAATCCACTCTTGTGTTTCTGTTGTAGAATTTATGAAGGGAAATGCTTGGTTAAATGCTAAGCAATCCGATGGTGACAAGGGCGATTCATTACTTCATTGCTCCAATTCAACTGAGAATGACTACAAGAGCACAAATCTCATCCACTTGGCCAATAGATCAGTTGATTTGAAAAATCTTAGGCAAATGGTGGTTTTGGCAATACATACAGGGAGAGTTTACTCAGTCCTTGATGTTGTCGATAATACATCTGCTGAAAGTCCTTTTGATGGAAATGCTGATGCAAATTCTTCTAGCTATTCATCCTTTGCAGAGTACTTCAACAAAAAGTAGGTGATTTTGTTAGCAACACAGTGTTGTATTCGTTGAGTCCAGTTTTGCTTACAATTTGTCAATGACTAAAACATAATATTTTACCTTATCAGGTACGGGATTACACTAGCGCATCCCGGACAACCTTTGCTGCTGCTAAAGCAAAGTCACAATGCACACAACCTCCTTGTGGATTTTAGGAGTGAAGGTTTTCTTCCTAGCTTCCTAAACATTAGCTAAAACAAACTAGTTACGATTCGTGCCCTCCTCGTATCTGTTGTTTTATGATTTTGGTTTGTATTAAATTTACAGTCATGATAAGTTAAGTAGATTGAATTAAGTCACTGTTTCTCTTCTTTTGTGCTTACTGTGATATGGTTGTGCGCTTTTAAATATGTAAGTTATATAACACCTCATGGAAGTTCGCTCCAAAGTTTACTTGTTGGAAATCCATGCATCCATTCAGCTTAATTTCTGCAAACGATCATTCCTTGATTTTACGTCAAGGTATATTGATAAATGACATTTTAATCAACTTATTTGTAATACAACACATCAAAAACAATTAAACAAGTAAATGGTATTTTTTGGGTGGTAAATTACTCTGGATTTATTTTGTTCAGGATAAGCCATCGAAAATGAGCAGGAGTGGGCACCATCTGTGGTATTTCCAATGTTGAACTGAGTTTCTTGTTAATGAGCTTGTGCATAACTAGAAAAGGTACTCATGTGTCATAGAGCTAGTCTCTCTCTCAAGTAAAACCTCTCGTGCTGTTCAAATTTATCATGTTGTGAAGCCAACAAATATGTCCTAGACAAGGGTTATCGTATAGTTAGTTCATTAAAGTGTTACCAACTGGTGGAACTTTAACAACTGAACAGCGGCTACCATAAGAAGAAAGGGAAAGAAACTTAATGGTGTGGTTTCACCAAGTTTGCATTATAAAATAACTTAGCTTTTTGTTTGATGTTTTTTGAAGCTCCTCTGATACAACTGGTGATTTGATATGGCTTCAGAGTGATAATTTGCATCACTCTACTTTTTTTGTCTGAATTAGCAGGTGGTGCAAGTGGAAAGAGATTCGAAGCTGGAAGCAAAACAGTAGTTAAAAAGCCCCAAACTCATGTGCATATGCCTCCAGAACTTCTTGTCAACGTTGAAATACCAATAGCCGTGATAAAATCATTTTACTTGCTTCCATCACTAATGCACCGAGTAGAGTCGCTAATGTTGGCCAGCCAACTTAGAGAAGAGATTGGCTGCTTCCGTAATGATTTTCGGATATCTAGCTCGTTGGTTCGTGTTTTTGTTGATGGAAACATTTTCTTGGTTGTATTCTCTAATAAACAACTTCATACTCTACTTATTGTGATAATCTCTTTCTTGATTAGATTCTGGAAGCCATAACAACTCTGAGATGCACAGAAAGTTTCTCCATGGAGCGGTTGGAATTGCTGGGAGATTCAGTTTTGAAGTACGCTGTGAGCTGCCATCTGTTTCTTAAATACCCCAAGAAGCATGAAGGACAGTTATCTTCCCGGCGCTCATGGGCCGTTTGTAATGCAACCCTATATAAAGTGGGAATTGATCGCAATTTACAGGTTTAGCTCTCTGCTGAAAATTGAGTAAATTTGTTCTGCTGGTGACTTTTCCTAGGCAAATACTGCATTGTTTTGGGCCTTTTGGCTGGTATTTATTTTCCTCGCGTCAGACACTTCCTTTTATATGGTCCCTTTTGTGAACTGCTAGAGTGAATAGAAAGTTGAAAAAGGATGCTGCTGCTTATACAGTGGCAATATAGCCACTAGAATTTAAGTAGATATAAAATTTATGCAATTGACAATCTTGCTGCTAAACTGAGATGAGATCGTTTGGGTTTTGTAATAGAAAGTGTTGTACCTCAAATGTACTATATGGTAATTACTTCTGTTAGGAAATTGATAAACCGTACCTTTGCTTTCTTCATCTACTAACTACAGATAAGAAGTTGATCTGTTTCCGTTACTCTGCAGAACTTCAACTCTAGGAAGAAAAGCCATCATTTTATGCAAGCTGCCGCTTCTCTAGATTATTGATTTCTACCACTCCAAACAAATTTGAAGGAAAATTTAGATGTCATTTCTTAGGTTGGGGTGATATAGGAGTCCTAGTCACTGATCTTCTACCTTTTTAGCGCCATGCACGCTAGAAGTAGATGTGGTCGCAATTATAAAACATGGAAATCACCTATAATTTTGACCGACGATTTTGATAAAAAAAAAATATAGGTAGTAAACATAATGCATTTTAAGTGATACTTGCAATAGTTAGCTTGTAAAATCTCCATCCTTGAATGCTGATGGTGCCTAACTTGCCCTATTTTCTCACCTTATTGGCATATTTACTTGCTAATTTACTGAAACACCTCTCTGAATCCAAGAACAAAAGGCCACTAAGCCAATGCCAGTCCCGCGGGTTCAGAAGTTGAAATGGGACTAGTAGATTGGGCACTGATTGTTGACCTCTGGCATAATGCTCATAAAGTAGCTGCCCTCAAACTCTTAAATTATTCCATACACAGGCGAGCCGAAGGATAAATGTATGACACATTAAGTGCTTTTCCCTCCATTTGGTTTGACCAAGATTGCAATCATGGGGTGACTGGTCAATTATTGTATGCAATTTTACTGCACACTTCACTACACATTTTCAACCTCTATTTTTATGGATATTACACCAATCAATCTCAGTCTGGTCGTCTATCCATGGATCAGACCTGGCAGTTGGTTTAGGTACATCCAGATTTTATACTGCACTTAGTGCCATCCGTGCGGTCCAGAATATCATTATCAACGTTCAACAAGACTTTTGCTTAGTAGGGATTAGAGGGCTTCATAGGTGAGCTCACCTTTTGATACTGTGATACCGAGTCTTCAGTGGCTTATATACTTTTCATAATTATGTAATTTGTGTTGAGGATTAGTTCTAATAGTTAACTGGCTTTGGTCTTGTGCACTCTTCTTTACTAAACTTTCAACTGTAATATTTTTCCCTCTTCTTTCATGTGCCCATTTCGATTTTGTGAATTACTGTGGTATGCTTTGACAGGGGTATATACGAGACAGTGCTTTTGATCCCCGTCGATGGGTTGCTCCAGGTCAGCGTTCTCTCCGCCCTTATCCTTGCTCTTGTGGGGTGGACACTTTGGAAGTGCCTCTTGATAGCAAATTTCAAACTCAAGATACCAAAGTTGTTGTCGGGAAGTGTTGCGACAGGGGTCATAGGTGGATGGGTTCCAAAACCATATCCGATTGTGTTGAAGCCCTCATAGGAGCATACTATGTTGGTGGTGGATTGACTGCAGCCCTTCACTTGATGAAATGGCTTAGTATTGGTTCTGAACTTGAGCCCTCACTAGTAGATGAAGCCATTAGAAGTGCATCTCTCCATTCATACATCCCAAAAGCAAAGGAGATCGAAATTTTAGAATCAAAGCTTGGCTATGAGTTTTCTATCAAGGGTCTCTTACTGGAGGCGATAACACATGCATCTGAGCAAGAACTGGGAGTTGGCTACTGTTACCAGGTAGTGAAGGCTACTTTGCAGCTAATTTCAACTTAATTGTTCAATTTTTCAATGAGAGCATATAAACAGGTCAAATAATAAAATATGCTACTGTTGAACATAAGTCTGCCTAGATGGTTCAAGCTCCGATTCCCAGTCCATGGATTTATAAATTGACTGCACATTTGTGGCTAATCTGCTGGTAGCAAATTTTTTGCAAATTTTGTACCCTAAACTGTAGTTGTAAGCAGACTCATCTTTGAATATCGATGCTACATAACATGCCTACGTGTGTTCTTCCATATACACAGTGCATGTATCATGTAAATGTTCTAGCTTAATTGTAGGCTACATTTCTCGTAGAAGGGAAAACATTCTTCTGTTGATAGTATATCAATGTATCGTACTCTTCTTACAAAGTACCTTTATTTTTTTGGATCTTTAAGTGAATAACAATATAATCATATCTACGATTATATGCAACGCTATTGACATGGTTCCATATTTTCTCAATTTTCCTTTTTGTTTTTGACAGAGGCTTGAATTTCTTGGTGACTCTGTGTTAGACATACTTATCACATATCATCTGTACCAAAGCCACACAGAGATAGATCCTGGGGAATTGACAGACTTGCGTTCCGCCTCTGTAAATAATGAAAATTTTGCTCAGGCAGCCGTGAAACGAAATCTTCATCCACATCTTCAACATTGCTCTGGATTTCTTTTAGGTCAAATTACAGATTATGTGAAGTCTATTGCTGATTCTCATGACACCACCAAGCCCTTCCAAATTGTGAATGGTCCCAAGGTAATATATTATTCTGGCTTTCGTGAAAAAAGGGTTACAAATTATTTTGGGATATCAGTTTGTTTGGTTACTGTTTTCAGAATCAGTTTTGCAAAATATAGTTCAGAAACTTGTTTTGCTGACGCAATTCAAATCTTATTTTCTTATGAGTTTTAAGAAAGTACCCGTTTTCTAAGACATTGAAAGCACGTGGTCAAATTACAGAAAACCATTTCTAGTTGTAAATGATCAAATATGAAAATGATCAGCGCTTTAGTTTTCCAAAATAATTTCTGAAAATTATTCTGCGAAATTGGCCTTTAGAACAATATCCTGACAACAAAGCTGGACATTTGTAGTATATATGAAAGCACATGCTTTGGTATTTCTTCATTTTTCGTCTATAATTTTCTGCTTTCAGATGTTGATACCTATATCCATCTATGCATATTTCATAGGAAACATGAGTGGTTCTATGTAAGAAATATTTTACCAGATTCCTACCGGAGTTGCAACTATCTATCGATTAATTGTCACATAAAATTAGGATACCCTAAGCGCGATTTCCTGCTTTTCGTTTTTGAGTGTGAAGAATCACTTTCTCTTGGCGTAGTAAAGAATTATAAGTTTGTATTGGCATTTTTTTTCTGATACAGGCTCTTGGAGACATGGTGGAAAGTATTGCAGGGGCAATACTTATTGATACCAAGCTCAATCTGGATGAAGTGTGGAGAATTATTAAACCTATGTTATCTCCAATTGTGACCCCTGATAAACTTGAACTGCCTCCTCTGCGTGAACTGATTGAATTATGTGACTCTCTTGGGTACTTCATAAGAGAAACTTGTATTAAAAAGGGAGAAATATTACATGCAGAGCTTAGTTTACAGTTGAAAGATGTCCTACTGGTTGGAGAAGGATGTGGGCACAACAGAAAAGCTGCAAAGGGACAAGCAGCTCTTCGTTTGCTGAAGGACCTGGAGGTTTGTTGATGCTTTCTCTAACTTCGTGCATTCTTTTGTCTTAAAGGTTTCTGAAAGTATTGTTGCAGAACCAAAAAGATAAAAACTTCTCATGGGAAGATTGATTGTCATCTTTCTTTTTTAAGCTCTCCGACCCCCCATCCACTTGATTTTGTTTGGAGAACAGCTTCGAACTAGTGTGCACACTGTGCAATAGTCTTTGAGGCGTTTGTAATCATGAATTTTGGCAATGAATGCAGTAAACTTCGTATCAAGTTTTGATCAGTTGGAAGCATATCTATTGACTAATGGTTTGTTAAAAGTCTTGTATTCATCTCGAGTTTTCATCAAACAGGGTAGAGGAATTTCATCCTCCAAAAGGAGAAAACAAGGTTCTGAAGTAGTTGGTGTTCCGTCCACCCTAGACCCGGGTAAGGATATCTGCAGCCAAACAAATATTGATCCTTCACAGACAGTAGCCCAGAAAAAGCAAAAGACAACAAGTGGGTTGCATGCAGAGAAATCTAGAAATCCTTCTCAAAGCAATGACTGTTCTACGAAATCTAGTGGTTCCATCCCAGGTACGTATTATACTTTTTCTAACATCCCCAAAGGTACTGAATCAAACAAGCATATGGATGTTAACATTTCTGACTTCCATATGCTCCTTGTAAGGTATTTTCAAGAAAAGAATTCTCCGACCACATCTAGTCATCTCTGTGAAAGATATTTTAAATTGCGAGTGCAATTGTAGGTTCAAATGTAATGTAGTTCTTAAATTGCTTTAATAGCTTTTCAAAATAACTACACACTACACATCTCTTTAATAGCTTTTCAAAATAACTACATACAGCAAATACGAAAATGATGGTTAACCACTACTTTTTGGATCGCCTCTTTGTGTTCTTATTTGGCTTTTGCGCACAAGGTTGCCCTTTTAGGCAGTTCCCTCTTCAAAATAGAGCTAGTTGCGGCTTTTCCATGCAACTTAATGTATCGTCTAAAGTTAATTCTAAGTATTGCTTTTCAACTGAATAACAATTCCTATTTGGTGACAGTTCTTTCATCCATTAACATGAAGAAAGGAGGACCTCGAACATCGCTTTTTGAGCTATGCAAGAAATTGCAGTGGCCCATACCTACCTTTAAAACAGCAGAGCACAAATCCAGGTTCTTCCCTTCAATATGTGATTATAAATCTATCGTGTTATTCAGTTGTGATACTTTTATGAGTTAATTCTCTTTAGAAGATACTTCCCCATCTGTTTATGTATTTTCACTGGTCTGGGTATCTCGAAAGATCATATATACTTCGTAATTTTTTTATTTTTAGATAATCTTGAAAACTTCTACAAGAACTAATTGAGATCTTTTCCTTGGTGGAACAAAATTTGAAAAATGTTTCACAAACTTACATTTCGTTGACTTGATCAAAGGACACGATTGCAAAAGAAAAAGAAAAACATGAACAAATGGAGAAAGAGGGAGTATTTCTGTTTCTTTGCCTGTCTTTAGAGATACCATTTTTAATTAGCTGCAAGAGTTGGGGTATTAGCTTAACCGTCGATACTTTTGCACAGAACTCCCATTGAATTTTGTGATGGGTGTGAAAGGAGGACGGGTTTTAGCAGCTTCACATCTACGATAACCTTGACGATACCCGGATCTGGTGTTATTGAACTCAGTGGTGATCAAAGAGCCGATAAAAAGAGTTCATTTGATTCTGCAGCACTTCTCATGCTTTATGAGCTTGAACGGCAGAAACAGCTCATCATTGGTGAGCAGAATTAGGGCGGATCTCTTGTTCTTGTCATCTTCAACCTGCTAATCATCTTTCTCGAAATGTAGTGAGTAGGGAAATTTGTATTAGTGTGCAGTATTAACTTAGGTGTAATTCTTGATTAACGCGCGATGATCGATGATGTAATTAATTGTGATACTTCAATGTGAAATGATAGCTATATATATGATTCAAGTACAAATACTATATTATTTTTTTGGCTGATAAGCTCTTACATATATTTTCAATGTGCAGAATCTATATTTTCCAGTTACTACTTAATCCGGGATTGATTCGCTGATAAACTCTTATATTTATTTTTTTGGGCATTTTGTTTATCGACTTTGAGAATTATTTGATGTTAAATTATTTTCACTCAATTTATGTCATTCTCACAAATGACTTGTGTTGCAGAAGGACGACCATACAGAAACTAAGAATTTCTCGAGACCCAAAACCTAAATGGTAACTTAAAAACTGATAATCAAAACAGAATAAATTTCTTTTTTAATGCAATTTCATATTTTTCTTCAACAAGAGTTTGATATTAAAAAAGTTGTGCCTGAAAATGAAACCAACGACTAATTTTACTTGATGGGGCGAATTTATAAGAGTTGTCAAGGCTTATGGATATTTGGGACCAAAGTTAGAGCCCACGGGCCCGGATTCAGGGAGGCTGTAGTGCGCTTCCCTGTAGTGCATAAGTAGTGCGGGCAAAACGACGTAGTTTTGCTCACTTTACCATTGAAACTACATCATTTTGATTTCATACATTTTAAAAACAATTTGAGTGATAAGTTAAAACTATATAGTTTTGAGAGCAAAATGCACAATACTACGTCGTTTTGTCCGCACTACACATGCACTATAGAGAAGTGCACTACGGCTCTCCCAAATCTCACGGGCCCATATGTTAAGAGTATATTGTGAATCGTGAACTTATGAATATCCACAAGCCCATGTTTATTGGCAAAATACGGACAATTTTTTTTTGACAGCCGAGAAATTCGGTCGGTTTTGGAATTACCATTCACTTACGAGGGTCCCATTTAAAGTCAGAATTTACCATTTATGGATTGATCACATAATAATTTATAGTATTTGAAAAGTTTCGAACCTGAGACCAAGGAAGAAGTATGCATCTAAGTCCCAAACTTTGACCATCAGCCAACCCCTTTACGTTAACAAAAATAGATTTGGGGACATAACTTTTACATAACCAATGAAACAATATGATTCCACTTTACATCTATTGATAATAAACAAAAAATACAAGGGTATTTTTTTGTCATTCTCTTGTGCATGTGTGAGGTTTTGTGTAATTTTATTATCAATCTTTTTTTATATTTCCTCACTTGTATCAACGAAACAAATAAAAAAATATAAAAGTACGGACTGAAGTTTAATAAGACTATGCTAAAGAAACTAAAAAGAGTACCTTTTTTCAAAAACTTTTTTCGTCTCGAGTAAACTTTTTGCGACTTTTGCTTTTATATATATTTTTTTTACTGTTAGATTTTTTTCATCATGACGAATGACTAGCTCAAAAAATTTAACGCGAGCATGATAAAATTTGAGAAAAATAACTAAGAAAACAGTGACAACAATACCATTATTTTGGGCCGAAGGTTAGTATCGCTATAAACCAATATATATGAAGGTCAAAGTTGTTATAAAGATCTTTTTTCTCAAAAATGGTAAGTTTTACAAGAATCATATCTTCATATAATTATATAGCAAGTTCATGCAAATTTGATTCAGTTACCAAAAATAAATTATAATCGAGGATTAATTATGTATTAATTATTGAGTAGTATAAACCTTAGAAGTTCTTAAGAAAGAAAGAAAGAAAGAAACTCCACAGTTTTGTGTGGTTAATTGAAAGAGCAGAAATCAGCGAAGTCTAGCTAAGGTACTAATTTCTTCCTTTATTTTTCTTTCTTTTGTTATAAGTATGGGTTCCAAAGATTTTATTTTTGAGTTATGGCTTCTTTGTTTTTGCTGATATTTTTTCCTCCATCTTTTCTTTACGAAAGAGTGTTTTTTTTTTATCTAAAAGAAATTTACTAATCTTTCAAATGAACTTAAAAAGATTAGAGAAGCACATGGTCATCAAGGTTGGCACCCGAGTAACTTATATGCCGCTAGATGCCCCAGAACCACAAAAGCCTAGATTGGCAAGATATCAACCCATAATATGCTGCTCGCTAGATTGGTCATACAATGTTTTTTTCTGACTTTAATTGAGCCTCTGCTAGGAAACAGTGTGATTGATTCCTCAAAAATTAGTCAAGGTATGCAAAAGCTGACCCCGATGCTCTGAGTTAATTATCAAACAAATTTCTAAATGTCGAAGTTGCCAACATAGTTGGAATGTGAGTTTCGTGGTGATGCATTCATAGATTAGGCCCTAATTAATCTATGTAATTTCTTTGAGATCTATGAAAACCTTTTTTTTTTTTTGCCGAGCAAATAAAAATGTCAAGGTTTTTAATACATGTGATGGCTATAAACAAAAAAACGTGTTGTGATCCTTCAAAATTTGCAGATGGGTCGAGCAAAACTAAGCATGGAACTCATAAACAGTGAAAAAGCCAGACACACAACCTTCCAAAAGAGAAAGAAGGGTTTGATGAAGAAGACCTATGAGCTAAAAACCCTATGTGGTGTTGAAGTGTGCTTGATTGTTTTTGGACCTAAAACCAACGGCTGCCTCTCGGAGCCTGAAATTTGGCCCCAAAATCGTGAAGAAATTCAAGAACTTATCAACATGTACAAAAAACAATCGATCGAAGATCGTAAGAGGAGGACGAGTGACTTGTCCAATTTTTTCGAGGATCGGAACAGAAAAATCGAAGAAGCGACATTGAAGTTGAGGAGGAAGAACAATGAGGCCAAGTATCCTAGTTGGGATGATCGGTACAATGATCTGTCTGCGGAAGATCTCAAGGAACTTTTAGCTATACTGGAAAACAAAATTCAACAAGTGAAAGCTAGGGTTGATCAGTTCATCAGCTATAACCCTAGATTTGCAGCACCGGCTATGGTGGACCCCATAAACATGCAATCATCAAACCCTAATGATTCTCATTTCATGCAAGGGTTGTTTACTGTGAACTAAATACGTAGTGGCTATTTTGTAATAAGGTCAAAGTCTAAGGGCTGTGTTGGTAAATAGTTGAATTTGGGTTTGTTAGGTCGGTTGTATGTTTAACCGACTAACTGATTTGGTAAGCTGAGGTCTTCAGTGGTAGTGTAGCTATAAAAGGCCATGGGATTCATCTTTGTAATTCATTCGGTGAGATTCAATTAAGAGAATTTCTTCTTGTTTCAATTGTTTGGTGTTCTTGATTTCTAATGTTTACTTGGTATCAGAGCAAAAAGACGGAAGTCGTTCTAAAAGATTCTGGAATCGAGCTTCCATTGTGATCAGAAAACTTAGGGTTTCAGTTCGTCAAGGTTCGAATCGGATCAGCAATGACAAATGTGGTAACAATGCCTCAATCTTTACTGTTTCTCGTCTCAAATTTTCACTCTCTAGTAACGATTAAACTGGATTCTTCAAACTACCTAGTTTGGAAAATGCAAGTCCAAAGTGCGACAAAGGCGAATGGTTATTATGAGTATATCAGTGGAAGTATATCATGTCCATCAGAAAAGATTGTTGATTCCAGTGGTGAATCGATCTTGAATCCTGAGTATACAATGTGGAAACTCATTGATAGTCAATTGCTTTCATGTCTGTTAGCGACTTTGTCTGCAAACACAGTCTCACATATCTTAGGTTGTGATCATGTTCATGAGATGTGGAATTTGTTGGAAGTAAAATACAACACTCTTACTCGATCTCATGTCCATGATCTAAAACAACAGTTGTATAATGTTACCAAGACATCAACCATGGATCTTTATATTGGTGCAATTAGGGACTGTTCTCAGAAACTAGCAGCAACAAATTATATAGTAGATGATGATGATTTGATCTTTTATGCTTTACATGGTTTACCTGCTGAGTATGATCAATTGAAAACCTCTATTCGAACCAGAGGTGATTCTCTTAGATTCGAAGAATTAGTCAATATCCTTAGTGCTGAGGAGAGGTATATGACACAGAAGCAACATGTTCCTACTTTGGATAGGTCCTCAGTGTTTGTTGCTCAGAAGTCTGATACATCTGTATCAAATGTTACTCAGTCACCAGGATCAGTGTTATCTTCTGCATCTCAATCATCGAATGGTCAAAATACACAACCACATGTTAACTTCTTTCCTCAGTCCTTCAATCCTCAGTTAGCATCTTTCTATCCTGGTTTTTCTGGAAGTTATAGAAGTAGAGGTACCAGGTTTGGTCATGGCGACAAACCTAATTGTCAGATTTGTGGAAAAACAAATCACACTGCTGTGAATTGTTATCATAGATTAAACATTCAATATCAAAGTCCTGATATACATAAGTGGAGGAGCAGTCCACAGCAATACACACAACAAACTGGATTTCATGGACCACCTAGGTATTCTGGAAATAATAGCACTGGTGCACCATCTTTACCAATGCAAGGACAAGTAAATATGGCCATACCACATCCTTATCAAGCAGCTTTTACAATGCCCTGTGTGCCATCTTCATGGGAGACATCTCAAGCTGGACACTATGGTCCATATGGATGGTCCTATCCTTCTCAGTATGCTTCTCCTCCTCAGCACTTTAATCCTGGGCAATCTGGTGACAATCAAGGACAGTCTACTCCTTCTCCATGGTATCTAGACAGTGGTGCTACAAACCACGTCACAAATGATGTCCAGAACATCACACATCCTATGGTTTGTACTAATCAAGGTGGAGTAATGGTTGGAAATGGTACTTCAATTCCTGTCAAGCATTCAGGTACAGGGCTTCTTCCCACGCCTGTCACCAATCTGAAATTGAAGCATATCCTTCATACTCCAAGCATATCGCATAATCTGTTGTCAGTATATCAGTTGGCCAAGGATAATCACTGTTATATTACATTTGATTCTGACGGTTTTGTTGTCCAGGACAAGAAATCAAGGAACATATTGCTCCAGGGCCCGTGTCACAAGGGACTGTATGTGTTACAGAACCACTCTGAAGGTACTTCTCATTCTGCTTTGATAAATACTGCATCAGACACCAATTCTGTTAGTGTGTGGCATCATAAACTTGGTCATCCAAGTACTGGAATGTTTGATTCTGTGCTAAAACAGCTGGATATATCTCTGCCTAAACCTCACTTTGTTGAGTGTTCTAGTTGCAATATTGGAAAAAGTCACAAACTACCTTTCCATAAATCCAGTAGTGTTACTTCTTTTCCGTTTGAACTATTACATATGGATGTGTGGGGACCTGCTTCCATTTGCTCTTTTCAAGGCTATAGATATTACCTTCTGATTGTGGATGACTTCACTAGATTCTGTTGGATGTTCCCTTTACGATATAAGTCAGAGGTGAAGATTAAAATTGCTCAGTTCAAGGTTTATGTCCAAAATCACTTTGATTGTTCGGTTAAAAAGGTTCGGACTGACAATGGGAAGGAATTTGTTAATAATTTCCTTACTCAGCTTTATTTGGATGCTGGAGTCATACATCAAACTACGTGTCCTTATACATCCCCTCAAAATGGAGTAGTGGAAAGGAAGCATAGACATTTGATTGAGACAACAGTTACACTGTTAAGTCATGCATCTTTACCTAGCACCTTCTGGTTGGAGGCTCTACATACCACGGTCTATCTTGCTAATCGTCTCCCTCATTCTTCTCTAAACTACCAAATCCCTTATACCATGTTATATAAGCGGAAACCTGATCCATATTTCTTGAGATCGTTTGGCTGTGCTTGTTATCCTTGGATTAAGCCTTATAGTCCGGACAAGTTGAGTCCTAGATCCGTGGTGTGCATTTTTCTTGGGTATTGTGATAATACCAAGGGATATCGATGCTATGATCCTTTATCTCACAAAGTTTACATATCTAGACATGTGAAATTTGTTGACAATGAATTTCCTTATTCATCTCTTGTTACCTCTCACCAAACCAGTTCTCCTCCTCTCACCTCTCTCAAAATACCTCTTACCTCCTTTTCTGAGTTTCCCATTCACTTTCCAAGTCAATTGCCATCTTCTCTTCTTCCCATTCCTTCTGGTGATGTATCGTCTGATGATGCATCTTCTGATACAACCGTTTCTACAGCTACTGAAGTTGATAATTCTCTACCTAATGAGCCATCTACATCTGCAATCACTGCTACTGTTTCCAACCATCCTATGATTACTCGTTCTAAGGCTGGGATATTTAAACCAAAGTACCCTATTTCTCTGTTATCTGTGACTTCTTCTCATCCGTTAACAGAACCAAAACATTTTGGTGAAGCCATCAAATTTTCTGTTTGGCAGAAAGCTATGGCTGACGAATATGAGGCCTTAGTCAACCAAGAAACCTGGAGCTTAGTTCCCCCTCCCTCTCATGGTCAGATCATCCATTGTCAATGGATTTACAAAATTAAGCGTCATTCTAATGGGGAAATAGCTCGATACAAGGCAAGATTAGTGGCTAATGGTAATCAACAAGCCGAAGGGATTGATTTTACTGAAACTTTTAGTCCTGTGGTTAAGCAACCTACAATTCGTATTGTTCTAAGTTTGGCTGTTCATCACCGGTGGTCTTTGCGACAATTGGATGTCTCAAATGCATTCCTTCATGGAATTCTTGATGAAGACGTTTACATGAAACAACCGGCTGGTTATCGTAGTCTTGTTCATCCTAACCATGTTTGCAAGCTAAAGAAAGCTTTGTATGGGTTGAGACAAGCACCCCGTGCGTGGTACTCAACATTTTCTGGAGTTTTGAATAAGCTTGGCTTTGTTCAAAGTAAGGCCGATACTTCATTGTTTGTTCTTCACCATCAGACTTCTATTGTACTTCTTCTTCTCTACGTGGATGATATTGTAATCACTGGAAACAATTCAGATTTGATTGATCAGTATATTGTGATGCTTAGCTCTAAATTTGCTATGAAGGATTTAGGGAAACTTCATTATTTTCTGGGTATTGATGTTAAGTCTCATTCCAATGGCTTGTTTCTTACTCAAAGTAAGTATGCACATGAGTTATTGGTAAAAGCTGGAATGGTAGACTGTAAGCCCAGCAATTCCCCTGCTTCTGTCCGCATTTCTTCTCTTGATCCGGATTTACCATTTGATAATCCCACGTTGTATCGCACTTTAGTGGGGAGTCTTCAGTATCTTACTCTCACACGGCCAGAAATATCTTATTCGGTTAATCTTGCTTGTCAAAACATGCATGCTCCTAAGGAAAGTCATTTTACTGCTGTGAAAAGGATCTTGAGATATGTTAAAGGCACAATTGATCATGGTCTTGTGTTTACTCCTGGTTCTTTGCTTCTCACTGCCTATTCTGATGCCGATTGGGCTGGAGACCATATTGATCGCAAGTCTACAACAGGATTTGCTGTATTTCTGGGTTCTAATTTAATTTCTTGGTGTGCTAAGAAGCAACATACGGTTGCTAGATCATCTACCGAGGCTGAGTATAGAGCCTTAGCACATACTGCTGCTGATGTTACTTGGATCCAGCAACTACTTCGTGATATATCTGTTCATCTTTCTCAACCTCCTAACATCTGGTGTGATAATCAGTCCGCTCTTGCATTAGCTGCCAACCCAGTTTTCCATGCTCGTACTAAGCACATAGAAGTGGATTACCATTTTGTGCGAGAAAAGGTTCTAGCCAAAGAAATTCTTGTTTCTTACATTGGTACTTTGTCTCAGGTTGCTGACATCTTCACGAAACCTCTCTCAGCTGGGCGATTCTTATTTCTCAAGTCCAAACTGGTTGTTGGCTTGCCCCCAATCAGTTTGCAGGAGGGTGTGAACTAAATACGTAGTGGCTATTTTGTAATAAGGTCAAAGTCTAAGGGCTGTGTTGGTAAATAGTTGAATTTGGGTTTGTTAGGTCGGTTGTATGTTTAACCGACTAACTGATTTGGTAAGCTGAGGTCTTCAGTGGTAGTGTAGCTATAAAAGGCCATGGGATTCATCTTTGTAATTCATTCGGTGAGATTCAATTAAGAGAATTTCTTTCTTTTTACCTCCAGTAAATTTACCATATTCACATTGTTTGAGATTCCTTTCTTTTTATGGGTAACCTTATATACATGAGAGGCCACTCCATTCATTGCCAATTGGTTTTGAATTGGATGCTTCCACATGGTATCAGAGCCCAAAAGGCCCAACGGCCGAACAAAGCCCACGATGACAGACCCAAGTAGAAAGGCTGCACGAAGACGACTCAAAAAGAGGCGCACGTGACAGACCTAAATACGGGCTGCACGTGAGGGGGCGTGTGAAGGAATCAATCCCACATCGCTAAGATATTAAAATATGGGTAACCTTATATACATGAGAGGCCACTCCATTCATTGCCAATTGGTTGTTTACTTTTACAAGAAGAGACATGCAACTGGAAGTTCTACATGATCAAAAGATGAACTCACACGGAGGTGACCTAACTCCGATGCATCACCCATTCTATCAGCAAAATCATCAAACACTTCAGTTTGACGGATCTAGCAACAATTTTGCGTCCAATCCTTTTGACAGGAAAATCTACTATGATCCATCGATGGTTAGGATGAATATTGATAATATGGTGGTGGATAATAATATTTCCCAGCCGCCCCCGACAATGGGGTACTATGATTCAAGTACGGTACAACCATTTGTAGCGCCTTTTGTGCAATATCCGATGCTATCATCAAATGCTTCTTCTCAAATGCATTGTTCTCAGATATTGGATGAATACTATCAACTCAGTCATATGAAGCACCGAAACTGAATCAAGGTATAACGTGGGTTTCTTAATGGTAGAGTTAGTGGTGGTATTATATACACTTTGGGAACTTCTGTACTATACGAAGAATTTTCCGGCTATCCATATCAACTCGGCTTGCAGCAGACAAAAGACGCACATTAACTCAAATTACGATAAAATGACCTAGTTTGACAATGAACAAAGACTGCACGCGGAGTTTTGCTTCAATATCTGCTCAACCTATGTGGATTAGAAGGAAGTATCCTACAAGAATTAATCCACTCTTTTTTGTTGCCTATGTTTAACTTTATTATTATGGGGTTTTGGATTCATTTATCATTGTTTGTTGATTATATTTTGCTAGGGGTAGCATATTTATTGGTCTAGTTTCAGCTCATGTTTAATTAAAGCTTACATATTATTTGAATTGACTTATGGGTCCATTTGGCCTGTGGTTATTATTGGATTATTCACTGTTTAGTTTTTTGTCCTTATTTGAAATTTTTTTAAAATTTTTTGTTTTTCATCAATTTTTTGATGATTGTTGGTTCGTCTCGACAAGAGCTTTCAGAAAAGTTATCAATCATCGGCTACATTTGAAAAAAGTTCAGAAAAGACAAAAAATAAGTCAAAAACAGCGTTCGTATTGGCTTATTTTCGTCTTTAGTGATTTTTTTTTAACTTTTGGACATAATTTTATACTTTTTAGATTCCTTTCGTCGATACGAACCAATAATCCACGAAAAAATGACATAAAAATAATAAATACAAAAAAAATTTGAATAAAGACAAAAAATAAGCCAAAAATTTTTTTTTGGCCAAATAGGGCCTAATTAGCCATGGGCACTCAGGCCCTCTCTACCAATTTATTTGTCTTTTTATTTTAAATAAAACAATAAAACAATTTCGAACACAATCTTTTGTCTTTTCTCCCCGATTTGAAGATTGCTACCAGTTCTTTAATAGATTAAAAAAATAAAAAAATTACACACAAAAATACTTTATTTTTAATTTGACAAGTAACATGTACAGTTTTAAAAATACAAATAAATTTTTATAAAAGTTCTAGTCCAAGGTTATCTCAAATAGATTTTAAAGTCTACTCCAAAGATTATTGGAGATACCCATGGTGCTTTCATAGGGGGTAAACAAATCTTGATGGGGTTCTTATCGTCAATGAAATTATCCATTTTTAGAAAAGAAAATTGTCATGACTTTATCTCGATCATGACATGCCCAGTGAGTTTAGCTCACTAAAGCCTACTTAGTGAAATAGTTTGAGAATTATCCAATTAACAATAACCATTTACATCATTAATTTCAAACTATAATCAAAGTTGTAGAAGTGTAATTTAAAAAATATTCATTCAAAATACCCAAAGAAAGATGCCAGCCATCATAGTACAACAATTTAAAATAAATTAAAGTTACAACCCTCGACCCTGACCAATTACAGTATGATCGGAACAAAATACTTAATTTAGACACGTTTCAAACGAACTATTACATAGTCTCAACGAAACATAATCTCAAAAGCAACCAAGTAATATTACGTAGCAACAACTTAAAAACATAACCGTGATCATCTTCATTACATGAGAATGTTAATTTTATAAAAATATTATTAGCACATAATTAATGGGAGTGCAAGTTACATTAAGATTACAAGTTTGTCATGAATTAGCCTTTATGTCATTCAAAAATCAATTTTCACATTATAGCCATGCTACCAAATCACAAGTTTCTATACTTTTCAAAGGTTCAAGATATTGCCAAAAGGCCAATTCTTAAAACACTTTTCACAATCTCAATATAGCACACTTTTTTTATACAAACGTACGTTCATAGATTTTTTCAATATACGGCTGCTAGTAACGTTTAGAGAGCGATTCTAGATAAATATATAGTTGGTGTGACGTCACTCATATGATCACCTTGGCCATGCTCCCTCCCTTATGCCTTCGTCCCCGCTATTCACAAAACCTCTAGCAGACCGAATTTTACCGTTTAACCGTGTACCCATTATAATATTTTTGTATTCGAAAATCTTAATAGAGTAAGTACTCATGGCATGTGCAAATAGTAAACATTTCAGTATTTGATTTCATTTCATGAAAATCTTGATATATAATTGGGCTTTTAATATTAGGCTCTCAAAAAATATAAAGTTAGTAATTTTTTTATTTTTATTTTTAAAGCTTACTCATTTGGCTAGACCCATGAAATCAAATAACAAAAAATAGGAATTAAATATAAAAAGGCGCGAGAGATAATGCTAAAAGTACTTAAGATGGTAAAAATTAATTTTCAATTTTTAGTGAATTCTTAAACTTTGTAGTCATTATTTATAAGAATTCGTTTGTTAAAAACTATTTTAGATTTTATAAAATAATTAAAATCCAAAATAATGTAAATCAACTTAAATAATAATTAATACTAATTAACTTATGTGTGATTGTAGAAAAATTACAGAGGTTGAGGTATTACTTAGGTATTTTGCTTCGCACCAGAAAAAATCAAAAGGCAATATCAATCTTACCCCATTACTGTTAATGCTGTACGGGTTTTTTTTTGCATTTTTAATAGTTTAAGGAAATAAATTATTTTTTTAAAACCTTGAAAAGATATAAAAATAATTAATGATTAAAGAGATAAATAATGACGTAATTATCAGCACGTCAGAAAGTCGCGACAGCAGTGACGACACTGTCGGTGATGTAGGCACTACGTGGTAAAAGTCAATGATGTAGGCACTAACGTGGGAGATATTATTCTCAAAGTGATAAAGTAAAGCTATTATGGACTTGTCGGTATTATATGTAGTGGTAGGTGTTTAAACATCTCTCTTATCACTCTCATTCTCCCTCTCTCTCCTCTTCTTTTCTATTGAAACACCGCTACTCCGGTATTTGCGTTTTAGTCTTGATATTTAGATTGTCTAAATTCAATATTTATTTAGTATTAATTATAATTTTTTATATTTATAATAAAAAAATTTGTTGCTTCGCATCAGGAGTTACTCGAGCCCAAGAACTTACGGGGTTTATCCGGGGCAGCCTTGGATATCTAAATATCTCTTTTCATTAAAAAATTACATGGAGCTCAATATTAATATAAGAAGGATTTTGCTAATCACCATCCATTAAGAGAGAGATAAAATATATAAATCAAATAAACGCGAATATGATCAATACATATCTTACAAATATCAAATAAACACGAATATTAATACATATTTTACGAATATCAATGTACTTCTGATATATTATCAACCACCCAGTAAGTGATGATTAACATTTTCAATATGACAAATATTAACAATATTTATAAGTCGTACATGGAGACGTGATTCTTATGGCCACCTAAGTGGGATTTCAATCAACCGTCTATTTTGACAACTAATATATTGGAGTCCACAATTTTATCAGCTTCATTATCCTGTTGTCCCAAATTCTCTGGCTGATTATTTGTGTTTGTATTGTCATCCATTTCTTTGACTTTTCCACAAAGTACCAATAAAGCTGCCATTATTATGAAGACCATTCCAACCAAGCTGTACGGAAATAAGATGCATAAGTAAATAAAAAGAACAAGGAATAAAATTTGGGTATTAATTGAAAATTTTTCTAGTAATGCAGATAAATTAACCCCATTTCAAATACTTTTTAAGAACTTTAATCCTAATCTTTTAAAAAAGTTCAATTAGATAAAATCGGTGTTCATTATTCATAGGACCAGACATAAATGTGTCCAGTATCGTCTGATGTACACATGAGATCCATAAAACAATAAAAGACCCTATGTACATTAGATGGTTCTAAATAAATCTGTATCTAAATCTGTGTACAATATTTGTGTGCATTGACTTGCTCTTCTAATTATAAGTCAAGTAATTCATACCTTGTTACATACAATTTCTCATCCAAAACCAAGGACCCAACCACTGCCATAAGAATCAGCCCAATTGGATTGAAAGTGGAAACAAATAATGGACCCATTTCTGATATGCACTGTGTAGTCATAATGGTAGTCAACCCAGAACCAAACACTCCCTACAAAAATAAATAGAATAGTCAATTCTCTTTAAAATAAACATAACAAGTACTAGTACTAGATAGAGGACTTTCTTCTTTCTTAATTGGAACAAAATCCAAATATTGAAGTCCGAAATTCGAAATGAAACTTTTGATTTGCTTCTTCCTAATCATCGTGGGAAAGAAAGGCAGATAAGAAATAGATTATTCGTTGAAAGCTTATCCAAAAAAAGGCAGATAACAAATATCTTGAATCACCTAGTACTACTACTATGCTTAATCAAATACTCCTATATTTTGCCGCTATCACTCTCTCTCTCTATCTCTCTCACACACACACACACAGAGTCGAAGTCCTCAACTGTTTGTATATTTAGTGCAAAATGCATGCTCAATAAATATTACCACAAAAGATGCAGCCCAAAACCTAATATTCCAACCAAGCTTCCATTGCTTCCAATCCCTCTCAACACATAAAGCATAAATCACAGCTTGAATTGTGGCCATCACATTCATCATAAATGGAATCAAGAAAATATTGTTCGAGCAATTGTCTTCGAACTTCGCCTGCAAAATCATTACCAATAAAAAATGTCCCAGAAAAAGAAAAAAAGAATATATATATATATATAGAGAGAGAGAGAGAGATCTTCGTAAGAGTCACCTGAATAGTTAGAAAACTTGAGCTACTAAATGTGGCGATCATTGCAAGAGCTAAGCCAAGAATTTGATTGTCACGGTGTGTTGTTTTATGATAATCTTGAGGGAGAATGCTAAATTTTGGCGAAGAAATGTCGATCTCTAGGCGTTTGCAGAAAGCAAGTAGCATAACTCCAACAACGCTCAACATCAAGCCTACCACTTTGATTTTCCCAGCAGATTTTCCATATTCCAACCTCTCTAACCTGCAATTATATAAGTCCCTGGGCATGGTTATTTACTGAACTACAAATAATCGCATCAAGTGTACTATATATTTGATTAATAACGATACATGGACAAAATTACATGGTCGATAGGGTTAAAATTTTCAAACGTATATATTAGTTTCTCATGGTGCAGCAATTGACGAAATGTTGTATGTATGGTAAATTAGTCCAAAAGATTACGACATGCGAACTTAGTTGACAAACTAATCACCAAAAATTATTTTTTTAATAACTCAAAAATACTTCTGGTGTTTTTCTTTGATCCGCAAAATAAAATATTTATTGCAATAAATTAGGTACAAAAAGCTAGGGGTCCACACCAATGTTGTTAATCCCGTTCCGGACTGGAGGCAAACCGAGGCACATATAGGAGTGTACCACTCCGTCGTAGTTTCCGGCAGTTCCTGCTATATTCTGAATCTTGGCCGGTACCATCACAGCCTCTTGTAGGGAAAAAAAATCATACAGTGGTTCCTTCCGCGAATGTAGAAACCCAATGGCAGTCATGAAACAAAGAAAAAGGTGTATTTGATTTGTTGCTCTGGATTTGTGGATGATGATGGTGGATCATGATACATCCACTAATATTTTGAATCAGAAACAAAAAATAGCAGACGTCTTCATCAGATCCCACCACCACAAACACACACACACACACACACTGTACGCATATACATGTACATACAGAGAGGGCTGGAGGAAAAGGCAGAAACATGGAGAAGCAAAGCGATTACATATTTTAGAGAGAGAGAGAGAGAAAAGAAATTGGTGGGGGAAACTGAAAAAAAGAATCCTGTGTCGAGTGTAAGACAGCACAACTTAACCCTAGAGAAGCGAATGTTTGAACTTTACTAATTTAACCCTATTTGACAAATTATTTACATCTTATGGTGAAGAGAAGGGACAATGGTGAAGGCTTTTCTAAGACCAGGTGCCACCTGTGTGACTGCGCACAGCAGGGTGTGCTGCGCGGCAAAACGACGTCGTTCAATTGCGCAAAACACTGCCCGAACAGTAAAAAAATTGACCGAGCAATTTTCAGTCAGTGTTTTACGCTCCAAAATGACAGGGCCCCCATTTCCGTTTTCTGCATGTCTAGTATAATTTTTTTTAAAAAAATATTATTTAAAAAATTTATGTTAATTTATAGCGATAAATTCGAAATGGTACGCAAATACGTACTAGTACCGTATCAATAATAAAATCGATATGCTTACTGGTACGAGATTGATAATATTGGCCATAACTGTTGGCAAGAAGCCAAACATGAATTACCCAAAGCCCAACACCAACTGCATTAGACGGTACAAACCACCCGCCCATAATCCCCACCAGTGATGACTTTGATCATTCTCTAGCTTCTTTTTATTTTATTTTATTATTTTTTTGAGTATAAAAAATGTTATATATCTTCTTTTAAAAAAATAAAAGAAAAAACAGAAAATTAAAAAGAAAAAGATCGAAAAACTTACGGTATGGTATTACGCTTGACAGCGAGCCCAAGGACAAAAGTGATAACCGGACTAATATTGATTACGGCTGAGACGAGTGTTGGTGAAACATAAGTCAAGCTGGTGAGGCACAAATTGTAATAAAGAGAACCCCTGTGTAATTAGCATTTAAGAAAGGGTTATAGTGTGATCAAAACAATCAAGTAGTAGAGAACATAGCTAATCAATTATATGTATTTCTTACTAAATTACTTACCCAAGTAAGCCATATACAAATGTAAGATAGGCTTCCTCCAATGTTGGTTTTGTCGTGCTAGTAGTCCTGCAATTAACATAAAATCACATCCAAAAGTTTGAGTGTTAACTGTTTCCTGAGAAAGAAGATAGAGGGGGCCGGGAGATTTCCTGGCATTATTGAACTGAATCTGTGTGTGTGTGTGTGTGTATGTAGAGAGAGAGAGAGTAAATACCCAGAAAAGAAAAAAGGACAAGAAGCAAACCTTAATTTGTAAAATGCGAGAGGAGCAAGAGAGATTGTGCCAAAGATGAAGCGGTAAGCAACAAGAATGGAAGTCGGCATAGAATCGATAATAGCCAGCTTGTAGAATATGTTGTTTGCAACTGTGATTAACTGTACTACCATCATCAAAAGGACAGGTTTCCGCCGGCGGTACAAGAGGAGGTTATGATCATGATCAGAAGAATCCATTGCCAGAGGATTATCCAGGGGACCGGTATTGTGTTGGTGAAGTTGGACGACTCTCTCTGCAATTTTGCCCTCCCTCCCCTCTCGTTCTCTATACACTGTAAAAACCGTCGTTTCTTGTTTCTTTTTATATCCGCGGGGTAGCGTGTAGAGCTTTGCCACAAAGTCAGCAATGGCGACTCTCTCTGTCTCTCTCTCATTACCATTTTGCTTTTCCGGCGATTACTCAGCTAAATAGAGAATGGAGTTCACCGTGGCTATAGCTAACTGACAAATATTGACATGGCTTTCTAGAAGCGTGAAATAACGAAAAATAAATAATTATTTAAAACCAAGTTACTACGTCGGCAAAGCCAAAAATTAATACGTTTGGAAATTTTCAGTGAATTTTCTCACACATTTTAATATACTATCAGATATTTAATTTCTAAACACCTTTTACGTAATTCAGCAATTTTTTTTAATTGGTGTTAGCATTTTTGAGAAATCATGCGCACCATCTTAAAACTCAATCAGTTTGGTTTCATTTGATCAGATCTTTTTTTCTTTTTTTTTTTTTGGAACGGCAAATTTAAAGAAAAAAGTGTTGCATTGAGTAAATTTATTTTGACTAACTATCTAATATTAATTTTTTTGATAAATCAGAATGTGTAGACCAGTTTACGCACACCTCAATTAATTTTTGGAAGACCGATCTCATCACCTAATTACAGAGATTTCAATTGAAGCCATAGCAAAACTCTGTATGCTGGTCCTATAAAAATTGATAACACCTGAAATGTTATCAAACGTAAAACCTTAACAGAGAGAAAATCCCTAAGTTCCAAATCTTGATTATCAAGCTAATCCCTTTGGGTTACTATTTAATATTCGTTCAATTTTCTTTGCCATTTTCAAGTTGTAATGTGTTTGTGACTACATCTGCCCAAATGCCAATTTAGTTGGGATCTGGGTATTATTTTATATATTGATGAGTTTTTTTTTTTTTGGAATCAATAGGATCCTAGTTGGAATCACTATCTCTCATTGATCTTCAGGAATCAGAGGTTGGGAGAGGAAGACCTAGCTGATATTATCAAAATCAGAGCTTCCTCATGGGCAAATTAGGTCTTTGGAGGGATTGATCAGGAGGTTGAATTGAGGAGATCAGCCTTTCTAGTTTAGTAATAGTTGTAGCCCTCCCTCTGTTGGCTGATATTACCAAAATCACAGAAACGTGTCAAACTTCTCTCTGTCTCTCTGTCTCTCTGTGGATCAACAATATTAAGTTCTTGCATCAAACATGTCACGTGCGATGGGCCAGTCCGGTTCCCTTCTAGAACTGTACATAATTTTTGTTAAGTTATGGAGTTAGCCAATCAAGCTATCTTAAGTCCACATGCTTGCATCCAAATATGAACTATCCAACTCAATCTTCTAGTCTAGGGCTCTACATTCGGTGGACACCATCTCGTCAAACAACCGACTCACTTAGGTTTGTAGTACTTCATATAATAGAGATGAAGTAATTTTGATTTAACAGAGATGAAGTTTTTGTGGAACTTTTGATACAAGGAATGCTGAGACACTAACACCACTGAATAATTACTCCTCTCGAGGAAGTAAAATAGGGACTTTGTAATTGGGAGATTAAATTTTTTTAATTTCATTGTCTGGTTTGGGAGATTAAAATTTTAATTAATAGACTCAAAAAATTTTAGAGTATGGCTTTTCATCTTAATACCAAGGATGTCCTTGGGTGTCCGAAAGAAGATTCCATTGGAGTATAAACCAAAAGAGTACGAAAGATTTTGTTGTTGACTGAAACTCCAATCATAAAACTTCAGTGCCAATGTCTAAAGGATTTATTCCAGAATTACCCTTCAAAAGTTTTCATCCAACCAATTTAAATTGTAAATAATTATTCAATTATTAATATTTTTGTCTATTTTTAATAAATCATGCTGGTTTTGAATAACTTGGGCCTAACATTAAATAAGCCCAAAAGTTCGAAATTGATTTTGTTCATTACCTTCCTTCTTATTGGTTGAGTTGGTCATATCCTTAGCAAAAAGTATTTTACAAAAGCGAGATCTGTACTGTTCCAGCCAATGACAATGGCAGTAAAAGTAGAGGGTAAACAAAATTGCAGTTCAAAATTCTTCAACCCCTCCACGTCCCCTACCCATAGCTTATTCCCTTTCTATATCCCATTTTATTTACGCAAATATCATAATTAATTACAAGAATATCATACACATACTCATATTTATTATATCTCTCTTTCTTAAAAATACTCAAATAAACTCTTTATAATTTCATCCCTTCATAATAAAATCTATTCTTTTATTATATATATCTCCTCTTATTATATTTATCATATTCTTTTCATAATTTTGACCGCTAACAAATGAGCTGTACTAATGCATAAATGTACGGTATTGTTGGCATTCTAAGAGAAATATTCAATATACATATTCCAAAACAATGTTGGCTTGTGCACTCTGTGCAACGAGCACCTCGAAAGTCGAAACTGTGCATCTCCTCCTTCATTGCAGATGTTCGTGGCTATAGTGTGGACGGATATTTTGAAATTTGAATTGATGGGGAGTGGAGTGGTTAGCCCTCCCTCTAATAATATTCCCTCGCATCTGGATTTCTGGTTTTGACAACAAATTCAGCGGCTTCGAAAGACGGTGTTCAGACCGTTTGAGTCTACTTTGGGTGGGTGGTGTCTAATCTGGACGGCTCTCGAGCCTTCCTCTTGTCCTGTTGGTGTGGGGTCGCTTTTCCTTGTTGTTCCTTAGGTTGGCCCTTGCAATAGCAGTGCAAGACATTTTTATCTTTTTCTATATTTGTTGATTTCTTACCGACCTTTGTCTCTTGTTTATTCTTATTATAATCTAACTATATTTTTTTTGCCCATAAAAAAAAAAAAACAACATTGATTGGAATTTCTTTAGAGATATAAATTTGTTAAAGAATAAAAATTTAATTGAATAATTTTAATCAAAAAAAATAAAAATAAATAAATAAATATATATATATATATATATATATATATATATTCTTGCACCACATGATCTGGTCCAACAAAAAAAAAAAAATACTGTAAATGATAATAAGTCATTTGGCCTTTTTTTTTTTTTTTTTTTTTTTTACAGAGCTCTGAGTTTGGCTTGACATTTTTATTAAGTTATTTTTTGTTATTATTTGGAAAGAAATTGTATTTTTTTATTTTTTGTTAATTATTTTTTTAGAGATTATTGGTTCGTCGCGATGATAAATTTTGAAAAAGTTATATATGTTAAATTAAATTTTGGAAAAATTTCAGTGAAAATAAAAATAATTCAAAAACAGGATATGTTTTTGCTTATATTTCGTCATTAATTAGTGTCTTTTTTTAAATTTTTGAACATAATTTTATACTTTTTAGATTTCTTTCGTCAAGACGGACTAATAACCCATAAAAATTTAAGACAAAAATAGCAAATACTAGAACAAATGAATAGAGACAAAAAATAATTAAACACAAATAAACAAGTTAGGCAATAACTTTACTAAAACAAGAGACTTAAAAAAAGCAAGACACGAACACCATTAATTCTTTTGAAATAATTTTTTAATTCTTGCCTAACTTGTTTATTTGCTTAATTGTTTTCTCTATTTATTTTTTTTAGCATTTGTAATTTTTGTCTTCAATTTTTATGAATTGTTGGTCCGTCTTGATGAAAGGAAAAGGAACCTAGAAAGTATAAAATTATGTTCAAAAATTTTAAAAAATCACTAAAGACGAAAAATAAAAAAATTGACCATGTTTTTGAATTATTTTTATCTTTTTTAAACTTTTTAAATTTAATTTATTATTTATAACTTTTTTAAAATTTTTCTAAGACAAACTAGTAATTCATAAAATAAATTGACAAAAAATAAAAAATTACAAATAAAATAACAAAAAAATAACTTAATATAAATGTAAGCCAAATTCAGGAATTGGAAGTACCTGTTGTGCAACATGCACACAAGTAGTTTTGGTGCATGAAATATTTCATATCTTTTTTGTCTTAATTTCTTGTTCGGCATCTAAAACAAACTAACAGTTTTGATCAGAAAAAAGAGAAATAGTTTTACAAAATCTACTGCCGTCCTACTTTGAATAAAGAAAAAGTAATCGACACTGGTCATTCGAATCCCTTAAGTCTACGTTGAGTAGTTTACCCACTTATTACATGTCTCTCTTCAGAATACCTATAGCTGTTGCGAAACAAATTGTAAGTCTACAAAGGAATTTTTTCTGGGGGGCAAATGAGGATAGAAAAAAGCTGTGCTTGGTTAGTTGGGAGAGGATTGCAAGAAGTAAAAGGGTTGGAGGGCTAGGAGTAAGGAGAATTATGGAACATAACTATGCTATGTTACTCAAATGGTGGTGGAGATTTGCAACCAACAAGGAGGCCTTATGGGCTAAGGTCATATCTCAGAAGTATTATACAAACAACCTACAGTGGCTCCCAAGCATACCAACAGGTGGCAATAGCTCAAGGATCTGGACTGATATTTGCTCAATTGGCAATCTGGACGAGAATATTAGTCAAATAATAACCCATGGGTTTAAGGTTAAGGTCCATTCTGGTAAGAACACTAGTTTTTGGCATCATGTATGGTTGGAGGATAAACCACTTATGGAACTGTATCCTAAATTATACTCACTGTCTACTCAGAAAGGGAATTCAATCTGGGATATACTTCGAGCAGATTCAAATGGTACAACCAAGGCTATGGTTTTCAGGAGAAACCTATTTGCGTGGGAAGAAGAGCAATACATTGAGCTATTAGCAAAGGTAAAGAACTATCCATTCTCAGACTACCATTCTACATCCGATGAAATGCAATGGCTATGGAGTAAGGAAAAAGTCTATACAGTCAAATCAATGTATGAAAAATGGGAAGATAGCACCTTTCATCCTGATCGGGTACTGAATTTTGTTTGGAGAGGCATCTGCCCAATTAAAATTGAAATTTTTGCCTGGATGGTGGCGATACAGAGAATTCCTTCAAAGTCACTTCTGGCTTCAAAAAGGATCATCGACCCAACCCAGGAGGTATGTTGTCTGTGCAATTCGGATGTCGAAACTACAGATCACCTACTATTGTTATGCAGGAAGGCGTGGAGCGTCTGGTCGAAAATCATAAAGTGGTGGGATCTTCAATGGGTGTGCCCTAATTCAATATACGCAGCGTGTGAATGGTGGTTATCAGTCAAGTGGCCTAAATTGGAGAAATTGATGTAGGATGCAACATTGTTTGTTGTTCTATGGACAATATGGATGGCCAGGAACAACTCCATTTTCAAAAACAAAGAGATGGATACTGAAGAGATGGTTGTATCGGCTCAAAGGAAGGTGGCGAAATAGATCAAGGCTAAGGTGGAGCTACAAGGCATAACAGATGACGATTTCATCCGGAATCTGCAGGGGGTGAGAAGGAATCGGATATAAGGTGCAACGAAGATCAGGAGGTAGGTGGAGAAATTCGGCCGATGATGGAAACTGTGTAGCTGAGAAGGGATAATGCGAGTAGTACTAACCCGGGTATAATCCATGATTTGGTTATCCAGGTTTGGTATAGTCAAACCGGGTATTAACATCCGGGTATTACTTGTTTGTATTTTCTTGTTTTCTCGTTTGCTTCTGGTTTGGCTTCTTGTTAACCATTGGAAGCGTGTGTACTCCTTCGTCTTTTAATATATATATTATCTTTGCCGATCAAAAAAAAAATATTCGTTCAATTTTCTTTGCCATTTTCAAGTTGTAATGTGTTTGTGACTACATCTGCCCAAATGCCAATTTAGTTGGGATCCGAGTATTATTTTATATATTGATGAGTTTTTTTTTTTTTTTTTGGAATCAATAGGATCCTAGTTGGAATCACTATCTCTCATTGATCTTCAGGAATCAGAGGTTGGGAGAGGAAGACCTAGCTGATATTATCAAAATCAGAGCTTCCTCATGGGCAAAGGTCTTTGGAGGGATTTTGATCAGGAGGTTGAATTGAGGAGATCAGCCTTTCTAGTTTAGTAATAGTTGTAGCCCTCCCTCTGTTGGCTGATATTATCAAAATCACAGAAACGTGTCAAACTTCTCTCTCTCTCTCTGTCTCTCTGTGGATCAACAATATTAAGTTCTTGCATCAAACATGTCACGTGCGATGGGCCAGTCCGGTTCCCTTCTAGAACTGTACATAATTTTTGTTAAGTTATGGAGTTAGCCAAGCTATCTTAAGTCCACATGCTTGCATCCAAATATGAACTATCCAACTCAATCTTCTAGTCTAGTGCTCTACATTCGGTGGACACCATCTCGTCAAACAACCGACTCACTTAGGTTTGTAGTACTTCATAAAATAGAGATGAAGTAATTTTGATATAACAGAGATGAAGTTTTTGTGGAGCCTACTAACATAAACTTTCGATACAAGGAATGCTGAGACACTAACACCACTGAATAATTACTCCTCTCGAGGAAGTAAAATAGAGACTTTGTAATTGGGAGATTAAATTTTTTTAATTTCATTGTCTGGTTTGGGAGATTAAAATTTTAATTAATAGACTCAAAAAATTTTAGAGTATGGCTTTTCATCTTAATAGCAAGGATGTCCTTGCACAAAAACTTGTTGTAAAAGTTTTTTTCTTTTGCTAAACGAATATTTGTATAAATAATCAAAGTATTGGATTAAATTAATTACACGGGATTCAGATGATAGACACGTGAATCCCTAAAAGGGAGAAAGAAAAGGAGCAAAAGGTAAAGTAGCCATATACAGTAAACAAAAGAACCACTACAACCCAAACTCTCCTCTTCTTTACCTCTTGCGAAGGCCATCCAGGCATTTGGCTATGTCTTCAGCTGTATATACCGAGATTTTAAGCTTAGCCTTCGCCCAAGTAGTTGCTCTTACTTTGATGATGTCTGGTAGGTCTCCAACTCCCACCTTCTCTTTTCACTACAACACTAGAATGCACCATTTGCGTCGGATTATTTGCGGCCGTGACAATACCAAGTCGCAAATAATAGTATTTGCGACGGTCAGGGGTTGCAAACACTGTGGTCAGTGACGGTAGACAACCCGTCGCAAATAAAGCATCGCAATTGATTAGTGTTAGCGACGGTAAATACCTGTCGCAAATAATCCGTCACAATTGGTCAATGTCAGCGATGGTAAATAACTCGTCGCAGATAAACAGTTGCAAAAACTTAAAAACGACGTCGTTTAACTTAAAAGAAATTAACAAACCACTAAACGATGTCGTTTTAAGTAATTCATTGTAATTGTTTTTAAAGAGAATCCTAACGTAAATTTTTTAAAGAATTACTATAGTGTTTCCTTGATGCAGACCGGGTTGCGTCAACGTGGTTGGACCGGTTGCGTCCACGTAGGCCTAAAAAGGCCTAAGAATCGACGTTGTCAGAATGGGCTGAATTTCGCACGGTCCATTGGTATCGGCCCAAGGATCAGTAGTCATCTTGCTATGCAAGATGATGCACGATGGATTTCGGGCGTTCGTCGCTGTTTAGGCCCCGAAAAGGCCAATTTTGCCGTTTATAGTAATATTTAGATTGCTAATAACTTTTGTTAGGAAACTCTGTTTTATTTGCCGTTTGTTTTGACAACCTTATAATTCTTTCTAGTTTCTGATTTACTAGTCAAATCAGAACTTTCCTTTTTTGGTAATTTTCGTATTTATTCCGATTTAGGGTTGATTAGCGACCTTAAAAGGTTTCCTAAGTTAATTAGGGTTTCTTTCACCTTATTTATATGCTTGTAAGCCCTACGGCAGAGGGGTGGTGATTGAATTAAAGACAACGAGTTTTACTCATAATTTGATCGTTTAAGGAGGGAGTACCTCTGGGTCGATCTTTTTGTTCGTGTTTTTCTTGCACGATCGATTTCATTTCCATAGGCTGCGCTACATCATTCCTAGTCTCCTGCAATATTTGTCGCCGCCAAAATTTAGTATTGCACTCGCTGTGGTCTCCTACACTAGTTGTTGCTATCCCCGTAGCCGCCACTCCTCGCCTCGTAGCCGCTCGCCTCACTGTGTGTCATCTCCACCGCCGCTGCCTCTCGTCCGTATTTTTCTTTATGTTCACACTTTTTATTCGTATGATCCTGTTTTTCTTCAATTTGGTTAATCCTCTTCCTAGGGCTCTACATTCTGAACAAAGTTTTTTGCATAGCAATTGCATGTGTGCACTGGTAGTGGAATGTTTGCAGATCAATCCCACAATGCTTGAAGTTGGAGGCTTCGTTACGGGTGGGACTAGATTGGGTCGGATGACCCAATTCTAAAACTAAAGCAATCTAGGCTCAAATACATTGGACAAAAATTAATTGAACTAATCATCCTTTGGAACCCAACTAACCCAACTCAAATAATGTTAGGCTTGAACCACATATATAAAAAGAGTTTGAAACAATTTTCTTTTGAGAAAAAGGAAGCTGCCTAATAAATATAAATGCTGTAAGATAAAAGGAAGCTGCCTAATATATATAAATCAATGTTCTGAATACCGGATCGGTTTGGGTACCGGTTTTTTTACTGGTACGATACGTACTGGTACCGGTCATGTACCGGGTACTGTATCGGATTTATCGCAACTATCAATATATATATATAAATTATAGAGAGAAAGTCCAAAAAAATTAATTTTTTTCCCAATTCTTAAAAAAAAAAAAAAAAAAAACAAATCCGGTACCCGGCCGGTACCGACCGGTATTGAAGGCGGTACGGTACTAGGAGTACTTGGTATTACGTTTTAAATAGTTTGTTACTTACGGTTTCATAGTTGGTTTCTTGTTAGCCCAGTTTGTTAGTAAGTCAGTTAGTAGTTTTGTAAAGTTGTTAGACGGTTTTGCAAACTCAGCCTATATAAGCTGAGGCTCCTACTGTTCTTAGAAGTGTGAAATAAAAATGTTGGTTTCTCTCCCTCTCTGTTCCCTCTCCCTCTCTGATGAATCCAAAAATAATATGGTATCAGAGCGACTAAACGCTTCAAATCTCTGCTATGTTCTTCGTCTTTCCTTCTCATTTTTTGAATTTCTGATTTTCTGATGGCGCAAGCTGTTGTTGCTCGATCCGCCATTGATGACCCAACCAGCTCCTATTTTTTGCACCATTCAGATGGTCCCTGCCTCGTATTAGTCTCACAACCTCTTACAGGCGACAATTACGCTTCATGGAGCAGAGCTGTGCTGATCGCACTATCCATCAAGAATAAATTAGGGTTTATCGATGGTACCATTGTTAAACCAGAAGGTACTGATTCTGTTCTTCTTAATGCTTGGACTAGGAACAATAATGTGGTTATATCATGGATCTTGAACTCAGTTTCCAAAGAGATCTCTGCTAGCATTATTTTTTCCGAATCTGCGTATGATATCTGGACTAGGGATGGCAATTTGGACCGAACCGATGGTTATCCGAATCGAACCGCTTAATTTTCCCTGAACCGTAACCGTTTTTTTCCCCGTGGGTATGGATATGGTAGGAACAAACAAATACCCGTTCGGGTTCGGTTCGGTTATGGTTAGAAGAATAACCGAATTGTTACCCGAACCGAACCGAAATTAAACGACGTCGTTTTATTTATATATATATATATATATATATATATATATATATATATATTATATTAATTATTTTATAACCCCAGGTCCTATATATATATATATATATATATATATATATTATATTAATTATTTTATAACCCCATTCGGGTACCCGTTCGGTTCGGGGAATACCCGAACCCCGTTTGGTTCGGTTATGGAGCACCCCCTCTTCCTCCATTCGGGTATCGGGGCGGGTTTGGTTCGGCTATTCCATTCGGGTATCGGGGTGGTTATCCGAATAACCGTCCCGAACCGCCCCGTTGCCATCCCTAATCTGGATTGATTTGAAAGAAAGGTTTTCACAAAGCAATGGGCCTAGAATTTTTCAATTACGTCGTGAATTGATGAATTTGTCTCAAAATCAGGAATCAGTGAGCATCTATTTCACGAAGTTGAAAACCATTTGGGATGAACTAAGTAACTTTCGTCCTGTTTGTTCCTGTGGTAAATGTTCCTGTGGTGGAGTTAGAAACTTATCTTCACATTATCAAATGGAGCATATCATGTCTTTCCTTATGGGACTAGACGATTCTTTTGCTCAAGTCAGAGGGCAATTACTTCTTATGGATCCTTTGCCACCGATTAACAAGGTTTTTGCCCTTGTCTCCCAAGAAGAGAAGCAAAGATCAGTTGGCAATTGCACAGACTCTACCAATAATTCTATGGCCTTTGCTGTCCAAAATGGTGCAACCAAGAAATTTGGGAATCAGACTTCTGAAAACTTCAAAAGGAAAGAGCGTCCTCTTTGCACGCATTGTAATATGCATGGACATATTGTCGACAAATGCTACAAACTCCATGGTTACCCTCCCGGATATAAACCAGGACAACGTTCTACTTTTCCCCAAAGAAACTCTGTTAATCAGGCCTTTAATGCTGAAGTTATTCCTGATCAGCGTTCTAATTTTCCCCAGAAAACTTTACTAATCAGGCCTCCAATGTTGAAACTGTCCCTGATCAGCAGGCTTCTTTTGGAAATGTTCTTCACAGTCTTAGCTCCACTCAATGCCAACAGCTGGCCAACTTATTCTCCAATCATTTGGCTTCTTCGGCTAAAACTTCAAATGATCAACAGGACATTCCTACCATGTCCTGTATGACAGGTATATGTTACTCTATTGGTTTGAGCACTCAGCTATGTTCCTCACAATATTGGATTATGGATTCAGGAGCATCTCAACACATTTGTTCTACTGCCAATTCTTTCCTTTCTCTTCGTCCCATACAGCATGCCAATGTTGTTTTGCCTAATAATTCTCGCATTTCAGTTAATATGATAGGCGATGTAAAAATCAGTCCCTCATTGACACTAACCGATGTTATGTTTGTTCCGGAATTCAAGTTTAATCTCCTATCTATCAGTGCTCTTACCACTGATACACATCTGACCGTACATTTTCTACCTCATTCCTTCCTTATTCAGGATTCCAAACAGAGGCTGATTGGCAGGGGTGAGATGTTTGAAGGTCTCTATGTTCTTGATGCTGAAAAACCTACTGCTGCTAGCCCTGATGCTCATACCTTATCTGCTGCTACTTCGGCTGATTTACTTACTGGTATTTCTGTTCCTATTAATAAAGTTAGTGCTCAAACATGGCATTATAGGCTTGGTCACTTGTCGTTTAAACGCCTGGATTTGTTGAAAGGCAAGCTACTTGTGAATTCTTCAAGTTTATATAATACAGAGCCATGTTACATTTGTCCATTAGCCAAACAACGCAGATTACCTTTTGCTTCGCATAATCACTTGTCTGAAGCTCCTTTTGAATTGATCCATTGTGACATATGGGGACCGTATCATGCTCCTTCTCGGAGTGGTTTTCAATATTTTCTGACTTTAGTGGATGACCACTCTCGTTTCACTTGGATTTTTATGATGAAGCACAAGTCTGATGTTCACGCAATCCTGCCCAAATTTTTCACTATGATTCATACCCAGTTTAATGTTAAAATCAAGAAGTTTAGATCCGATAATGCCCGTGAACTTATCTTCTCTAAGCTCTTTGACAGCATGGGAGTTTTGCACCAATTTTCTTGTGTTGAAACTCCTCAGCAAAATTCAGTTGTTGAACGCAAACACCAACACTTATTAAATGTGGCCCGCGCTTTATACTTCCAATCACGGGTTCCTATCATTTTTTGGGCCGATTGTGTTCTAACAGCCACATTTCTTATTAACAGGACACCATCTCCTGTTTTAAACCAGCGAACTCCGTTTGAATCTCTATATCACACTCATGTGAATTATACCAACTTCAAGGTTTTTGGGTGTTTGGCCTTCGCCTCTACTCTTACATCTCAGCGTACTAAATTTCAACCACGCGCCCGTGCTTGTGTCTTCATTGGTTATCCCCCTGGAATGAAGGGTTATCGCCTATATGATATTCACTCTAAAGACATTTTTGTGTCCCGGGATGTTGTTTTTCATGAAGATGTTTTTCCTTTTCATTCAATCCTCACATCCACTGATTTGATTGATCCGTTTCCAGACTTAGTTCTACCACATGCTCTGGATCCTCTTATACCTGCTGATGCGCCCTCCACTTCCCACACCTCTCCTGACCCTCCTAGTCCACCTTCAGCCGATCTGTTTTCTGCTCTTGACTTTCCTCCCCTTCGACGTTCTACACGCATTAGTCAGCCACCTTCCTATCTTCAAGACTTTCATTGTAACTCTTTTACTAGTTCTCCTTCCTCCTCACCTCGTTATCCTCTCTCCCATGTTCTTAGTTACCACCGTTTATCCAACCACCATCGTTCCTTTATCCTCTCTGTTTCTTCTCAGCCTGAACCTCAGTTTTACCATCAGGCTATCAAATCTCCCCAGTGGCGCACTGCAATCCAATCTGAGTTACAAGCGATGGTTGATAATAATACTTGGTCCGTTATGCCCTTTCCTCCTGGAAAACACTCCATTGGTTGCAAATGGGTTTTCAAGATTAAACGCAATTCTGATGGTTCTATTGAGCGTCATAAAGCGCGTCTTGTTGCAAAGGGCTTTACTCAACAAGAGGGTGTCGATTTCATTGAAACTTTCTCTCCTGTTGCCAAGTTGGTCACTGTTAAAGTTCTCCTCGCTTTGGCAGCTAGCCAACAATGGCATTTATTTCAACTTGACGTCAATAATGCCTTTTTGAATGGTGATTTATTTGAAGATGTTTATATGGATTTACCTTTGGGTTATTCCAGCCAGCCGATCTCTTCTTCTTCCGGCTCTCCCCTTGTTTGCAAGCTTCACAAGTCCATTTATGGCCTTAAGCAAGCATCCCGTCAATGGAATTCCAAATTTTCTCATTCTCTTCTCAAGTTTGGCTTTACTCAGTCCAAGAATGATTATTCTTTGTTTACTAAAGGATCTGGACTATCATTTGTGGCTTTACTAGTCTATGTTGATGATATTATCATCACCGGACCCAATCTACAGGCTCTTGATTCCTTGAAGAAATCCTTATATAGTCAATTCAAACTCAAGGATTTGGGATGTTTAAAATACTTTCTTGGCATTGAGATTGCTCGCTCTACTTCAGGCATTGTCCTGTCCCAACGACATTATGCCTTGCAAATCCTTGAAGATGCTGGATTTTTGGCATGCAAACCTGTTTCTTTTCCTATGGATCCTAAAATTCGGCTCAGTGCTGATGAAGGGGATATTATTCCTGACATCTCTTTATACCGTCGCCTTATTGGCCGTCTCTTATATCTCACCATTTCTCGTCCTGACATTTCCTTCGCCATTCACAAGCTGAGTCAGTTTTTATCCCAGCCCAGACTTCCTCATCTACAGGCGGTTCATCACCTTCTTAGGTATATCAAGGCCACTGTTGGCCAAGGACTCTTCTATGCTGCCTCTTCATCCGTCCACCTCAAAGCCTTTTCGGATGCAGATTGGAGTTCTTGTCCTGATTCTCGCAAATCCGTAACTGGTTTCTGTGTTTTTCTTGGTGACTCGTTGATCTCCTGGAAGGCTAAAAAGCAGCCTACTGTTTCCCGTTCATCTGCCGAGGCGGAATATCGTGCTCTGGCCTCTACTGCTAGCGAGTTGCTTTGGTTACGACAATTATTACAAGATTTCCTGATTCCAGTTTCATCTCCTGCATTACTATTCTGTGATAATCTTGCTGCCATTCACATCGCCTCTAATCCCATTTTTCACGAGCGCACCAAACATATCGAGATCGACTGTCATTTTGTTCAGGATCACGTTACTAAGGGTACCATTCGGCTCATGCCCGTTCGTTCATCTCACCAGCTAGCCGACGTCTTTACCAAAGCTTTACCTTCCTCTTTACTTTTGTTTCTTCTCTCCAAGATGGCTATTAAGAACATTCATAGTCCATCTTGAGGGGGTGTATTGCGTTTTAAATAGTTTGTTACTTACGGTTTCATAGTTGGTTTCTTGTTAGCCCAGTTTGTTAGTAAGTCAGTTAGTAGTTTTGTAAAGTTGTTAGACGGTTTTGCAAACTCAGCCTATATAAGCTGAGGCTCCTACTGTTCTTAGAAGTGTGAAATAAAAATGTTGGTTCTCTCCCTCTTTGTTCCCTCTCCCTCTCTGATGAATCCAAAAATAATATTTTTATGTCAAAACGGTACGTACCAACCGGTACCGGCCGGTACGGTATTGACAACTTTGATATAAATGCTGTCTAATTTATTATATCTTGCACCTAACAGTGTAGAAAAACCCTAAATAATTTATTCTGTTCTGTCTCCCTCGTCGATTTCCCCACCAGGCCATCACCCACGACTCGCATACATATCTCCCTCGTCGATTTCCCCATCAGGCCATCACCCACGATTCACATACATATCTCACTCCTCTTTAATTCCTCTACCCCGCCTTTTTTCCTTCCGCTCCCTCTCTCTCTCCCTGTCCTCTTTTGTTAGAAGATTCATTGGATTGTTCAGGAGAAGTTGCATCTCAAACTAATCGATCGTTGGGTTTTATATTTCCCATATTTTAATGGAATCGATCTTCTCCAGTCGTGTCATCTTCGTTTATTAGTTTGTTCTCTGATACTTGCCTGGATACGGATCCCTTTCCCCTTTATTAAGATATTCTATTGTATTGTTCATGATTTGGTAGTGGCTTCATGATATTACTAGGATAGTAGTTCTTCAAGAGGATAGTAGCTTATGTTGTACAGTTTTCCAATGATTTCAGCCTTTCAGGAATACACTTTAGCAGATACAGCACATCCGCAAGTAGGCAATTCACAAGCAACAACACATTCTTAACAGTACGTAGCTTAACCAATTCCAAGGCTAGGCACCAATGATAACTTATGTAAGTGCTCACATGGCTGTTGATTAAAGTCGTAACTTAGCTGTTTGATGAAATGTCTCAAAGAATTCGTTTCCATGAAACAGAGAGAGAAGAGTTTTTAAAGGGAAAATGAGTCGGCAATTAACAAACAACTCGTCACCATAAAAAACCAATCCAACCATGTCCAAAAAGACGCAAACAACTACCACCCTTTGGTTAATTCTTAATCTTTGGACAATATATAAACATGCGGATATGGAGATATAAGCCTATGATACCAATAAACTACATAGTTACTCATAGATCCCAAGAGCTATAGTACAAACATTGGAAAAGCGACACTGAAATAATGTCTAATCAGCTGTTGGAAATGCTGTTGGCTAATATGTAGCTTGACGATATTCTAATGTAATTAACTGTACTACTTTTAGAAAATTCTTTATTATAATGATTAAATAGTTATTTATGATGAAAAATTAACAATATACACATTCGCGACTGTACGATGGTAGTCTTTAAAAGGCTATAATTTTTAAATATTTTTTGCTTTTGTACCATACTGTGGTTAATAAAAACATTCAATTGCAAACACAATTAACATTTGCGACTATAAATAATCCGTCGCACAACAAGTGACAGTTTCGATTTTTTTTGCATCCGTAGAGTACCATCACTAAGAGTAAATCATTGCGTCGCAATTAGAATTACCATTTGCGACGGAAATTATCCGTCGCAAAACAAAGTGTCTTTTTTATTTGTTCCCATCGGTTTTTGACCGTCGCTAATAGTTTCCTAACTGTCGCAAATACTGGCTTTTGCCACCGTACTTGTTGCAACGTCTCCAAAACCGTCGGAGTATTTGCGACGGTTATTGACTTTTGGCAGCGGTAAATTAGTCACAAAACCTATTTTCTCTTGTAGTGTCGTTCTTGAAGATCAACTTGCTACCGACTAACCACAACGACTAGATAGTTGCATAAATGAAAGCCGACCAAATTATACTCTCATTTTTTTGTTGAGAATTGGACCAGAATGAACGAGTATGATCAGTTCATCAAACACTTGCAAGGGACACCCAAGGAACATGTATATTCATTGTTTACAAACTTGGAATTGATCTAAGACGCATAAATCAAAAGAAGATTCCATTGGAGTATAAACCAAAAGAGTACGAAAGAGTTTGTTGTTGACTGAAACTCCAATCATAAAACTTCAGTGCCAATGTCTAAAGGATTTATTCCAGAATTACCCTTCAAAAGTTTTCATCCAACCAATTTAAATTGTAAATAATTATTCAATTATTAATATTTTTGTCTATTTTTAATAAATCATGCTGGTTTTGAATAACTTGGGCCTAACATTAAATAAGCCCAAAAGTTCGAAATTGATTTTGTTCATTACCTTCCTTCTTATTGGTTGAGTTGGTCATATCCTTAGCAAAAAGTATTTTACAAAAGCGAGATCTGTACTGTTCCAGCCAATGACAATGGCAGTAAAAGTAGAGGGTAAACAAAATTGCAGTTCAAAATTCTTCAACCCCTCCACGTCCCCTACCCATAGCTTATTCCCTTTCTATATCCCATTTTATTTACGCAAATATCATAATTAATTACAAGAATATCATACACATACTCATATTTATTATATCTCTCTTTCTTAAAAATACTCAAATAAACTCTTTATAATTTCATCCCTTCATAATAAAATCTATTCTTTTATTATATATATCTCCTCTTATTATATTTATCATATTCTTTTCATAATTTTGACCGCTAACAAATGAGCTGTACTAATGCATAAATGTACGGTATTGTTGGCATTCTAAGAGAAATATTCAATATACATATTCCAAAACAATGTTGGCTTGTGCACTCTGTGCAACGAGCACCTCGAAAGTCGAAACTGTGCATCTCCTCCTTCATTGCAGATGTTCGTGGCTATAGTGTGGACGGATATTTTGAATTGATGGGGAGTGGAGTGGTTAGCCCTCCCTCTAATAATATTCCCTCGCATCTGGATTTCTGGTTTTGACAACAAATTAATTCAGCGGCTTCGAAAGACGGTGTTCAGACCGTTTGAGTCTACTTTGGGTGGGTGGTGTCTAATCTGGACGGCTCTCGAGCCTTCCTCTTGTCCTGTTGGTGTGGGGTCGCTTTTCCTTGTTGTTCCTTAGGTTGGCCCTTGCAATAGCAGTGCAAGACGTTTTTATCTTTTTCTATATTTGTTTAGCACTTGGTTGATTTCTTACCGACCTTTGTCTCTTGTATATTCTTATAACCTAAATATATATTTTTTTGCCCATCAAAAAAAAAAAAAAAAACAACATTGATTGGAATTTCTTTAGAGATATAAATTTGTTAAAGAATAAAAATTTAATTGAATAATTTTAATCAAAATATCAATAGAGTTATTAATTTTCTTTAGTTCTTCTCAACACATGGCCACATATTATACTAAATACCATAAAATATCATTTTCCGTCAAGGAATTAACAGTAACTAAGAGAGGAGGAAATAAATAATCCAGGGCCAAACAACCGCCTGGTTCCATCGATCTCTCTCCCCTCTTGGAAAAATTATTGAGAAAATCCACTGGTCAAACAACTCCCTGTTCCATCTCCATCTCTTCTAGAAAAAAAAAAATTATTTAGTTTTGAAATAGGTCTCCCCATCACAAGTTTTTGTGGAGCCTACTAACATGAACTATTGATAAGGAGGAATGTTAGGGCACCAAGACAACTGGATAACTATTCCTCTCCACGAGTTAAGATAGAGAGAAAGATGCGTACTCAAAATATAGAGAGAAAGTTTTTAGTTTGTAATAGGAAAATTAATTTCTTTTTTTAACTTCATACTCTATTTATGAGATTGAATTTTTTTAAACCTCACATAATGTAATATATATAGAGTATGTATTTTCATCTTATTAGTATATAGCAAGCATGCCCCTTGTTATATAGAAAGTTTTTAAACCTCACATCTCTTTCTCTCTCTTCTTTTATGTTTTACATCAGCGAGTAATGTGATGAATTATAAATTGTCAAATAATTAGCTAATAAAAAACAATTTTTAAGTATTCAAGTAGCGAGTCAATCAAAACAATTTCAAAATATGGTTGGGTTCAGGGACCGATTCGGTTATTTATCTAAACCATAACAAAAACGGACCCCAACAGATATTCATCCGTTGCTATCATACTCATATCCGCAGAGAAAAAAACAATTACAGTTCGGAAAACATTAAGCGGTTCAGTTCGGGTAACCATCAGTGGTCCAAATTGCCATCCCTAGTCCATACAAGGCTCTAACCTAACTTTAATTGGAGTTTTCGCTAGTGAACAGTGAGACTGATCTTCAAAAATTAATCAAAGTGCAAATAAATTAGTTCATACACTCTGAATTATAAAAAATTACGGGGAATATATGTAACCCTATCTAGATAACAACTATATGATTGTGTGAGATCCTTTTACTGTTGTTCGTAGTCAACAAGACATTATGAGAAGAACCGAACCTACTTTTTGCAATAGTCAGCTGACTGAATAGTACAAAGGCAAGAGGCTGGAAGTCGCACCAACTTCTTTCCAAGTGGGTCACATTAGGATGGATATTGTTGTAGGCCCAAATCTTCATACAAGGAAAATCTTACAAAAAGTCACTCCACTTGCTTTTTTTCTCACTCTACCGGAAAAAGAAGCTTCTTCCACACACACCCCGCCCCCGCCCCCTCCTCTCTCTCTCTCTCTCTCTCTCTCTCTCTCCATAAGCATCTAGAATTAGCTTGGCCTCTTAGGGCTGATTTGGCCAAACTAGATTATCCGGATTATCTAGATTATTTGGGGTTTTAATCTAGCCCATTTGGGCTAAATTATTTACCCAAATAATCTGGATTAATCTTGCTCCAAACACAACATAACCAACATATAAAAAATAATTTAGTCCAAACACTTTGAGCTAGATTATTCCGTCCGGCACCCAACATAATCCAACAATCCAATAATCTAGTTACGCCAAATGGACCCTTAGTTTGGGATTGGGGTCAGCACAACAAGCCATAACTACATTGTTTTGGTGCACGCTTCACGTACACTTTTTTTTAGTATTAATTCCTTATTTGTTATCAATTTTTTTTTGGTCCAAACTAGTTATTTGGACCGGACAATAAGAGAAATAAATTCACCAAAGCTACTGCCGCCCAACTTTGAAGAAAAAAAGATGACCGACGCTATTCATTCGAACCCCTTCGTTCGTGTTGCTCGGATATTATTATAAAAAAAAAACTAAAAAACTACTGTTGGCTTGAAAAATTGTTCCGGTGGATTTTAAAAAAAAATGGATGTTAATCTTTTTTTTTTTTTTGAGAATTCTGAGTTCAAGGTTAATCCCGGAATGATTTTTCAAGTCAAAGGTGAATTTTTGGTATTTCTTTTAGAATAAAATCCGGATAGCGTGACTAAAAAGGATTCAAATGACCAGTGTCGATTATTTTTTCTTTATTCGAAGTAGGACGACAATAGAGTTTGTAAAACTATTTTTCTTTTTTCGGGTCAAAACTGAGAAATGCTATTCGCAAGGAACCCTGCAGGGAATCGCGCAGGGATCATATGGCGGGAGTCTTTTTTTATTTAGAAAAGATTTTTCTTTTCTCACCCCCACCATGTGATCCCTGTGTAATTCCCTGCAAGGTTCCTTGCAAAATAGCATGACTCGTCAAAACTGTTAGTTTGTTTTAGATGCCGTACAAGAAATTAGAATTCTAAAAAGAGCCTATAAAATATGGGATGGAAGAAGTATTTTTTAAAAATAAAAAATAAAAAATAAAAAAATAATTAAAGAGATAATTAATGGCGTAGTTATCAGCAGGTCAGAAAGTCGCGACAGCAGTGACGACACTGTCGGTGATGTAGGCACTAACGTGGGAGATATTCTCAAATCTCAAGTGATAAACTAAAAAGTAAAGCCATTGTGGCCCTATTTGGACGGTGGTTTTTATGTGTTTATTTATTAAAATTTTTTTCGTTTTTATTTGAACTTTTTTTGTAATTTTTTGTTTTTCATCAATTTTTTTGATTTATTGGTTCATCTCGATAAAAGCTTTCAGAAAAGTTATCAATCATCGGCTAAATTTGAAAAAAGTTCAGAAAATACAAAAATAAATAAAAAAACAGAGTTTTTTCTACTTATTCGTCGTCTTTAGTGATTTTTTTTAATTTTTGGACACAATTTTATATTCATTAAATTTCTTTCATCAAGACGGACCAATAAACTACAAAATATTGAGATTTAAATAACAAATACAAAAAAAAATAAAGACAAAAATTTTAAATAAATACTAACTACAAGCTAAATAGGGCCTACGTAGTTGTAGGTGTTTAAACATCACAAATATCTTTGACAGATTGATAAAGCAGAAGTGTCTGAAAGTTGGACGGTGTCTCACACGTTTGAAAAGTACAAAGGCAAGAGGTTGGAAGCCGCACCAGAGTATTACATGAGCTATATAGGGGGTGTTTGAGAGCTTACTTTTTAGTTTTTTATTTTTGACCTTTTAGCTTTTTAGCTTTTTAGATTATGGTCAGAATGAGTTTTGAATTTGGGAGTAGTGTTTGAGAGAAATATACAGAATGCATTTTGCAAAAGTAGTAGAATGCAAAATGAGAATGAAAATGCAAAAAGGAGGTCTAAACCTCTTTTTGAGTTTTTGCTCCTAAAGTCCAAAATGGAGAATGATTTCTGCAAAACTCATTCTGGAAATTAGCTCCCAAACAACCAAAATCCAAAAATGAGAATGGAAAAATGCAAAAAATGGCTCCCAAACACCCGAATAATATGAATGCAATCCAATGAACTATTAGAATTATAACATGTTTGTGTACCATATTTTGTTTATCTCTTCAAAGTTTTAAATATCATTATTTAACTAGATATAAAATCTATTTGGACTGTAGTAATTATAAAATTTTTTATTCATTTAATTTTTTAATAGTTATTGATTTGTTTTGATAAGAGATTTTAGAAAATATGAAAATATTTTGAAAAACTAAAAAAATTACAAAAAAAAAAAAATCAAAACAACGTATGTTTTGAATTATTTTTCGTCTTTAATAAATTTTTTTATAATTTTTGAACATAATTTGATACTTTTTGGATTCCTTTCATCGAAACAAACTAATAAACTAAAAAAATGATGTAAAAATAATAAATATTAAAAAAATTAAGTAAAAATAAAAAAACAATTAATCTACATAAGTTAGGCCAAATATAGAAATAAATGGAGTTTTTGGGCACGTCCCATTTTTCTGAGTTTTTTTGTTGGTGCCTTACATCCCTTTCTTCTGTGTTCTCAAACGCTATATGGGTTTTACGTGCCAACTTAGTTAGAATTTATGTAATTCTTTTGTAGTGATTCAATCATGTTCTTGATTCCGTGACACAAATCTTTCTTTCCCCAATAAAAGATATACCATTTTTTAAATACTCGCCGACTGTTCACATGATTGTGGCATGAATATTGATTTTGTCCTTAAATTCTACTATTCAGAACCTTGATTTATTGACTAAAAAATAATATGTAACAATTTTATTATAATTTACAGTATTTATTTTTTGTTTGTCGGACCAGACCGTGTGGTGCAAGAATATATATTTGAAAGTCTGGTACTGAAATTAGCATACAGACGGAGGTTCGGTCAAAAGTCTATAATAACGGACTTTTAGTGCAATAAGTTTATCTAAAACTAAATTACGGGCTGAAGTTCTTTTGGCACATAAGTTTTGTAACGCCCCGAATTTCGGACACGTTAATAAAAAGAGTAAAGTAACTAAAATACCATCATTATATTGAAATACGAGTTTGATACATGAGATCGTCAAAATACATTTCAGAAGAGACTGTTTACATTCAAAAAGACTTTAAAAGTAAAGTCAGAGCAGTCTAAACTAGTCTAAGTGATCCACGGCTCGATCACGTCTTCTGCAGGATAAACGTCGTCATATGGTGTATAGTCTGGTCGGGCTCCATTGTCGTCAGTACCTGGTTATGAAATACCAGGGGCAGGAGGAAGTTGCACCATGAGTTTTGACACTCAGTAAGTTTCCTACCCTTAAGTTTCCCTTTTAATGTTTTAGAGCATTTAAAAGAATATGTAATGTGTAAATGTGAAAAAAATAAATAAGTGTGAACAGTGATAGATACAAGATTTAACCGAATTAAAAGAATTTGCAGTTATAACTAACACAGAGTATATCAATTCTAAATCTTTCACAGTACTCAACTTTAATCAAAATATTCTAAAGCATGACCACGTCATATAATTCAAAAAGGCTTTTCTAACATCAATGACATCGTCATATATTTCGAATAGGCTTCTCTCAATCAATAAAGTCCATATGGTGCTCCCGAACGATAACGATCCCGACCGCCCAACTAACCGATGCTTCCCAACCGCCCTGCGCCCCAACCGCACCGCTCCCGATCGTCGTGTTCCCAATCAAGATGCTTTCCCTAACATTATATCCTTTCATATCGTGCCGGACAATATAAGTTTAAAGTTTACACTAGAAGATCGTTAGACTAAAAAAGGCACGATAGGGCTAGATATAATTTCGGCTCAAGCGAAATTTGGCTAAACGCACGACACGGCTAAATTACAGCGCTTGGGTGTTACAAAAGCTTGGGTCTATCACACCCTCTGGTTAAAGTCAAAGCTCGGCTCATGTCGCATCACGGCTACAAGACACGCATAATATTCCCACGGGGAATAATCCACAACAACTAAACGTATATTATTATCAGTGTGTTTACGTTCGGGTATCCACGGGACACCCTGAGAATTAATAATCAGGATAACCAATGTAATAATCAGGATAATCAAAGAAATAATCAGGATAATTTCATGCTCGACTAATAATCAACTACTAAATAGAAATGCATAATAATAAGATAGTTGTGCACAAATTTAAATTAATAATCATAGTGTTTTAATTTAAATAAAATAAATGATAAGTTTACTTATAATTAAATAAATTAGGACAAACTTGTAATTTAAATATTTTAAGGATAAAATGGTAATTTTAATAAAACAAGGACAAATCTGGAATTTTATAATTAATAGGATTAATGTGTATCATAATAATTAATAATACTTTATATTTCTTAAACTATTAGTAATTTATACAAATTGAACTTAATCTAATTTAAACTAATAGCTAAGGGTCGAGTGCATTTATTCTATCTTCTTTATTTTCTTTCTCCCCTTTTTCCAGTAGTCCTTTCCAGGTTCTGTTTCTTTTTCGGCAGAGCTCCGACGAACTCCGACGAGGCACCTAATTATCTCGGGACAACTTGATACTAATCCGAAACATTAAAAAGAGAACTCTAAAATAGAAATCTTACATCAGTTCGGAGTGTTGGTCGCGTATTCGGTTCGGGGAGTGGCTGCTCTTCTTTTCCTTCCTTCCTCCCTTTCTTTCCTTTCTTTCCTCCTCTTCCTTGCTGCTATTTCGGGGTGAAGAAAACAGAGAGGGAGGTGTCCTATTTATAGAGAACGGGATGGGACGAGATCAACGGCTGGGAGGAAAACCGGGAAAACCAACGGCGGGGGCAAAACAATGATGGTTTAGGGGTGGCTGTGGCAGGAGTAGCTGACGAGGGATGGGAGAACGGCGACTTGACGGGGAGGAGGTGGCTAAGGCAGAGAGGAGTAATGAGGCGGTTGATTTGATGGGTGCGGCGACTTGACGGGGATGAGGTGGGGTGATCAGAGAGGAGGCTTGGGGAAGACGTTCCGTCTTTTCTGTTCCCAGCGCGCGCACACACACAGATATACACATATATATATATATATGTATATATAAAATATATTATTTTAAATATATATAAAATCAGAACCGGACGGAAAAATCCCGAAACCGGCCAAAAAACCGCCGAACCGGACCAAAAACCGGCCAAAACCGGACGGAAAACCGGGCAGAAAAACCCGGGCAGCCGGCCGGGCACGGCCCAAAAGCCGGGCACGGCCCAGGAGCCGGGCACGGCCCAGGCGCCGGGCACGGCCCACAAGCCGGGCACGGCCCAGGCGCCGGGCACGGCCCAGGCCCAATCCGAACCGGCCCAAACCCGGCCCAGACCCGGCCCAAACAGCCCAAACCCGGGAGAGAGAGAGAGAAAAGAGAGAGAGAGAAGAGAGAGAAAAATTCGTACGCGAACGAGAAAAAAAATAATACGCGGAGTATAAATATATAAGAAAATATTTTCGAACTATTTATTTATTAAAAATATTTACGGGTTATTACAACCTATCCCCCTTAACAAATTTCGTCCTCGAAATTACAAAGTGTCAGAAAAAGGTGTGGGTGATTGGCTCGGATAACATCTTCTCTTTCCCAAGTAGATTCTTCAATGTTGCGATGACGCCATAAGACTCGAACAAGACGGATGGTCTTTCCTCGTAAAGTCTTCTCTCCATGGTCAATGATGCGTATCGGCTGTTCTTCGTAAGTGGTGTCCTCATCGATGGTGACTTCTTCCCAATTGAGGATATGGGTCGGATGTGCCATGTACTTGCGAAGCATGGATACATGGAACACATTGTGCACACGATCAATCTGAGGTGGAAGTGCTAAACGATAAGCAACTTCTCCGACTCGCTGCAATATCTCAAATGGTCCAATATATCGTGGCGATAACTTCCCTTTCTTTCCAAATCTGATGATCCCTCTACGCGGTGAGATTTTCAAGAAAACATGGTCTCCAACGTTGAAAGTCAGAGGTCTAGTTCTTTTGTCGGCGTAACTCTTCTGTCTACTCTGCGCTGTCAGAAGTCGCTGTCGGATAACTTTGACTTTCTCTGTAGTCTCTCGTACAAGATCTGGTCCTAAAAGACTAGTCTCTCCAACTTCAGTCCAGCATATAGGTGATCGACATGGGCGTCCGTAAAGTGCTTCGTACGGCGCCATCTCGATACTCGCCTGATAGCTGTTGTTGTAAGCGAATTCTACTAATGGTAGATGTCTCTCCCAATGACCTCGAAAATCTAGGACACACGCTCTAAGCATATCCTCCAAGGTCTATATGGTTCGCTCTGACTGCCCATCTGTCTGAGGGTGAAAAGCTGTGCTCATACGAAGATCTGTTCCCAAGGCTTTCTGTAAGCTCTGCCAAAAAGTTGACGTGAATCTTGGGTCTCTGTCTGATACAATTGATACTGGTACACCATGCAGTCTGATGATCTCCTTGATATACAATCGGCTGTACGAATCCATTGTGTCAGATAGCTTGATTGGTAAGAAGTGTGACGACTTAGTCAAACGGTCAACGACAATCCAGATGGCATCGTGTCCCTGAATTGACTTCGGTAGTCCTGTCACAAAATCCATCGCTATATGTTCCCATTTCCATCCTGGTATAGGCAACGGCTGTAGCGTTCCTCCAGGTCTCTGATGTCCTGCCTTGACTTGCTGACATGTGAGACAAGTGGCTACGTACTTGGCCACATCTCTTTTCATTCCGCTCCACCAATAAGTTCGCCTCAAGTCCTTGTACATCTTATTCCCTCCAGGGTGGACAGCAAAGTTTGACTTGTGGAACTCTTTTAATACTGATTCTCTGAGCGTACCGAAGTCTGGCACGAAAAGACGTCCAAGATATCTCAATCCTCTGTCTGCTCCAATAGTCCATCCTGCTGATGCTTCTCCTTTAGCTAGTCGGCTCTTGACGAGATCTGACTCCGAATCAAGGGTCTGTACCTTCAGAATTTCTTCATGAAGTGCCGGCGTAACTATCACTGCACACAGATAAGCTTCTCCTTGCTGTTCATTCTGCTGGAGTCCGTACTCCTGTATCTGGTCCATTAGTTTCCACTCTCTGACTGCCAAACTGGCAACGTGTCCTCGAGACTTGCGACTAAGTGCATCTGCTACGACATTAGCCTTTCCCGGGTGATAGGACAAGGTGAAGTCGTAATCTTCTAGATACTCCATCCAACGTCGTTGTCTCATATTCAGATCCTTCTGAGTGAATATGTACTTGAGACTCTTGTGATCCGTAAAAACTTCAAACTTCTCACCGTAAAGGTAATGACGCCAAATCTTAAGCGCGTGTACCACAGCGGCAAGCTCTAAGTCATGAGTCGGATAGTTTTGCTCGTGTATCTTCAGCTGGCGTGATCCGTAGGCTATGACCTGTCCTTCTTGCATAAGCACACAGCCTAATCCATCCTTTGATGCGTCACAGTAGACGATGTACCCAATATCTCGTCGTGGAACGATAAGAATAGGGGCATTGGTCAATCTATTCTTCAACTCTTGAAAAGACTTCTCACATGCATCGCTCCAATCGAACTTGATTCCCTTCTGAGTTAGCCGAGTCATTGGTTTGGCTAAAGCCGAAAAGTCCATGATGAAACGTCTATAATAACCGGCTAGTCCCAAGAAGCTTCGAATCTCGAAAACTGAAGTAGGCTTCTTCCAATCCTTGATAGCCTCGATCTTGCTGTCGTCGACGGAGATTCCTTTCTCTGACACAACGTGTCCTAGGAATTTGACTTCTTTCATCCAAAAGTCACACTTGCTAGCTTTGGCGTAAAGCTGGTTATCTCGTAGAATCTGAAGTGTGGTCCTTAAGTGTTGCTCATGTAGCTCTTCCGTTACTGAGTAGATCAATATGTCGTCGATGAATACTACCACGAACTGGTCCAAGTACTGAGTAAAGATCTTATTCATGAGGCACATGAATACTGCTGGTGCGTTGGTAAGTCCGAAAGGCATCACTAGAAACTCATAGTGGCCATACCTTGTTCGGAAAGCTGTCTTCTGAATGTCAGAATCTCTAACTCGCAACTGATGATACCCGGATCGTAAATCAATCTTTGAGAAACAAGTTGCTCCTCTAAGTTGATCAAACAGGTCATCGATTCGAGGTAGTGGATATCGATTCTTGCTTGTGACTCGATTGAGTTGTCTATAGTCAATACAGAGTCGAAGTGTGCCTTCTTTCTTCTTCACGAACAGTGCTGGAGCTCCCCAGGGTGAAGTGCTTGGTCGAATGAATCCTTTCTCTAGAAGCTCTTGAAGCTGAATCTTCAATTCCTTCAATTCGGCTGGTGCCATTCTGAATGGTGCCATGGATATTGGTGTTGTTCCAGGTAGAAGTTCAATGGTGAAATCCAATTCTCGAGTCGGCGGTAGTCCAGGTAGCTCATCGGGAAATACATCAGCGTACTCACAAACTACGCGTGGTAATCCCAATTCCATCCGATCTTCTTCTCCTAATGTCAGACTAGCTAACCATCCGGTTAGGTTGTCGTGCCATCGTGATCGGGTCTTCGATAGTGACAAAAACTCTTGCCTATCCCCCTTAAATTTGAAACAAGTTCCATCTAAGGAGTAGGCCGTCACTGTCTTCTGGTGACAATCGATAATAGCGCGGTGAGTGGATAACCAGTCCATGCCTAGGATGACATCAAAGTCGGCCATGGCTATGACTCGAAGGTCACACGTTAGGCGCAATCCTGAGACTTCTATCTCACAGTTCTTACAAACTAAGCTCACAGAAACTAGTCCTCCTAAAGGTGAGGTAACGCACATAGGAGTTTCTAGTTGTTCAGGTACAAGTTCTAAAGTACTAACACATGCTGTTGATATAAACGAATGCGAAGCACCCGTATCAAATAAAGCTGTAATGCACGAGTTAAACAGTACTAGTGTACCTTGTATGACCGAAGGATCATACACTTCTTCTTCTGTGGCTTCAGCTTCTCCTTCTCCTTGGAGGGCAAAGATCCTTCCTCCATTGTTCGGCCTGGGCCCAGTCGGTCCTCTGTTCTGTCCGGTTTGATTGTTCTGCCCGGGCCTCTGCTGGTTGCCAAAATTATTCCGTGGCTGCCACTGTCCTTGTGTCTGCTGTTGAGGTCCTCCAGCTGGAGTGGTCCCCACTCTCTGTTGGTTAGCTCCAGTGGCATTGGATGGACACTGAGTTTTGATATGGCCTTCTTTGCCACAACCAAAACAAGTGACATAATTCTGCTTCCCCGGGTGATGTGGTGTGGAATAAGGAGCACTCCTCTGCTGAAACTGCTGGTTCTGCTGGGGTGGTGGTTGATTGTAGTTGCTGACATTGTTGCGGCTGACGGTGTTGTTGCGGTTAAAGTTTCCAGTGTGGTTGTTATTGAAGTTGTTGCCGTAAGACCTTTGTATGGGGTTTTCTCTTGAATTCCGCATTGGTCCACCTAACTGTGGTCGACTGCGGCTGTCGAAGATTCTCCTTGAATCAGCTGCTTCTTGCTCCACCAGTAGAGCACACTCTACGACTCCAGCGTAGGTTTGTTCTCTTTGAGTTACTACACCCTTCCGGATGTAGGGGCTGAGTCCCCACTCAAATTTCCTGGCCCTGGTGGCGTCAGTTGCCACATGCTCAGGGGCATGTCGAGAAAGTTCTTCAAAGCGGGCGGCGTACTGAGTAACCGTACGGTTGCCCTGTTTGAGGTTCAGAAACTCTAGGACCAAAGCCTGCTTCACAGGGGTAGGAAAATACTTAGCCAAGAACAAGGTCTTGAAAGTCTCCCAGTCCATCATATCATCATCGTGCGTTGTCTTCACTAGGTCCCACCAATAATCTGCCTCTCCTTGAAGCTGATACGTCGCTAGAGCCACTCGATCTCCATTGTCGGGGACTTGCATGATGTGCAGAAGTTTCTGAGTCTGCTTAAGCCAAGCCTCTGCAGCTCCAAGACTAACATCGCCGGTGAAGACCGGTGGTCGTCTTTTGCAGAACTCATTGAGCAAGATACTACGGTTGGGTTGCCCATAGTAATGAGGAGTTGCATATGGTTGGTATTGTTGCTGTGGCGGCGGAGCTGTATGATTAACTGAGATAGGGGGTGGAGGTGGTGGTTGGCAGTGTTGGTTATGTTGATTTTGTCCAGTTGTGTCACTCGTGTATGCTCCATTACGTGTTTCTACCATATTTCTACAATTTAAACAAACATATAGGCCTAAATAAGAACGAGTAAAGAACACAATTTATAAAAGAGAATACTTCATTAAACTTAAGTCATTTAAACAAAGCTAGGCCGAATCATGCATACTACAAAGTGAATGTATGCTATGATTTATACGTTGTGGAGTGTTTTACAAAGGTTTTTCTAGTTAAGCTCGCAAAATAACACTCTTTACGCTACGCAAATCCGTCACTGAAAAAGACGGGGATAGTCTAGGCGGAGGTGAGATTCACGCTCTCGGGTGGTCTCAATGCAGCCGAAACATCGCCAGTAAGTTTTGTAACTCCAAGAGTTACGCTCCCACGGATTCTGCAGCTGACGATCTTCAATCATAAAAGGGCGCTCTATGTAGACAAACCGATTGGTGAAGTCCAAATTTCCTTCAGGATCCACGATCCTACTTTCGTCATCTGGCCTTGCAATCTGCACCCATGAGCGGGGCGCGGTGTTTCCCACTTTCTCTACAAAACCGACGGGCAAGCTCAGTAGGTAGTTGCCGTTGGGATCTTGGTCTAGGAGCATCACTGGCCCCAAGAAATAAGGCTCCGAACGCACTTTCCAAGAGCATCTCTTTGCTGGTGAGATCTTCACATATACCATAGTGCCTGTCTCAATGTCAGGGGTCCAACCCCACTGCCTCCACGTTTCGACTTCCATTGGTATCTTCTCGGTTTCAGGTGTCGGTGGTTGTTCGACATCGCTCTCTGGGTTGGCATCTTCGGCTTCTTCGTACGCTCTGATCTCTGCAAGGTAAGCATCTTCGCCGTCGTCTTCCTCGTCGCTATGCACTGGCTCGTACTGGATCCACTGTGCTGCTTCCTCCCAGTCTGGTAATGGCTCTGGAGACGCTGGTGGTATGTATCCCGGTGCGTCTTCAGGGAATTCCATCTCTGGTGCCTCGAAGGGGGGAATATATTCGTCATCTCCTGGAAAAGGAGGCTCTTCAGGATCTTCATCCTCGCTGTTGTCGTCGTTAGCGCTACTATAGTCAGTGCTGCTATTGTCAGTGCTGCTATCGCTGTCGTCTGAATATGGGACCAATTGTGGCCCGCCCACTGGTAGTCCGTCCATAAGTTCGTCTTCCGAGATATCGTCGTCTGAGTATCGCGGTCCGCTCCTATAATCCATCTGTAAAGTAATTATAAATTAGACTTATGTATATCGTATCATAAAAGGAAAAAGACAAATAAAAGTCTAATTACTCGGAGTAAGAACGCTCGAAAGTGTAAGCTACCCAAGTCTACCCAAGGTCGAGAGGTGGTGAAACCTAAGCTCTGATACCAAGTTGTAACGCCCCGAATTTCGGACACGTTAATAAAAAGAGTAAAGTAACTAAAATACCATCATTATATTGAAATACGAGTTTGATACATGAGATCGTCAAAATACATTTCAGAAGAGACTGTTTACATTCAAAAAGACTTTAAAAGTAAAGTCAGAGCAGTCTAAACTAGTCTAAGTGATCCACGGCTCGATCACGTCTTCTGCAGGATAAACGTCGTCATATGGTGTATAGTCTGGTCCGGCTCCATTGTCGTCAGTACCTGGTTATGAAATACCAGGGGCAGGAGGAAGTTGCACCATGAGTTTTGACACTCAGTAAGTTTCCTACCCTTAAGTTTCCCTTTTAATGTTTTAGAGCATTTAAAAGAATATGTAATGTGTAAATGTGAAAAAAATAAATAAGTGTGAACAGTGATAGATACAAGATTTAACCGAATTAAAAGAATTTGCAGTTATAACTAACACAGAGTATATCAATTCTAAATCTTTCACAGTACTCAACTTTAATCAAAATATTCTAAAGCATGACCACGTCATATAATTCAAAAAGGCTTTTCTAACATCAATGACATCGTCATATATTTCGAATAGGCTTCTCTCAATCAATAAAGTCCATATGGTGCTCCCGAACGATAACGATCCCGACCGCCCAACTAACCGATGCTTCCCAACCGCCCTGCGCCCCAACCGCACCGCTCCCGATCGTCGTGTTCCCAATCAAGATGCTTTCCCTAACATTATATCCTTTCATATCGTGCCGGACAATATAAGTTTAAAGTTTACACTAGAAGATCGTTAGACTAAAAAAGGCACGATAGGGCTAGATATAATTTCGGCTCAAGCGAAATTTGGCTAAACGCACGACACGGCTAAATTACAGCGCTTGGGTGTTACAAAAGCTTGGGTCTATCACACCCTCTGGTTAAAGTCAAAGCTCGGCTCATGTCGCATCACGGCTACAAGACACGCATAATATTCCCACGGGGAATAATCCACAACAACTAAACGTATATTATTATCAGTGTGTTTACGTTCGGGTATCCACGGGACACCCTGAGAATTAATAATCAGGATAACCAATGTAATAATCAGGATAATCAAAGAAATAATCAGGATAATTTCATGCTCGACTAATAATCAACTACTAAATAGAAATGCATAATAATAAGATAGTTGTGCACAAATTTAAATTAATAATCATAGTGTTTTAATTTAAATAAAATAAATGATAAGTTTACTTATAATTAAATAAATTAGGACAAACTTGTAATTTAAATATTTTAAGGATAAAATGGTAATTTTAATAAAACAAGGACAAATCTGGAATTTTATAATTAATAGGATTAATGTGTATCATAATAATTAATAATACTTTATATTTCTTAAACTATTAGTAATTTATACAAATTGAACTTAATCTAATTTAAACTAATAGCTAAGGGTCGAGTGCATTTATTCTATCTTCTTTATTTTCTTTCTCCCCTTTTTCCAGTAGTCCTTTCCAGGTTCTGTTTCTTTTTCGGCAGAGCTCCGACGAACTCCGACGAGGCACCTAATTATCTCGGGACAACTTGATACTAATCCGAAACATTAAAAAGAGAACTCTAAAATAGAAATCTTACATCAGTTCGGAGTGTTGGTCGCGTATTCGGTTCGGGGAGTGGCTGCTCTTCTTTTCCTTCCTTCCTCCCTTTCTTTCCTTTCTTTCCTCCTCTTCCTTGCTGCTATTTCGGGGTGAAGAAAACAGAGAGGGAGGTGTCCTATTTATAGAGAACGGGATGGGACGAGATCAACGGCTGGGAGGAAAACCGGGAAAACCAACGGCGGGGGCAAAACAATGATGGTTTAGGGGTGGCTGTGGCAGGAGTAGCTGACGAGGGATGGGAGAACGGCGACTTGACGGGGAGGAGGTGGCTAAGGCAGAGAGGAGTAATGAGGCGGTTGATTTGATGGGTGCGGCGACTTGACGGGGATGAGGTGGGGTGATCAGAGAGGAGGCTTGGGGAAGACGTTCCGTCTTTTCTGTTCCCAGCGCGCGCACACACACAGATATACACATATATATATATATGTATATATAAAATATATTATTTTAAATATATATAAAATCAGAACCGGACGGAAAAATCCCGAAACCGGCCAAAAAACCGCCGAACCGGACCAAAAACCGGCCAAAACCGGACGGAAAACCGGGCAGAAAAACTCGGGCAGCCGGCCGGGCACGGCCCAAAAGCCGGGCACGGCCCAGGAGCCGGGCACGGCCCAGGCGCCGGGCACGGCCCACAAGCCGGGCACGGCCCAGGCGCCGGGCACGGCCCAGGCGCCGGGCACGGCCCAGGCCCAATCCGAACCGGCCCAAACCCGGCCCAGACCCGGCCCAAACAGCCCAAACCCGGGAGAGAGAGAGAGAAAAGAGAGAGAGAGAAGAGAGAGAAAAATTCGTACGCGAACGAGAAAAAAAAATAATACGCGGAGTATAAATATATAAGAAAATATTTTCGAACTATTTATTTATTAAAAATATTTACGGGTTATTACAAGTTTCAAAAATACCCTTGTAGTAAAAACGTGATAACGTTATCTGTTCGTTAAATATAAAAAAAATAATTTCATTAGATAAAATTATCTGTTAATGTTTACCAGTTAACATTATCTGTCACTTTTAATATATATCTTAACAAATAACTTTATTTATTTTATTAGATCACTATATCTGTTAGCGTTTATCGGTCAATATTTTTGTCGATTTAAACAGATACTTTACCAAACAACGTTATCTGTTAATTTTTTAAGTAATAATATTAATAGATAAAATTATATGATTTATGTTTTTAAATTTGATTAATAGATATATCAAACTAACACATAATGTTATCTGACTTATATATTAAGAAAATAATTTTATCTTTTAATTTTGAAACGATAATTTTATTAGATAAAATTACATGTCAGTGTTTATTAGTAAACATCATCCGTCGCTTTCAACATATACCTTAACAAACAACATTTGTTAGTTTTTGAAATAATAGTGTTATTAGATAAAATTATCCGTTCGCTTTCAGGGGCAAATCTGTCTATAAAAGGATCTCAGGCGTTAAACCTTTTCAAACAATGAACCTTAACTTATGAATTAAAATAATATGTCTTTAATGAGCTAAATCAACCAAGATTTATTCTTTTGACAAATTTTGTGTATAATCAATCAATGTAGTGCAATGGCAACATCTTTGGGTTTATGGGTATGGGTCCTAGCATTTATCATTCCAGGTTTGAATAATTTAGGCCTAACATTACTTATAATCCCAAAAACAGGCCCAGTGGTATGCCCAGTCCTAGCATTTATCATTCCAAACCCCGCTGTTAATTCCCTTTATAATCTCTTCCATTTTCATACCTTTCTGCTGCTCAGTCTTCCTTAATTCCCTTTCTTTTGCTTTTGCTTCTTTCCTTCGTCTATTGCTTAATTTGCTTTGTGACTTCTGTCCAATTCCCAGCAAGTTTCAGTGAGCAATGATCCCGTCAAACGATATCCGATCGAAGTATAATTTTAAGATGTTATTGCTTTTAGCATTAACATGCACGTATTCAAACCGAAAATACACTGTACATTATTCTAAATGTCTATAGTAATTTATTCATATCAACTATTTGCACTATTTTGTAGGAGTGAAACAAAAAACTAACGAACCGAAAAAACCGAAAAAAACCGACCGGAATTTTCGGTCCTCGGTCAGTCCACCACTCTATTTGGTCGGTTTCGGTTCTCCTCGTAAAAAATATTCGGTTTTCGGTTCGGAGTCAGTTATCTCATATTCCGGCCGGATCGAACCGAACCGAACCGAAACCAAGTAGAAGACCGAACCGAACTGAATGAACCGGCGTTGACCGAACCGAAAGCTAGTATTGTTGTGGACCGAACCGTTCTAACCCTAAAAGTTTAAGGGTTACACTATATTTTTATGGCCAAAATTTTATTTTTATTGATTTTTTATGGCCCAAAATTAATATAGGCTCAAATTCAAGCTCAACCGGAAAAAATCGAAAAAATCGAAAAATCCGAAAAAACCGACCGGACCGAATAGCCCCGAACCGACTTCGGTTTATTATTTTTTCGGTCGGGGTCGATTCCACCGGGATCCTCCCCGAACCGATCGGTTCGGTCCGTTGTGGCCGGAAAAACCGACCGGACCGAACCGAACCGATTTCACCCCTACTATTTTGATTATCTTAGAAATTATTGTTGAATTTGCAAATATGAAATATCGTGAAATAATATACTATATATTACATGACTGATTATGGATCTAGCTAGTACGTGTGCAAGCTCACTAGGTCATGGTAAATTAGTTATGATTGATTGCCCCACGGGGAGTCAGGTGTATTATTATGCAGGCTTGAGTGATGCATATGGATTGAACTATACTAGGTCTGATATTGACTTGTTATGAACATTGTTTGAGACTTGTTTTGCTTTAACTCGTGATTTTCGTTCATTTGTTAATCCTACTTTATTTGAGCCATTTGTTTTTCCTGTCGTATGGTATGTTTTTCGCCGTATATTTTTGGAACTTATTTATGTAAACATGAAAGTTGAGTATTTTAACCTTACCAAAAACTAGAGCATTACAAAGGGATTGGCCCTAGACTTAGGAGTTTGTTTCCTCCTAACGTCCTAACTTTGAAATTTCTCCGGTGTTATCAATTCTTATGATTATAGTCCATGCAAGGCTTTGTTTTGGCTGTACTTGCGCCATCCGTTAGTGGACGAAAAAATTAGTCTCGGAGAAATTAGTAGAGGTGTGCGTTGACCTGTTCGCTTTGAGTTATCAAAAAATAAAATTTCGAATGTCGAGGTTTTTCTTCTTCAAGATATTAAAACATGTGCTGTGACCCTACAAAATTTGCAGATGGGTCGAGCAAAACTAAACATGGAACTCATAATCAGTGAAAAGCTAGACACATAACCTACCAAAAGAGAAAGAAGGGTTTAAAGAAGATCTATGAGTTAAAACCCTTACGTGGTGTTGAAGCGTGCTTGATTTTTTATGGACCTAAAACCGAGGACTGCCCCTGGGAGCCTGAATATGGCCCAAAATTGCGAAGAAATTCAAGCACTACTCAGTGTAAACAAAAAGCAATCGATCAAAGATCGTAAGAGGAGGATAATTGACTTGTTTAAATTTTTCGAGAATCGGAAGATCAAGGTTGAAAAAGCAATAGGAAAGCCAAGGACGAAGAATATGAGGCCGAGTACCCTTCATCGGACAATCGCTACAATGAATTCTCCGACCCACATCGGACAATCGTTACAAGAAAGATCTCAAGGTATTTTTTTGATGCCTATGTTTAACTTTATTATTCTGGGTTTTGAAGTCATTTATTATTGTTTGTTGATTGTATTATTCTCATGGCCCATCTATATCTAGTCAATATTCTTCATGTGCTACGATATGTGTGATCCATTTTCTTTTTTTTCACATATTTGTATCATCATTGTCTTCTTTTTTACATTCACATGGTCGCACACACACATATATATGTACACGCATTCCTCTTATGTCAACGTCTTCTTACATGTCTTCTTTTTCACCACTTACTTTTTTAATTTATTTTATTAGCAAAACAAAATACGTTTGCTTACAAAGGTTAAAGGAGAAAACAAGCACGTGCGAGACATTTTATTTCTGAAATGCAAAGGTAAAAAGTAGTATATTGATAGAACTTGGAGATCAATACAACCATAACCAACACCAATACTAGGACTGATGACACAACAGCAACAACAAACCAAAACTACTGCCTAAATCAAAACAGGACTTGTACATAACCTCAAAGAGAGCGCTGCAATGGACATTGATCCGGTCAGATGAGTAACACACTCCATAGCCACCCACCAGTTGGCTTAGGCAGACCTCCAACAACAGAGCAACAGAGGACAGAAGCAGAACATCTCAGATATAGATGCAGCAGAGAGCTAACCCAGCCAATCAATTTTGCTTATGAACTGAGATCCCAGCTGATCCCCAGTAAGCAAAAAGCTTACAATGACCAAAACCCCAAATCCCAACTAAGTTGATACTCGAACAGCCAACAAAAATGATCAAACCCCGAATCAACAATCTACTGGAGTCCACAACCTTATCAGCTTCAGTGTCTCGTGTCTTGGTGTCTGGAGTTCTTTGACTGATTACTTGTATTTGTATTATCATCTACTTCTTTGAGTTTTCCGTAAACTACCAACAATGCTGCCATTATGATGAACGCTATTGCAACCAAGCTGTACGGAATAAAATACATAAGTAAATAAAAAAAGCAAGGAACAAAATTTGGATATTAATTGAAAAAAATCGCTACTAATGCTGATAAATCCCAAGGTTGAGAGATAGATTAAGTTCTAGCGACTAGCAATACTAAAAGGGTCCATAGTTTTTCTTTGAAGCTCTCTCAATGTGTTTTTCTTCCTATTGTAATGATTTTATATTTTTATCTTTATGATTTATGAGATTTTCTTAGTTGACAAAAAATGCTCATACATCCCATTTCAAATATTTTCTTTTTAAAAACGAATCCATGTTTAAAACATATTTTTAAGGATACCCGCGAGAAATCAACTCAAAATATTATCGAAAAATGCTTGATCCAAATATTGGTTCATAAAACAGTTCCTGTCAGCATTTTGAACCACTGCTTGGATCAAGCTCTTTCCGGTTATATTTTGAGCTGATTTCTCGCGGGTACCCTTAAAAATATGTTTTAAACACATTGAACGGTTTGGATTATCAAAATTTAATCGGGAATAAAGAGTTTAGGCGTTGGTCCAATATTGGTCTAAAAAAGTGTTGGTCCCTTGAGCCTCCCCCAATATATATATATATATATATATATATATATATATATATATATATATATATATATATATATATATATATATAATATATAAGTATTTTTATAAGTATGTACTTATAAGTATATATATTATACATATTATATAAATCTATATATTATATGTAAATGTATAGTATGCGAATATATAATTATATATACGTCTAGTGTGTGTGTGTGTGTAGAGAGAGAGAGAGATGACTTTTGAAAATAATAAAAACTGTTTTTAAAATAAATGAAAACTCACTTTTTATACTTTCACTTTTTTAAAAAATAATAAAAACTGTTTTTGATTTTTTGTAAGTAAAACATCAACACAAACATATTTTTTCTCAAAAAACAGAAAATTTAGAAAACAAAAACAGAAAACAGGAAATGAAATGATTTTCAAACATGGCCTTAATGTTACAAATTTATATTGCAAAAAAGTCAAATTGAGGTCCGAAATTTAGAGTGAGATTTTTGATTCGTCTCTTATTAGTCGTCAATAAAAAAAAAGACGAAAATAAATGACTTGCGGGACCGCTTTAGGTAGCCAAGCTACCAATCCGGCTCATGTAATAGCTCCATAAATATTGAGTAAAAATTCAATATTCGTGATGTTAAAGTGTAATTTTGCACCAGATTTCAAATTAGTTGAAACCCCTTGTCAAATTACATGAATGATAAATAAATAAACCCTAAAACACTTTTGAGGCCAATCTTGAACAACCTACTACTACTTTGCTAAATCAAATAGTCCTATATATATTTTTTTGCCTTTTATCATTCTTTTTTCGGAAAATTTAAGACTCTGTTTCTCTCGGGCACACACATAGTCATGAGCACTGTTATATACGTTTAGTTCAACATGGATGCTCAATAAATATTACCACAAATAATGCAGCCCATAACCTAATCTTCCAACCAAGCTTCCACTTCTCCCAGTTCCTCTCAGAGCATAAGGCATAAATCACTGCCTGAATTGTACCCATCATATTCATCATAAATGGAATCAAGAAAATATTGTTGTGGCAATTCTCTTCAAACTTCGCCTGCAAAATCATTAACGATAATAAAAATGTCCTAGAGAAACACATACATACAGTTTCTTATTATGTGTGTGTTCAATATATATATATATATATATACATATATATATATATATATGTATATATATATATATATATGTATATATATATATATATGTATATATATATATATATGTATATATATATTATACTTGTAATAAGAGATCATTCATTTTGTTAAAATTGGTATCTCTCTTTTCCTGATCAAATATTGATTATTTGAACCGTTCAACATATTTAAAACATGATTTTAAGAATACACGCAAGAAATCAGCTCAAAATATTACCGCAAATGGCTGATGTAAGCAGTTTTTCATAAAATTGTTCATGTTATTATTTATAAAAAACAGTTTAGATTAAATATTCCTTTCCAATATTTTTTTGAGCCGATTTTTTAAGGTAACCTTAAAAAAATATTTTAAAGGCATTGAATAGTTCGGAACATCAAAATTTGATCAGAAAGAAAAGTCTGTATTTTAACAAAATGAGAGATCCTCGTAGAAAGGAGACTATCTATATGTATATTTCTAAACAAGTCACCTGAATAGTTAGAAAACTCGCAAAACTAAACGTGGCGATCATCGCGAGAGCAAGGCCAAGAAATGGATTGTTGGGGTGTGTTGTTTTATGATAGTGTTGCGGGAGAATGCTAAATTTGTTGGTGAAATGTTGATCTCTAGGCGTTTGCAGAAAGCAAGTAGCATAACTCCAACAATGCTCAACATCAAGCCTACCATTTTGATTTTCCCTGCAGATTTTCCATATTCAAACCTCTCTAACCTGCAATTAATATACGTTGCTTAAATAAGCCCTAGGCATGGTTAATTACTGAAATAATTAATCAAAACTCTCAAGAGTATAAATTTAAATAAAAGCATGGAGTGAACTATATATTTGATTACATGGTGATATAATATGGACAAAATTACATGGTCTGGTAGGGTTAAAATTTTCAACCATATGTTAATTTCTCTCAAGGGCAGTCATTAACGAAATGTGATATGTATATTAAATTAACCCAAAAGATTACCACATGCGAACCTAGTTGACAAGCTGATCACCAAAGATTATTTTTTTAATAACTCAGAGTATTCAAGTCAGTTTAGATTCCTATTTCCTATTATATACTCATGTTGTTTAATTATTGATGATGTTTGCCTCTCCTTAACCCCATTTTCCTTTTGATACAAGGTTTTCTGTATTAATTGTTGGTCTCTTGCCAACCCGAACTAGGTGTAGGCTCCCTATAAGCCCGGGACAGTCGGGAAGTTGGATGTCAATTTATTTGGGATGCGGCGTTTCTCGTAGTGATTCCTTCTCAATTTAGGTCTCTTTTAATCTTAATAAATTTTTTAGAGATTAATAAAAATTCACTTTTCCTGAGCAAAATACAAAATAAAATATAGAACAGAAAAAGATTGGAAAGCTTACGGTTTTGTATTACGCCTAACGGCGAGTCCAAGGAGAAAAGTGATAGCTGGAGTAGTGTTGATTATGACTGAGAAGAATGTTGGTGAAGTATAAATCAAGCTGGTGTGGCACAAATTGTAATATAGTGAACCCCTGTGTAATTAGCATTTAAACACTAAATTAGTAGAAAGCATAGCTAATTAATTAATTTTTTTTTATCATGTTTGTTTGACTAAAATTTTGTATGAAAGATATTTCAAACGATGAATGATTTATGTGCATTGGAACTAAACCCTTGAATTGTGTATATATATTTCTCAATAATTACTTTTCTTTTGATTGTCAAAAGGAAATTTTATAAATCTTTGAAAGATGTTACAAAGATTTACAAGGGGCAACAAGGGATAATCACACCACAACCGAAATCATGAATTTCAACTAGGTTGTCACTTGAATTACCGACAATCATATGCTATTTGAGGTCCGAAAGAAAAAAAAAAAAATACTCCACAAGTTTGCAACATACCAACTCAAAATAAGAAAGAAAATACGTACCCAAGTAAACCGTACATAGATGTAAGGCAGACTTGCTTCCATGTTGGTTTTATCCTACACAAAACCACATCCAAAAGTTGAGTGTTTGTTTCCTACTTTCCTGCCAAAGAAGAGAGGGGGACGGGAGATTTCTCCTGCCTTATTAACTCTGCAATATTATTTTGATTCGATTTCTCGCAGTGCTTTTAAAAATATGTTTTAAACATATTGAATAATTCAAATTATCAAAATTTAATAAAAAATCGTAGGAGCCAAATGAGAAATCCCTCGTAGAAAGGAGGTTGATACACACATACATAGAGAGAAAGAGAGAGAGAGAATTTACAATAATGAATTCCACATTTTGTGAAAATGCGGGCCTCTTATTTCCTTATTAAATTTTGATGATCCGAATCATTCAATGTTTTTAAAACATGCATTATCCCCCCTTCACCCCCAAATTCTTATTGGTACCAATCTAAGAGTCCAAAAACCACTAAACATCTCACATAACGCGCGCACAACAAAATGAAATCCCGAGCTTGAGTCCCTTAACTAAAATCTTGAAACACATAATAATAAATCAAAAAGTATATCCCGCAATATAAATTCCAAATAATTATATAAAAACTCAAAATTTTCAGAAACCTTACATGTTAGACTTGCTAACAATGTTATCGATACCGTACCGTACCGGCCGGTACCGGCCGGTACGTACCGTTTTGGCAAAAAAACGGTACCAAGTACCTCTAGTACCGTACCGTTCTCAATACCGGCCGGTACCGGCCGTACCGGCGAATACCGGCCGTATCGGCCGAATACCGGCCGGTACCGGATTTGTTTTTTTTTTAATTTTTTTAAGAATTGCAGAAAAAATTAATTTTTTTGGCTTTCTCTCTATAATTTATATATATTGATAGTTGCGATAAATCCGGTACGGTACCCGGTACATGACCAGTACCGGTACGTACCGTACCAGTTAGGGCTGCAAATGAGCCAAGCCGTTCGCGAGCCGCTCGAGACTCGACTCGATAATGGCTCGTTCAAGCTCGACTCGATTGATAAACGAACGAGCTCGAGCCAAACTAAGCAGCTCGTTTAATAAACGAGCCGAGCTCGAGTTATCTATGGCTCGGCTCGAGCTGGCTCGCGAGCCGAGTATATATATATATATAATACATGTTTTATTTTAGTTTAGGGTTTCCTACTTTCCTTGTTCACTTCAGCCGCAGCCCGCAGCCACAATCAGAAGCGAAAAGAGAAGGGAGGCGCTGGCCATTCCGCATCCGGCGACCACCGAACGGCGACCACCGACCACCGACCACCGCCAATCGTCTCTTTCCTCTCTCACGGACTCAGGGTACTCTCTTTCCTCTCTCACCGCTGTTTCCTCTCCACCGCTCACGGCTGTTTCCTCTCTCACCGGCCACCGCTGTTTCTTCTCCACCGCTGTTTTATTTTGGTATCTCTTGCTTATTGTCTACATTTAGAAATTAGAAACATACACGGCATACATTCAGCTTGTTCGTATGCTACCGAGCTCGAACGAGCCGAGCTCGAGCCTTGTATTTTTTTGGCGAGCCGAGCTCGAGCTTGCCTATCCCAGCTCGAGTCGAGCTCGAGCCGAGCTCGAGCCACGTCTATTATTCTCAAGCCGAGCTCAAACACCTTGCGGCTCGGCTCGATTGCAGCCCTAGTACCAGTAGAAAAACCGGTACCCAAACCGATCCGGTATTCAGAACATTGCTTGCTAAATCTAGACTTCTCAATTGGCCAATTCGTTGGCCATCATTGATTTGGCCTTGAAATTGGCCTTCAAGGACCCTTATTTCTCGGTCTAGTTCCTCGTGAACATTGTCCTCATGACCAACGTTCCTGGAAATTCCAGTTGTCGTATGTTCTTTGGTTGTCTTTGGCTCTTTGGTTCAATAGATGCTCTCCTTCTAGCGTCAAAACTTGTTACTCCAAATTTTGTCGTTGTCGATAATAAACAAGGAAACAAAAACAAATTGATGTATGCTGGAATGTGGATGGTGATAAGGTGGATGTGTAGTTCAATGCCATATATCAGGACTTCGTCAAAAGCATAGCAAATGGCTTGAAATCAATCAGAGAAAATAATTTTATTAAATTCATTGTAAATTTCGCCGGATTTTGTGAAATGAAGAATGTTTGAGTCATACGATTCGCCCAATAGTTAGGAAGGTGTTTAACTTTTTTCTTTTACTTTTCCGTTCTGAAAAAAATGTGAAATAAAAATGTGAAAGTATAATAATGAACTCTACATTTTGTGAAAATGCGGGCCTCTTATTTCCTTATTAAATTTTGTTGATCCGAATCATTTAATGTTATTTAAAACATACTTTTAAGGGTACTTGCGAGAAATTAGCTCAAAATATTATCAAAAAATGCTTGATTTAAGCTGTTTTTTATAAAAATATTCCTGTCAATATTTATAAAAAAAACTTCTTAGATCAAGCTATTTTACATATTGTTTTGAGTTAATTTCTCACGAGTACCATTAAAAATATATTTTGAATATATTAAACGATTCGGATAATCAAATTTTGATTAGCCTAAAATAGCTCCCTAAAATTCCTCTCTGTATCTATATAATTGTACTCAGTTCTAAAGGAAAAGAAAGCCAGAAAGAAAGGAAGGAAAACCTTACATTTTATCACAATGTTACTGGAAATTCCAGTTGTCGTATGTTCTTTGGTTGTCTTTTTTGTTGGAGCCATCATGACTTTTGGTTCAATAGATGCTCTCCTTCTAGCGTCAAAACTTGTTACCCCAAATTTTGTTGTTGTCGATAATAAACGAGGAAACAAAAACAAATTGATGTATTCTGGAATGTGGATGGTGATAAGGTGGATGTGTAGTTCAATACTGTATATTAGGACTTCATCAAAAGCATAACAAATGGCCTGAAATCAATCAGAGAAAATAATAAATAATTTTATTAAATTCACTGTAAATTTCGCCGGATTTTGTGAAATGAAGAATGTATGAGTCATACGACTCGCCCAATAGTTAGGAAGGTGTTTAACTTTTTTCTTTTACTTTTCCGTTCTGAAAAAAATGTGAAATAAAAATGTGAAAGTATATTAAAATGTGTGAGAAAATTCAATGACGTATGAATTTTGGCTATGCCAACGTAGTAACTTGGTTTAAATTAATTATTCTCTTTTTATGTTAATTGTACCTGGGCATGTTTCGTTGTTGGTATTAGGGCCACGTTTCTAGAAATCCATGTCGATATTTGTCAGTTAGCTGACTTCAAAAAGATTGTCATACATGGAAATGGGCCCTGTTGTATGCACCGTGCACAGCAGAATGTATTGAGCGTCAAAACGACATCATTTTGGTGCGTAAAACACTGACCAAAAATTGGTCGGTCAATTTTTTACTGTTCGGGTAGTGTTTTGCGCACCAAAACGACGTTGTTTTGGTGCGCAACACACCTTGCTGTGCACTGCGCACAACAGGACCCCCTATTCCGTCATACATAATATATGATTTCCATTGTTGGAACTTATGACTCATATGTACGACCTAATCAGATTTGTATTCTAATTAGAGTTGGTTTACCTAATTAGAATTAGATTAGGATTGGAATAGAGTATATTTATAAATACTCTTTATTGTATAATCCTAGGGATTAAGATCAAATAACAAAATCTCGTTTCCTTCCGTGAACGTACCCGGTTTTGGGAAACCACGTAAATCTTGTGTTGATTTCTTTACAATTTCGTATTCAATATTGTGTGTGTGATTGAGTGATTGCGCTAACATCTATTCTTTCTATTTGATTTTAATAGTAAATATTTGACTTTTCATGAACATGTGTCCATATTTTTATAACATTTCGTCCCACATCGAAAGTCTACATGAGTAATTTTTGGTATATAAGGAGTCATGTATTCTACTACTAATAATTTAGACTTAAACATTTTAGACTATATGATTAAACTATAACAAATTATTGGATCAATAATATACATGAGACGTTATATTTTTTTTTCACGGGGGAGAAGATTCGTTTTTTAGTTTGTATAAGTCCACTTTTAGCCGTAAACGTCAACTTGACCTCTTGGGTGAATTTTTCCACTCCCCATCTTCTAGGCCCTTCATATTCCTTCATTACAACCAACATAATGATAATAAAAAAAGAAAGAAATTGGATAAATGTACTTTCTAACCTGCCCCAATAACAAATTGTTTTGGACCTCAGGGCCCATAATAACAAAAAATAAATAAATAGAAGTGATAGAAATAATAGTTCAATTAGGAAACTAGTCATTTTTCTTCTTCTGAAAGTGCATTTGGTCTTTCATTTCTTTAAAGTGATTAAATTGCTGGAAAAAAGGTAGTAAAGAGGAACTTGTCTTCCACATATGACACAATACTCTTTGTAAATTAACGACTGCTTTAGTTAGTTATAAAAGTAGTTCATGTTTCGCACGAATATAACGAGCATGTTCATGGAGATTCAAATAAGCTACTCTTTTGTTATTTGGTTTTTTATTAATATTTTATTTTGTGACAGCATGATAGTTCAAGATCTTAACATAAACCTAAGTTATCAATTATTTAACACCATTAAAGAAAATTTACATGTTGTAATAGAGCCAATTTATAAACATGATTTTCCAGTAATGCATGGATAGTAAAATAATTTTATCCCACATGATATTTCATGTAAGTTAGTTTAAATGAGTGTCAAAAATGCTTATGCACGGTTATTGAATACCTCACTATTTTACACGAGTTTCGATTATTGACTGAATATTTTTATTTATTTTTTTATTGACAAAGAAAAATATATTGTGAAACGAAGAATGTACGTACGACGCACCCATTAGTTAGAAACGTGTTTTACTTTTTAGTTTTAATTTGTCGTTCCTAAAAAAAATATGTGAAATGAAACCAAACGGATTGAGTTTAAGATGGGTGTGCATGATTTCTCAAATTTGATAAAACCAATTAAAAAAATTTGCCGAATTACATAAAAGGTGTTTAGAATTTAAATATGTTAAAATGTGTGAGAAAATTCACTGAAAATATCCAAACGTATTAATTTTGGCTTTGCTCAGGTGGTAACTTGGTTTTAATTAATTATTCTCTTTGTATGTTAATTGTATCTGGTCAGGTTTTGTTATTGGTCATAGGGTCACGTTTTCTAGAAAGCTTTCTATATTTGTCAGTTAGCTATAGCCGTTGTGTGTGAACTAGGATGGCAATTTTGTCTGATATTCCGTTCCGCTTTGATCCATTTTCAGAGATTTTTTAAGAGAATGGATTGGATTCGGAAGCGAAAGTAAAAAAAAAAAAGAGGAACGGGTCGAAGGTAGGGCTTGGTACCTCCGTCCCGTTCCCCACCTCGTTTTAAATAATTATTATTTTACTTTCTAACCTTTTTATTTATAACTATTTATAATATTTTTTAAACTCCTTTAATATTTTTTTCCTAATCCATGTAGAATTACCCATGTATAGATGTATATATATGTATATTAGTTTATTGTCTATGTATAGATGTATATAGGCATATAAAATTGAGACTATATATGTGTATAAATGTATGTACGATCTCATATAGTTAAAATTTAATTTGTCTTGAAATAGTTAATCCAGAGTATAACCTTAAAAATCTCAATTTGTCTTGATGAATTAAGTTTTTCTTTAATTTTGAAAAATGAAGAAGGGCGGGGCGGAGATCCCTGATCTCCGTTCAGGGCGGGGATGGAGGGTGGGATTTGTTCCCCGAACGGCGAACGGGGCGGGGATGGAAGTATAGTTCAGATTCGGAAATCGGAGACGGAGATGGGCAAATCCGGCCCCGATCCGCTCCGTTGCCATCTCTAGTGTGAACTCATAGATTCGTCACGGCTAGGTAATCAGACGCGGTGCAACGTTTATGTTTGTATCACTTTGTGCAAGGCCGGTTCTGGCTCTGTAATGGTCAGGGTGCAAATTACTCTGTTTTATAGTGCAAGTTATTCTTATTTAAAGTACAAGGTCAATGCCGTGAGTATGAAATTATGATCATAAATATGTATGGTCATCATATTTTAAAAATTACTTATCTAAAAATGGTGATTGTAATAATTTTGAAATTGTGAACTATGATTGTAATAATTACTTTTACTCTACAGTCACTGTTAATTTTCCCAAAGTAAAAAATGGCACTTCTGAAGTCGGGGGTGATCTAACTGGCCTATATTAAAGTACGGAGTATCATTACGTCGCCCAGTGGTGGGTCGATTATGTTGTCAAATATCTCTCTCTCTCTCTCTCTCTCTTCTTTGCAAAGATGAATTTTATTAATTAGGTGAAATGTACATAAAATGCGGCAACACAAACGGTGGGAGGATCCAACGAGAAACACACGGAATTGGGAAGGCTACTGTGCATTTTGGCGTGCAAAATACTGAGCGAAATTTGTTCGGTTAATGTCCAATTATTTGGGCAGTGTTTTATGCGTTAAAACGATGTCGTTTAGCAATGAATTGTAACCCAAACCTCTCACCGATTACCTTTGAGAAGTTAAACTATTCACGAATAATTTAACTTTTAAAGGTGATTAACGAGAAGTTCGGACTAAGATAGCATTTTTGAGTAGCATATCTCTACCTCATCCCATTTTGCACTTCTAGCAATTGAGTAGCTGAATAGAGGGTGGAGAAAGTGATGTGCTCTGCCGCTACGGGTGGCTATCACGAATCTACGAGTTCAGACCATTTCACACTGTCTAACTGATGAATATCGCGACATGGCCTTCTAGATTGATTTTCTTCAATAGTTCTAAATATAGCGACAGGACAATATATTCTTATTAATGTATCACCTATCAATTCTTAAGAGAATTCTTAATTGGCTTCTTTTCAAGGTTTTAGAATAGAAATTTTTCAAGTGCTATTAATTTTTATAGGGTTAGTTTATACAGAATTTGGCTATGGTTTTAATTAGAATTCTCGTAATTAGACGGTGCGATTAGTCTCCAAAAAATTAGTAGAAGTGCGGGTAAACTGACTCGAATACTCTGAATTATTAAAAAAAAAGGTATGCTTGCACGTCATTTTCCTTGGTCAAAATTTTATGGAGTATTCAACTCAATGTTCCGTAGTGGGGGGGTAGATTTCGTGGACTCCATTTGCCTGGATTATAGGGGCTATGCTGGTCAAATAACGGCCCAGGTATTCACGTGGGGAACATTACGATTCAGTGGTTTTTGACTAAGAAGAATTTTAAAGCAGATTGTTAGTAGTTCCAATTGGGCTGTTTGAAATTTAACCCTTCATGAGAGTAACATATATTATAGGCGGGTCAAAAAAGTTGGACCCGGGATAGCAGCTGTCGTCGTCAGAATTGAACCTAACACGTTGAAAAGTACGTCATTGCTCTCGTGGTTTGTTTCTGGAATTTCTAGTCCTCCCCACCTTCTTCTCATTTTCTGTAAGGTTATTTACGTTTTAACCCCTTCAACTAACGTCTTTTTTCACCTTATTCCTTTAAAGGTTTCAGGTTACAACTTGTCCCTTCTTGCTGCTAAACTGAGGTGAGATCGTTTGGGTTTTGCAATAGAAAGTGTTGTAACTCACCGCTCACGACTGTTGAACCAGATAGACATGAAAAAATGGTGATAACCCTGGAGATGAAACGTGCCATTTTCCTTCTAGAACTTTATTTTATTCGTTTGGATCCAATCCCAATGGAGATTAAATAATCCCACAAAGGAAATTCGTTCGGCCCAAACACAATTCAGATTGAATAGAATTCGTTTGGGCCCAACACAAAACCAAATAAAACTTCAGTAAAAAAGAATACATGTTATTTGAATCAAATTAACCCAATCCAACTCGGTTCGATTGGACGACGGTGGCGACGGCGGGTGATTAAACCCACAATAGTGCGTTCGCTCGCCCTTTTACAAAATTTCTAGGATCCTAATGGCAAAGCACTTATGAAAACTTGGGTTTTGTACACAAATGTTCTTTTGTATTTCTTTCCTTTCGCATTTTGCTTGTATCTTGTAATCATTTTATCTCTAGCTTGGTTTCAGTTGAGTACTTGCTTGGACAGAGAAAATAGTATAATATGGCACATTACTCTTCTTCTTATTTTAGCTTGGTTTCCCGAATGCAAGTCTGCTACTGCCCTCACTTGGGCTCGTATTTTTCTAGCAGGCTAGCAGCAATATATAACTCCTTTCCCTTTTCCCAGTACTTAACACACACACACAAACACATATATTTATTTATTTTTATCGACAAACTAAATTTTATTGATAATAAACAGTACAAAGGTAAAATGCAACAAGGGAAACTAAGGACGGCAAGATACCAACATAAGCAAGGTACAACAATATTCATACATGTGTGTGTGTGAATATCCATTAAGTGGGATCTCTCAACCACCTACTTTGATGACTAACATACCAAAGTCCACAACCTTATCAACTTTATTGTTTTGGTGTCCATAGTTGACTAACATACCGGAGTCAACTACCTTATCACTTCAATGCCTTGGTGTGTCCAGAGTCGACTAACACATTGGAATTGTGGAGTCTGGAATCCACTCTTGACTTCTCGGGTTGTAGAATCGGATCTTCGATCTGCAAAACACTCAACACTAAGTTAGTGCACACCGGGGGGGAGTTGGATCTCCGGTGGGCACTCCGACGATCAAGTTAGCTCTTTAGGAAGAGAAGAAATAGCTTGAAAGTAAGCTCTAAGCGCGAGTATGCATGTACCTTGGATTTGGAGTGCCGTCGGGATATTTATAGAATAGGAATCCAACCGTCTCCGGAACGTCCGGCCCAGCATGTAGGACGTGGTCCGAAGAGTGTGGGAACGTTGGCACGTGTCCCACGCCGAAGCGGATCGGAAGGATGTGCTTTGCACGTCTTCTACCACGCGTCCCACGTTCGAGTGAGTTGGAAAGGTGCGCCTGCACGTCCCTTAGAAAGCGGAGAACGTGTGTTCGTGCTTTGGAAATTGAATTACCGGGCGTTTCTGAGACGACCTGGTCAAGAAGCCGCCCCAAGGGGGCCGAAGATCTGTGCGGATTGCGATCCCACTGTTCGGCAGGGTTTAGGGCCAAGATCCAAACCCGTTCGGAACAACCGAGCAAAGGCTCCGGCCGGTAGAGTGTTCGGCCCAACCCAGGTGAGTTTGGGCTTCGTGGAGCCCCTGAGTATGGTGCAGCTGGTCATGGGCCGGGGGCCCATCAATGACTATTCCGGCCTACTACAATAGCCCCTCAATTCAGTCGTACGCAGCTTGGTACGGGGGAATTGACCATGTGGCCGAGCCCCGGTATGAAGGCAAATTTTTCTTGAAGGCCGTGAAGAAATTGTGTCTGTTATTGATGCCCTGGGGCATTCTGCTCGGAACCGAACAGACGTGAATCGTCAGTGGCGGAAATTGCAACACGTGGCGTTCGATCCAACGGCAGAGCCGAAAGGACACTGCAGAACGGCGGATGCGAAGTGTCAAGCGATGAGATGATGGCATGTGGCTTCCTTTAATGGCAGAGCCGAAAGGACACTGCAGAACGGCGGATGCGAAGTGTCAGGATCTGAGATCGCGACACGTGGTTTCATCAAACGGTAGAGCCGGAGGGGCGCTGAAGGGCGGCGCACGCGAAACGTCAGAACCTGAAGTGATGACACGTGGCACCCATTTGACGGTGGGAGGCGGAACGGTTCAAATCCGCGTGCAGGGGCGCCTCGTTACTCACGCCGGCCGTTTTCCCGCCTTGGTACCTTCTTATAAATAGAGGCCCTGGGAGATCTTGGAGCTTTTCCTACTCCCAGATTCTTGCGACCCCCTCTCTCTCTAGAATTTTCTTCCAGTTCTTGCGCAATCATCCAGAGTTCGAAGAGTTCCAAACTCCATCAACAAATCACCGCGTTTGCTTGGGTAAGTTTCCGCTGATTTCTTTTTTCTGCAAGAATTTCCTTTTTCTGATAGGTTTAGGACGATCTTAGGAATCGTGTCGCCTGGGCAAAAATCCAAAACTTGGCCGAGCGACAAGCGTTCTGGCCGAGCGACGGTGTTTTTGCCGAGGATATCCTGAGGGGCTTCGAAGCCCCGGCCCCATTAGTTTAGGCCCCAGCTGAGTCACCTTTTATTTTTTTTTTTAACACCCGTGCACTCTTTATAGGATGTCCAGACCAGAAGTAGACTCAGCGGGGATGTCATCCAATAGCGCCGAACAAGCCGGGACCAGCGGCTCGGCAGGGACCCCAGAAGTGATGCCGAAGACTTCGGCCACTCACCCGATGAAGAACCGTTACTCCCGCTTCTTCGAGGATCCGGAGAGTCTCGCAGACTTCCGCGCAACTTACGGCATTCCGGACAGTGTCTTCGTAGACCTCGTTCGGCCGGAGGAGAGCGTCACGACAGACGACTTCCAGATCGTTCTGCCCTTGATGGCTATCATCGAGGGCGGCGTGCGCTTTCCGTTCCATCCTTTCCTTCGGCAAGTGCTGAGCGTGCTCCAGTTGACCCCTTCCCAAGTGACTATCAACTTCTACCGAATAGTGGTAGGGGTCATAGAGCTCAAGGAGAGGTACCACCTCGAATTCGAGGTTGAAGACTTGTTCGGCCTCTACCTAGTAAGCCAGAACAAGGTGGCCAGGAGGAAGTACCTGAGCTGCCGAACCGGACAAAGGAGGCTAATCAGAGGCCTCCCGGACTCCGACAAGTATGCCAATGACTTCGTCGTGGTCCGAGGAGAGTTCGAATTCGCGTCCGGCGAATTTCGTCAATACTCCATTCCGCGCGTCCCTGGGTTTGCCGGTGAGTCTATGTACGGTCTGTTGACCTGTTCGTCTCTTCCTTTTAGCTCTTCTGATTTTTTTTATCTTTTTGCAGGAAAAGAAGTTGTCGACCGCCTCCGGAGCAAGGCCGACTGGAATAGAATCAGCCGAGCATTCACTGTTCGGAGGAGGCACAGACATTGCTCCGCTCTGCTCGGCTACGTCGAGGTTTACAGATCGAAGCTCAAGTGCCGAGGAGATTCTAGCAGCAGCGAAAGCTCCGAAGCTCTAGAGGAGAACCGAGCCGACACCGAGGTCATTCAAATTTCCTCAGGTACCTGCTCTTCATCAACCCCGTCAAGTTATAGTCATTGCTCGTCATTTGACTTCAGTGAACAAGGACTGAGGACATTTATCGCAGAGGCTGCCAATATGCCGAGGAAGGCCCCTGAAGAGGTCACTCTGAAGCTTGCCATCGGCGGATCCACCCAGCAACCAACCCGTACTGCCGATCCTCAGAAGAAGAGGAAAGGGGTGGAGGAGAGCACTGCTGCCTCCAAAAAGACGAGGGAGTCCGAGGAGGATTCCCGACGGAAGGCCTCTGTGGCTGGGCATTCGAAGGGGGGTGCTATGGCTCCGCCGAAGGCGAGCCAGCCCCCGGTTTCAACCGAAGCAACGGGCACGTCAACGCCCCAAGTCTTCAAGCCGAAACTCACTTTCCTCGGCCGGCCGTTGACCGTTGACGACACCATCAACGCCAATCCGCTCATGGCGTTGACCTTGGCTGAAGGGATGACACTCCCTAAGGATGCCGAGGCGCTGCCGACGCCGCTGGACCAGTCTTTCCTCGAGATGGCTCGGCTTATGGTCAAGGTATTTTACCCTTTCTTTTTCTTATTTTCGCCAAGTTCTTTTTCATGCGCCGTACTAATTGTTTTCTTCGGTCTCGTAACGCAGGCGACCCAACACCTGGCTCCCGTGTCCGACGGGCTGATGCGGAAGGCCCATCAAATCCGTGCTCTGAAGACCGCACTCGAGCAGGAGAGTGCGTCAAAGAACACAATTCGAGAAGAGCGGAATGCCATCCGCACGGCCCTGTCCATTGCCGAGGAAAATGGGAAGGCTCTTGCCGCAGAGCTGGAGGCCTCAAAGGCAGACACGGCCAAGAAGGTCGACGAGGCCGATTCCAGAGGCTATAACGACGGCTACGCCGAAGCTCAGGAGAAATTCCTGAAGCAAATGGAGGGCATCAATGGCCAATTGGCCGAGCTTCTGGAGGGGGCTTTCCGTAGCGGCTACTGCCGGGCACTGAAGGCTGCTGGAGTGCCGGAAGGGTCAGCTCTGTACGAGGATATCCCGCCGTACGGAGAACCTTCTGCTGCTGCTGAGCCGGCCAGTGACGGTGCGGCCGTCGCGCAATCCCCGGCCCAAGAGACCGGCCTCCCGGACACGGAACGAGTACCTGACTCTTCCGTCGCCGAAGATGGTGGCCCGGCCGTTTAAGTAGGAATTTAGAGTAGGGCCTGCGCGCCAATTTTATCTTCATTTTGCTTTAATAGCTTTTCATGTACTGAACTCCAAATTTGAATACGAGCAGCTGTTATTTGCCGAACCGTGCCTTTTGTCTCTTCTTTATAAAGATCACCGAAGCACCTCGCCGAACAGAGTGTCACAGTGTTTGGACAGTTGAAGAAATTTCAAAATTTCACAAGTATAGAATAAACCGAACCGTGCCGTGACGGATAACACAGAGGCGCGTCGCCGAACGTTTGGAGAAATTTCATAAATTTCACTAAGTAAAGAATAGACCGAACCGTTCAGCAACGGATAACCCAGAGGCACGTCGCCGAACGTTTGGAGAAATTTCATAAATTTCACCAAGTAAAGAATAAACCGAACCGTTCAGCAACGGATAACACAGAGGCACGTCGCCGAACGTTTGGAGAAATTTCATAAATTTCACTAAGTAAAGAATAGACCGAACCTGAGGAGTTACGAACTGCTAACAAATCTCGATTACAAAAATAAACCAAAAATGAATAAACTGAAGAGAGTGAGGCCGTAGACCACGCACTTCTCGGGACAAGACAAGCAGATAGAGAACTTAATGGAAGTACTTCCTTAAGTTGCGAGCATTCCAAGGTCGGGGAATAGGCGTCCCATCCATGTCTTCTAGTCTGTAGGAGCCGACCCCAATGACCTTGATCACTCGGTAGGGACCTTCCCAATTAGGACCGAGCTTATTTGTACGTTTCGCGCCGACGACCTTTCTCAAAACAAGATCATCCGGTTTGAAAGATCTGGGCCGAATTCTGGCGTTATAACCCTGAGATATCGTTTGCTGATAAGCGGCGATTCGGATCCGAGCAGCTTCCCTCTGTTCTTCGGCCAGGTCTAAGGCCGTTGATAAAGCCTTATCGTTGGTGTCCGGATGAAATCCTTCTGTTCGCATCGTCGGGAGGCCAGCTTCCAAAGGTATAACAGCTTCTGTGCCAAAGGCCAAGGAGAACGGTGTTCGGCCAGTGGAGCGGCGAGGCGTTGTCCGGTATGCCCATAGAACGCTATAAAGCTCTTCGGCCCACTTACCCTTCGCTGCCATCAGTCGTTTTTTGATCCCGTTCAAGATGATTTTGTTGGAAGCTTCGGCCTGTCCGTTACACTGTGGGTATGACGGTGTGGAATTGAAGAAGCGGATCCTGTGCTCGGCGCAGAAGTTGGTAAACAGGTCCCCAACGAACTGCGTGCCGTTGTCTGATATGAAAGCATAGGGGATACCAAACCTTGATATGATATTTCGCCATACGAACCTCTTCACATCTCTGTCTTCAATGTTGACCAATGGTTCGGCCTCGATCCATTTGGTGAAGTAGTCCGTAGCGGTGATCAAGAATTTAAAGCCTCCTGGGGCCACAGGGAATTTTCCAACTATATCCAGCCCCCATTGTGCGAACGGCCATGGACTAGATAGCGGATTGAGTTCTTCGGCCGGCTGATGTATGAGCGTAGAGAACCTCTGACATTGGTCGCAGCTTTTTACCATCTCGTCGGCCTCTTTTTTCATGTTAGGCCACCAATAGCCTTGAGTCAGGGCACGATGCACGAGCGATCGTCCTCCAGAGTGATATCCGCAGCTGCCCGAATGTAATTCCTGAAGAATAGCCCCAGTCTGTTTGGGGTGCACACAAAGCAGATAAGGTGCCGAGAAGGCTCTCCGGTAGAGTTTGTTACCTGGTCCTAGCCAAAACTGGGCAGCTTTGTGAGTGATCTTGTGTGCTTCCCTTCGGTCTTCGGGTAACGCCTCGTCTTGAAGGTACGCTACAATAGGGTCCATCCAACTGGGTTCCTGTGAGATGCAATAAACTGGCTCGGTCGCAGATTTTTCGATGCTCGGCTGTGGGAGGATATCGATAGATACGGTCCTCTGCCCCCCAGCGTCCGTAGCCGACGCGAGACCGGCTAAAGCGTCGGCATGGGCGTTGTGTTCTCTAGAAATCTGCTCCAATGAAAAAGTGCGGAACTGTTTGCTGGCAAGTTGTAAAGCGGTAAGGTAGCGGGACATTCGGTCGTCGCGAGCTCCATACTCGCCGGAAAGTTGGTGAACCACCAACTGAGAGTCGCTGTAAGCTTTAATGTTCTCCGAACCGAGGCCTGCTGCGAAACGAAGACCGGCAAGTACGGCCTCGTATTCGGCCTCATTGTTCGAGGCGAGGAAGTCGAGCCGGATTGCCAATTCATGGACAATTCCCTCTGGTGAAATCAGAACGACCCCGGCCCCGGAACCATGATTGTTGGATGCTCCATCCACAAACATCCTCCAAGAATCGCCATGAAATAGTTGCCATTGAACTGATCCTGCCGACTCTTTGTTCGGCTGTGTGGGCTCTGAATCCGGCGCGAACTCGGCAATGAAATCCGCCAGAACCTGCCCCTTGATCGCCGTCCTCGGCTGGTAATGTATGTCAAAATTGGCCAATTCCACGGCCCACTTCGAGATTCGGTTAGACAGATCAGCCTTACGGAACAGGCTTTTTAGAGGTTGTGAAGTCAAAACCGTGATGGGGTGCGCTTGAAAATACGGCGCAAGCTTTCTGGAAGCGGAGACCAGTGCTAGCGCTAGTTTCTCCAAGGGCAGATATCTGGTCTCGGCACTTACCAGTGTTTTGCTGGTATAGTAGATAGGTAGGTGAGCTCGGTCATCCTGCCGAACAAGAACAGAACTGACCGCGTGTGGAGACACGGCCAGATAGATGAACAGTGGTTCCTTGTCCTTCGGCGTTGAGAGTAGCGGCGCCGAAGACAAGTAGGCCTTCAAATCCAGGAGCGCCTGATCACATTCTGGGGTCCATTCAAAGCTCCTTCGGCTGCATTTTTTCAGAAGCGCGAAAAATGGACGACACTTGTCCGAAGATCGGCTGATAAACCTGTTCAAAGCGGCCGCCATCCCTGTTAACTTTTGAACCCCTTTAATACTGCATGGTGCTGCCAAATTGTTGATTGCAGTGATTTGATTCGGGTCGGCCTCGATGCCCCTTCTGGTGACAAGGTACCCCAGAAATTTCCCAGAACCGACACCGAAGGCACATTTGTCGGCGTTGAGACGGAGCTTGTGCGCTTTCAGAATGTCGAACACCTCCTGTAGGTGTTTGAGGTGCTCGGCCTCAAATTTGCTCTTGACCACCATATCGTCGATGTAGGCTTCCATCGTGTCTCCAATCTGTTTGCCGAACATCTTCGTCACCATCCGCTGGTATGTAGCCCCTGCGTTCTTCAAGCCGAAGGGCATAACTTTATAGCAAAACAACCCGTGGGGACTGATGAAGGCTGTCTTCTCCATGTCCGGTCCGTGCATAGCAATCTGATGGTACCCCCGGTATGCATCCATAAAACTGAACCGAGCGTGCCCAGATGTAGCGTCGACGAGTCGGTCGATCCTCGGTACCGGGAAGCAGTCCTTGGGGCATGCGTCGTTCAAATTTGTATAGTCAACGCAGACGCGCCACTTGCCATTTTTCTTCTTTACAACGACGGTGTTTGCCAGCCAGGTAGGGTACTGTACTTCCTTGATTGCCCCCGCTTCCAACAGTCGGTCGACCTCTTCGATGACTGCATCAGTATGGATCGTGGCCGAGCGTCGCGGTTTCTGAACGATGGGCCTGCTGGATCTGTCCACATTGAGGTGGTGACAGATAAACTCTGGATCGATGCCCGGCATCTCGTACGGTGTCCATGCGAACACCTCAATGTTTTTCCTGAGGAAGCAAGTCATGGCTTCCCGTTCGGCTGGAGATAAGGTTGATCCCAACAGAAAATTTCTGTCGGTATTGGTGTCGTCGGCCGGTACTGTGATCAGATCCTCAACTGCTTTCTCCGCAGCTGGAGCGCCGACATCGTCCAGGAGGGGAGCGTCCGGCGCCTCCACCCATTGGACCTGTTCGGGGCAGACTTTGCTCTTGATCGCCGCCACATAGCATTTTTTGGCGGCTAATTGATCGCCCAGCACTTCTTCGGGTCCCCATGTTCCGTTGAAGCGAAGGACTTGATGATATGTCGAGGCTACGGCCCCAAGCTTGTGCAGCCAGACGCGGCCGACGATGGCGTTGTAGGGGCTCGGCACATCGACGACCACGAATTCGACCTCTACGGTTCTTGTGCCCGTGCGGATAGGGAGCGTGATCTTACCGAGGGGCCAAACAGGAGCCGAGTTGAACCCTACCAGCGGCACCTCGGTAGGCGTGAGGTCGGCCTCCTGTAAGTGCAGTGCCTTGAATAGGGGGTAATACATGACCTCGGCCGAACTCCCCTGGTCGACCAGTATTCGGCGGACCAGCGAATTGCCGAGGGTGAGAGAGACGACCAACGCGTCATTATGCGGCATCTGGAGGCGTTGAAGGTCTTGATCAGAAAATGACAGGTTCCCCCCAGAATGGCTGTCGAGATGCGGACGTTTGCTTCCCGCACTTACGGACATGACCTGCTTGCCGCATGCCGCACGCCTGATCTCGGCCCGAAGAGTTTCCTCGGCTGCTGCATCCACCATTCCGTGGATGACATCGATCACCCGGACTTCCCCACTGTTCTCCTTCTCTGGTTCTGTCTGTGGCCCGGCTTGTGTTTTCTCCTCGTTGATGAACTCCTTGAGGAGTCCCTGCGACACCAATCGTTCCAGGAAATCCTTCCAGGCTCGGCAGCGTGTGGTCAAGTGACCCTTCTCCCTGTGGTACGAACAACGGTATGGAGAGTCCGGCGTCTTTCGCTGCTCTCCCATTGGCCGCCTCGGCCACTCAAAGTACGGCTCATTCTGTATCTTCTTGAGGATCTCGTACGTCGGGATCTTGAAGACCGTCTTCACCGCGGCAAACTCGAACGCCCGAGGTCCCTTATTCTTCCCAGAGGACACCACGTTCACACTCCGGCGCGAGCCGTGTGGTGTATGCTTGTTCCCTTCCCCCTGGCGGGGATGGTTTTGTTCGGCCTGACGCCGCTCGCTGCGTGCCTCTTCCAACCGGCAGTGGTTGTCAATCCGGGCCATGAGGTCATCCATGTCGGTAGGATTGGATAACATGAGGTCCTCAAACAACCTGCTTCGGTGATCCAGTCCGAGCTTGAATGAAGTCACAGCAATAGCAGGGTCGCAGCCCTGAATCTCATTGAAGAGCTCCCAGTACCTAGCAGCGTACTGCCTGAGAGACTCATTCGCCGACTTCCGAAGGGCAAGGAGGGAATCGACTCCTTTCTTCTGCCTGCTGCTGGTGACGAACCGAGCCAGGAAGGCGAGGGATAGGTCCTTGAAAGATGGGATGGAACCCTTCGGCAGTTTGTCGAACCAGAGGAGCCCCAGTTCCCCCAAGCTGGAAGGGAAGAGCTTGCACATCAGAGCGTCGTCGGTGCTGTAGAGAGACATCATCTGCCGAAAGTGCACCAGGTGCAGGTAGGCATCTGTCTTGGGGTCATACTTACTGAATTTCGGGGGGTTGAAGCCACGTGGTGGACGCACCCCCTCTATCTCCCTGGTGAAGGGAGAAGAGATGAGCTGGTCATGGATGATGTCGCACTGTGAACGTGCTGGCCGAACCTCCTGTTCGGCTCTCCCTCCCCTTCTAGCCACGAGTTGTGGTCTCAGGTCTCGTCCACCGTGATACCGAGGAGAACGTCCTCGGCGGTTTTGACGTCTTGATGGGGATTGATCCCTTCGACCGCCATACTTTCGATCCATTTGAGTCTCATGGGTCGGGGTGACGTCCGAAGGTGTTGTCGGTGGAGAGTGCGACTGAGTGCTGCTCACTGGTTGAGCTCTCAGCCTTTGGTGAACCGAGACCCTCCGAGTTCCCCGTTCGGCTTCCGAACGGCTTCCAGATGGTGCGGTCCTGGTTCGTCCCCGGCCCCGCGTCTCGTTGATCGCGTCGACCTCGGTTTCGACTCCCAGTCGTTCGAGGGCCGGACGCTTGTTCCTTTCTCTTTGCTCCGGAGAGCGTGTCCTGCGGCGCCTTCGTCGCCGAGCCTGTGACGTCTGGCCATTCTGGTCAGGTTTGATGGCAACTTTGAGTTGCGCAATTTCCTCCCTGACCAGTTGAAGTAGCTGATCACGTTCTGCCAGTCGAGCCTCCAAGCGCTCGACATATGCCCTGTCCCTCAGATCAGCAGGAGGAGGGGGTGGAATGGCTGGTAGGACTGAAGGTTCAGTTCCGGTGACCACCATTGTTGATTCAGGTAAAGTTTTAAGGTGAGGATTTTGAGGATGAGAAGTCAGAAGGAACTCCCACTGTGGTCGCCAAATTGTGGAGTCTGGAATCCACTCTTGACTTCTCGGGTTGTAGAATCGGATCTTCGATCTGCAAAACACTCAACACTAAGTTAGTGCACACCGGGGGGGAGTTGGATCTCCGGTGGGCACTCCGACGATCAAGTTAGCTCTTTAGGAAGAGAAGAAATAGCTTGAAAGTAAGCTCTAAGCGCGAGTATGCATGTACCTTGGATTTGGAGTGCCGTCGGGATATTTATAGAATAGGAATCCAACCGTCTCCGGAACGTCCGGCCCAGCATGTAGGACGTGGTCCGAAGAGTGTGGGAACGTTGGCACGTGTCCCACGCCGAAGCGGATCGGAAGGATGTGCTTTGCACGTCTTCTACCACGCGTCCCACGTTCGAGTGAGTTGGAAAGGTGCGCCTGCACGTCCCTTAGAAAGCGGAGAACGTGTGTTCGTGCTTTGGAAATTGAATTACCGGGCGTTTCTGAGACGACCTGGTCAAGAAGCCGCCCCAAGGGGGCCGAAGATCTGTGCGGATTGCGATCCCACTGTTCGGCAGGGTTTAGGGCCAAGATCCAAACCCGTTCGGAACAACCGAGCAAAGGCTCCGGCCGGTAGAGTGTTCGGCCCAACCCAGGTGAGTTTGGGCTTCGTGGAGCCCCTGAGTATGGTGCAGCTGGTCATGGGCCGGGGGCCCATCAATGACTATTCCGGCCTACTACAGGAATCTATAACCTTATCAGTTTCATTGTTTTGATGTCCAGAATCGACTAATATAACGAGTTCCACAACAACTTCATTGTTTTGGTGTCGAGAGTTCTCGGACTGATTATTTGTATTTGTATTATCATCCACGTCTTTGAGTTTTCCATAAAGTACCAGCAATGTTGCCATTATTATGAAGGCTATTCCAGCCAAGCTGCACAGGATAAAATACATGAATAAATAATTAAATAAAAAGAACAAAGAACAAAATTGGATATTAATTGAAAAAAATATTAGTAATCCAAATAAGCCCATTTCAAATATTTTAAAGGAATTTTAATCCAAAAGAACCCTAGCCTTCCCTTCTTTGCAAAGAATTTTTAATTAGATAAAGTCTATGAATGAAGACTCTCATTCATAGACGTGAGCTTCACAAAATAATAGAAAACTCTATGTGCATCCAAGCTTAATATAGACAAATCTGTTCTTTCAATTACAAGTCAAGTGATACATACCTTGTTACATACAGTTTCTCATCCAGAACCAAGTACCCAACCAATGCCATAAGAATCAGCCCAATTGGACTGAAAATGGAAACAAACAATGGACCCATTTCTGATATGCACCATGCAGTCATAGTGGTAGTCAGCCCAGAACCAAATACTCCCTACAAAAATAAATAGATTAGTTAATTCTTTCAAAAACAACAAAACAAGTACTAGTAGACAGAGGACTTTCTTCTTTCTTATTTTGCCTTTAAATCAGATACTCCTATATATATATTGCCTATATCATTCTTCTTTCTTGTTTTGCCTTTGTCATTTTCATGCGTGCTCGCACACACAATCAATGTTGTTATATACTTGTATATGTTTAGTACAAGATACATGCTCAATATATATTACCACGAAAGATGCGGCAAATAACCTAATATTCCAACCAAGTTTCCACTGCTCCCAGTCCCTCTCAACACATACAGCATAAATCACAGCTTGAATTGCCGCCGTCAAATTCATCATAAATGGAATAAAGAAATCATTGTCGTGGCAATCCTCTTCGAACTTTGCCTACAAAATCATCAGGGATAAAAAAAGAAATCCCAGAAAAACATATACATGCTGTTTCATATGTATCTTAAAAAGTCACCTGAATAGTTAGAAAACTCGCACTACTAAATGTGGCAATCATCGCGAGAGCTAAGCCGAGAATTTGATTGCTGGGGTGTGCTGTTTTATGATTATCTTCAGGGAGAATGCTAAATTTTGTTGGCGAAATGTCGATCTCTACACGTTTGCAGAAAGCAAGTAGCATAACTCCAACAATGCTCAACATCAAGCCTACCACTTTGATTTTTCCTGCAGATTTTCCATATTCCAACCTCTCTAACCTGCAATTGTATATATTTATGTTGCTAAAATAAGTCCCTGGGCATATTTAGTTACTGAAATAATTTAATCAAAATAAGAGTATAGATTAAAGTAAACGCGCATCAAGTGGACCATATATTTGATTACACGGTCCGGTGGGGTTAAAATTATAACATATAAACCTAGTTGACAAACTAACCACCAAAGATTTTATTTTAGTTTTTTAATTTAAGTTTAGCTGCAAAAAGCAAGAAGTACACATCTAGAAAAAGAGAATAGAAAAAGATCGAAAAGCTTACGGTTTTGTATTACGCCTGACAACAAGCCCAAGAACAAAAGTAATAGCTGGAGTAATGTTGATTATGGCTGAGACGAATGTTGGTGAAGCATAAGTCAAGCTGGTAAGGCACAAATTGTAATACAGTGAACCCCTGTATAATTAGCATTTAAAAAAATTAATTAATAGAAAACATAGCTAATCAAAATTATTATTATTTTATCATATTTGTTTGACTAAAATTTATATGAGAGATATTTCAACCGATAAAGTATTTAAATTAAAGTGCTTTCCAACTAAACCTTCGAATTGTATATATCTTTTTCAAATTCAATAATTACTTTTCTATTCCCGGGGTTCTAGTCTTGTATATAGTACTGTTTTCGAAGTTGCAATCATTTTCTGATTTCTGGGGGGTTGGGGTCTCCATTTTTCTGTTAGTACTTTTCTCTGTATGGCCGTTTCAGCGTAGTTGTGGTCCTTCCGCATGGTGGTTGTCTTAATGTCCTTATAATTGGGTTTTGAGCCCAGTACTGAGGGAGTACTGTTCGATCTGCATAGCTTTGGTCCGCTCTTATTGGTTAGGACTGTTCTTCTTCTTGGCCACAAATTCTACTGCTTTGGTGCAATCAGTTGGGAAGGTATCCAGGATGATGATGCAAAGTATGACGGAAGTTTTTGTATCAGCTGCTGATCTTTTCCTTCTACAAGCACTGGAGTTATCTGGTTTGGAGATTAATATATGTTTCCCACAACGGGCCACAAGGTCCGAACGAAGAAAAAATACCCCCACAAGTTTGCAAGATACCAACTAAAAATAAGAAAGGAAACACTTACCCAAGTAAACCATACAGAGATGTAAGACAGACTTGCTTCCATGTTGGTTTTTTCCTGCAATTTACACAAAATCACATCCAAAAGTTTTGAGTGTTTGTTTCCTGAGAAAGAAGAGCGGGGGCCGGGAGATTTCCTGCCTTTATTTAACTGAATATATATATATATATATATATATATAGAGAGAGAGAGAGAGAGAGAGGGGGGGGGGGGGGGGAGAGAGAGGGAGAGAGAGAGGGAGGGAGAGACGTATGGAATCTCAAAATACATAATGTGCCCCAAAACTTCTCCCTTTCAAATGTGGATTTTTAGTCACAAAAATCAAAATTCATGACAAATTTGAACTATTAACTATTGACTGGAAATTCATGAACGATTCTTGAATCTCCATTTTCTATGTCAGTAACTATCCAGAAAACAGAAGGGAGACGAAGCATTTTGTTTTGCTAAACATGCGTAAGGGGAGAGAGAGAGAGAACATGAGAGTCCGCAACCAACCTGGTATTGTAAAATGCGAGAGGTGCAAGAGAGATGGTGCCAAAGATGAATCGGTAAGCAACAAGAATGGAAATGGGCATGGAATGGATAATAGCCAGCTTGTAGAATATGTTGCTTGCAACTGTGATAAGCTGTGCAACCATCATGAGAATGATGGGCTTCAGCCCATGGGAGAAGAGGATGTTATGATCAGCAGAAGGATCCATTCCCAGAGGAGGAATATCCCAGCACACTGGTATTTTGTATTTGAATGTGGAAGACACACACTCTCTCTCTCTCTCTCTATACACGATAAGAGCCGTCGTTTCCAACTTTTATAGCCGCGAGCGAAATGGGTTAAAATATCCTTTTATTTTAAACACAAGATAATTTCTATTGTGTTTTAATGTATTACACTATTACTAGTCCACTTCTTTTGAAGTTAAAGTAAAAAAAATCCGCGCTGCTGGGCTGACTAAAATCACTCCGGTCACATTCAGTTCACACAATAACACATAAAATCGAGTACTAATAAAGATTTAAAAAAATGCATAAAATAATATTTTATTAATTTAAATAAAAGAGTTGGTTTCTCTATTTTCTTTCTTCGTAATGAAAAATAATTCCTCTTACTGTGATAATGATTCAATGGCTATTGAAATTTATTGTAGAATGATCTAGTTGATTACTTATTGAATGAAGAAATCGAAGTGGTGGCTTTGATCGATGAATTGAGCAGCTTGATCTCAAAAGAATGCAGTTGTAGATGAATCGACGTTGTTTGAGTGCTTATTAATTTATCACAAGAGCTTGACAGAATAACTTGAGAAAAAACTAGAACAACGCTTCAAACTTGAGATTTCTTCTGACTTTCCTCTTTTCTTCACAATGAGAATCTTTATTTATAGGTTAGAAGATAGCATTTTCAATATAAAAAATCTTCTCCATTGATAAATAATACAATAAGAGTATTATTTACATATTTATTGGCCTAGAAAAATTAGAAAAATTAGAGTAGGATTGCATCTTTTGGATTTACATTTATTTAAAGTAAAAGACAGAGCTAACTAGACTAAAAATTTTATTTATTGGATTTGGTTAACCTGTTCGGACCAACTCGTCCGTGTTTCAAGGCCCAACGGCTATGACCTTTCGGCCAAACGATCGCACCAAACCGAACCGGCTTACCTTTTCCGACTAAACCAGTGCAACTCTTGAACTGAGTTGAACCTTTTTATTGCCTATAAATTAAAAACTTTCCGCACTATTTCATCATCTCAAAAACTTCAGTGCACCTGTTGTCTTTTGCATTTCATACCATATTGTTGCATTATTTTACTTTGAGAGAGAGATTGCAATACACATCTCTAATTCGACAGATTTGTAATTTACAGTACTGTTACGACTACAACAGGGGCGGACCATAGTGGAGGGGGGAGGTGGCTGGTGCCACCCCCCATTTTGGAAAAAAAATGATTATTTTTTAATGTGAAAATATTTTTTTTGTTTAGGAAACTCCATTCAGTGCTTCCGAAACACCACCTCGAGTGTTTCTAGTCCCTTTTTTATCACATATTTATATAAAATTTATATTCATACCATATGTGGTGAAAAAAATATATGTGCATTTCGTTGCGATGCCCGTGAATTATCAAATAATTTTTTATTATGCAAGTTAATTAATAAATCTACACAATAAAAAGGAATTGAGACAAATGGTGATAATAAATAAATACTAAGAAGTGACGACTTAATTTGTCGCCACCCCCAAATTTTAATTCTGGGTCCGCCACTGGACTACAAGGTCGATCGTTGCATTCTGGTAGACAGACGCCACTGTACTCGTAGTACCGTAGTGGGAGCGTCATTTGTCTTAAGAATATTGTGTCCAACACAAATCTCGATCAGTAAGTATTTGCGTTCAACATATTCGTCCACCACTTGCTTCATCGAATTCGTTAAAAATATTAATTTTTGGCTATGCCCACGTAGTAACTGGTTTTAATTAATTATTCTCTTTTTATGTTAATTGTATCTGGTCAAGTTTCTAGAAAAAGCCATTTAATTTCGACAGTTGTCACTTAGCTACAGCCACTGTGAAATGGTGTGAACTCGTAGATTCGTCACGGCTAAGCAACCGGCGGCGGTGCAACATTTATGCCTATATCACTTTCTCCGGGGCCGGCCTTGGCTCTGTTGTGGCCATGGGCGAGCATATAATGTAAGGTTCTACGTATTTTATTAAAAAAATTATTAATGAAGTCAAAAAAATAAAATATTTTTTGCATAATATTTTAATTCTTTTTTTTTTTGTTGTTGTTGTAAAAATGAAAAGAACTGATTTCCAGCACTCTACACATAAATATTCAGCATTCATAACATGAATTTTAGCCTTTAAACTTAAATTTCAGCATTTAACTTATAATTTCAACATGTCAAACTCATGTTGCATCATGTACAGCAGCATAACATCATCATCACGAGTAATTGCTTTTTAATTTAAAAGGATATATTCTTTTGAAAGGACACCATAGAACGTTTGTGAATTGACTAAACGGAACATTTGTCAAATAAGGACACCATAGAACGCTTGTGAATTGACTAAAGGGAACATTTGTCAAATAAACATATTTTCAAAGTGGGTAAATTGCACTTACCTCCCCTGAGGTTTCCGACAATTGCAGAAACCTCCCCTGAGGTTTCAAAATTTGCAGTTACCTCCCCTGCTTTTGAAAGTATTATACGTTTTTCCCCCTCCTGTTAGATTCTGTTAGTTGTGGGTTAGATTTTAATGAAGTCACCACAATACTTTTTTTAAATGCCTAAAATAACCTTGGTCTATATAAAAACAAAACAATAGTATAATAAATTAATAAGCCAAAAGCAAATTAAGCATGACTTTATTAGGAGCTAGATAATCAAATTACACGTATATATTACAGATTCAAATGTGCATTTCAGGGCTATGATTTCAGGAGACAATACCCCATGATAATGAGTTACACCACCAAGCTTTCATAGATCTATTCACACACCTTATAATACCAATGAATATGGCAGCACATAGCATAAGCTGCTCGATCGCAGCGATAGCTGCGCATTATGCAGCGTAGCAACATAAAGCTGTTCATAGTCCCGTTGCGCACGCAGCATAAGCTGCACATTATGCAGCACACAGCAGCAGCTGTTGCTGCTGCAAATGGTGTAACCAGTCAGCACGCAGCAGCAGTAGCCCACACACAGCCATGCAACAGTCCACACACATGCAAACAAGGTAAGCTGCCAAGCAACAAAATGCATGGCCGAATGGAAAAAAACAGATCTCAGCCACGTAGCTGTAGAAATCTGTAGCAACCATGCTACAACAAATTGCACAAAAATAATAGAACACAACAACATAAACAACAAAATATGCAAAAGCATAGCCGCGTAAGAAAAAAAACATAACTGAATCAACAACTAAACCATTCCATTACAAAGGCAACGCCTAAGTATATCCACATCCATTACATAACCATATCTATTACAAAAACAATGCATAGTCGCATTTTCCATTATAAAGGCAATGCATAAGCAAAAGCATATCTGTTAATAAATCGTACATGTAGTTGAACATTACTATTTAACCCAAAAAAGAAGTTCAAAACTACTAATTACAGAGTAATTCCATACTTGAACAAAAAGAAGTATGGATTCGTGTCAATCTCTGTCAATATGTCCAAAAAGTTGATACTATGTCCAAATTGCCTCCTCCTTCCAAAAGCATCCTAATATTGAACCCAATATTAAGGTTTAGTATTAGCAAGTTCAAGCGCAGATATAATAAGTTGAAAAGAAAAATGAAGAAAAGCTTACATTGAGTAAAATGAGAAGAATGTGTTAGTTGTGTCACAAATTGAGAACTTAAAACAGCACTTGTATTTTCAACCTCATCTCCGCCACGAGCCTGGATTCAATAAATCAAATGAATACATGTAGTTAACAGAAAGAGTATAATGGAAATGAAATGAAGCTAATAGTAAGCAAACGTACGGTTGATGTAGTCATCCTACCCTTGCCTCGTGTTTGTGCGACACTCCGACCTCTACCAACTGGAATTCCCGTTCCTCTTGCCCTCCCTCTTCCCCTCCCCACATTCCCTCCACCAGCCCTCACAGGACCTCGTTGACACGTCCTCTTGTTATGACCAAACTCTTTACACCACATGCATCTAAGTGTTTGAGATCGTTTGGACTGACTTGTACCAGCTGATGCCTCATCGAGGCCTCTTTTTCTACTTTTCTTAGGCCTACCTCTCTGTCTTCGTAAGATTGGAGGCAATAAAGGTTCTTCGAGAACAGATGTCCACATGGAATGATCAAGTATGGGATGGATCATCCTATCATAGGACTTAAGGTACACATTTTTATGGTAATATGCATGAATGAAGTCATCAACCTTCAACCTACCAAACGTGATTGCTGCCAAAGCATGTTTGCAAGGTAGTCCTGATATTTCCCACACTCTACACACGCAGTGAAATTGGCCTAAATTCACAATGTAACCCACTCCATTTTCCCTAACCTCGTATACATCACCCCCTGAGAAAGACATATAACACTTTCTAGACTCGTACCCCAACTTGGTAATTTGTTTGCAAACATTGTGTGTAACATTTGACTGCCACTTGACTGCCCTTTGGTATCTAACTTGTATCTTGGACATTATCTTAGTACGTATGCCTTCTAGCATTGTCAATATGGGTTTAGATCTCAAATTGCCTAACCAGTTGTTAAATGACTCTGCCATGTTGTTCGTAATATGGTCACTTCTAACTCGTGGATCAAAAGCATGTCTACACCATGACTCCACGGGTAGTTTTTTCAAGTGTGCAAATCCATCAGGTGATATTCCCTTTATACTGTCCATCGCATAGTCGAACTCCCTCTTTGTGTAAGCCCTTGCCGCTCTCCAAAATAATTTCCTAAGTTCCAATCCAGGGAACTTAGCCTTGAAATTTTGAAAAAGGTGCCTACAACATTTCCTATGAGTGGCAGTAGGAATTTGTTGAGTCACAATCTTTTCAAGACCCTAATGCAAAAAATCAAAAAAAGTTAACAAGTAAGAAGTAAGTAACTCAAAATAGTTAACTATCATTATGAAGTAAACAGTTACCTTTTGCTGGTCAGACATAATGACCCAAGGTGTTGCAGGATTAGAAGCTTGCAAAATAGTTTGTAGATGACTGAGGAAGAAGGCCCAACTGTCATTGCATTCAGACTCTACCACTGCCACTGCCAATGTAAACAAGCCATTGTTCCCATCCAACGCAATGGCAGTTAGTAAGATCCCACCATATGGCCCTTTCAAAAATGTCCCATCCACACCAATAAATGGTCGACATCCTTGGAGAAATCCTGTCTGCATGGCCTCAAACGATATAAACATCCTCATGAAAGTGGAAGGTACACTAAAATCCGGTCTCTCCCGTTGGATTATGCAAATGCTACCCGGGTTTGACTTTCTAACCTCATTAGCATAGGTTGGAAGCAAACCATATTGGTCTCCATAGTTTCCCTCAAGCTTTGCTATACACCTCTTCTTGGCTCTATACAACTGCCATCTTGAAACCTCCACCCCAAATTTCTCATTCATCTTCGCCTGCATTGCATCGAATCCCAAACTTGGATTTTCCTTGAAACTCTCTTGGAGCTTCTTAGCAATCCACGCAGAATTAGCCGCATTGTTTTGGTTGACTCTACTACAAGTGTGAGTCGGGATAATACTCTTTATTTTGTACGTGACCCCATCAGGCAAAGGACTTGCATGAATCCTCCAAGGACAATCTTGTGTCTCACACTTAGCCGTTACTCTTGCCTTCTCATTTTTAATCCACTTTATCTTAAAACCTATTTGTACAGTATAATCTCGTAGAGATGCTCGAAACTTGTCAACATTGTCGAAGATCATATCCTTCTCTAGGACTACTTCTCCCTTATCATTGAGAAAAGCTTCCTTCCCATAGTAACTACTATCTATGTGTGCTCTCTCATCACAGTCATCGCCAGCTTGTTCACCCTCCTCATCACTAGATTGTTCACCCACCTCGTCATTGGACTGATAGTCACTAAGAGCACCATCATCGCTAGGAATGTCTTCATCATCCAAGCTAACATCATCTTTCGACATATGCATCCTACCATCCCCCTCTATTTCCCACTCTCTATCTTCGTCACTAAACCCATATACATTATCGACCTCATTACTGTCATAAACATCATTATCAACTACCTCAAACTCGGGAAAGACAACCATACCTGAAAATGTAACATTCAAACATATAATACAACTAGTGTGGATGCACTTTGTCGAAAATTAAAAAATCATGCCGAAAGGTATTCTGTAAAAATTATTACAAAAAATTGCACTATGATAACCAATCTATTATACTGCTGAAAATTAAAAGTTAGCTTGTTGCGGGCCTAAAGTGGCAGCCTTATTTTATGTCAAGTAAAATAAACACCATATTGTTTTAAATTCTTTTATTTTTTAAAATATAACTTTTCACATCTAGTTGAACACTCTAAATTAAGTACCATTTAGGAAGATAAATACATATATTATCGATGTCTTTAAAAGGGATAAATTTTGTAACCAAAAGAAATTCAAGGTAGGTAAAGAATGAATCGCGTGCTAGTTGACTAAAATTAGTGATGAAAAGCATAGAAATTGGAGAGTCTATAAAAACATTGTGGGAACCATATCCCCAAAGGAAAACCACTCTAAGAATACACAAGTTCGATATCAAGAATAAAAATAGATAAAAATTGAAGCTCCATGGTTGAGTTGCTAATGGTGATCCGGAGTACACAAATTAAAAGTACCAAAGTGATACCTGAGAGCTAAGACTAAATTTTTTTAGCTCAGGTCAAAACTTGAAATCGTTGGGATCCATGGTTGAGTTTGTCATCAGATGGTAGAGCTCCAAACATGCATCAACATGCCAAGATCCCAACCTGTAAGCACATGGTCAGTTCAAAATGACAAAAATACAAATTTTAAAGCATAAAAGAAAAATAACCCAGTAAAGCTATATATTTGGGAATTAGATGATGTAACATCCAACTATGTAACTCTACAATAGACTATGTGGCAACTATCTAATTAGATTGTTTCAATTTCTAGGAACAGAGTTGCATCCTAAGGAGCAAATCAAAGAAACAAACAATGAAATTCTCGGCAATATTTGAGCTAATGTGAATTTGACCCTTCAACGAAAATATTCTCGTCAACAAAATGGACCCTATCCGTAAGGAAAAAAATCTATATCTTGCCTATTTTGAGCTAATGTGAATTAGACTCTTCAACGAAATTCTCGAAATATTTGTAGTCCACGACACTATACTTCTTACAAGCATTTCCTCAAACACTTGGTAGGTAAGACTTACTTCAATAGAATTGGAAGATTTTGGTTTTGAACTTGAAAAGTATCTATTCACAGTGAATCCAAATCACGGAGAAAATTTGACGGGGGCACCGGCCGCATTAACTCTAATGCTTAAAGAATTTGAGGTTTTTGAATCATGAAGAAAATCTGTTCACAGTTAATCCAAATACTTGGTATTTTACATGACTGGATAAAACTTACCACAGGGTTCACAAAATCTGTTAAAAAATTGGAGGATTTTCTCAAACATAAAGAAAAGAGAAACTTACTTCAGTGGTAAATGCTCACAGTCAGGTCAATTAACATTTGAACACAGTGACTCATTCGTCAATGAAAACCAATTTTCCAGGCAGATTTTAAGAGCAGAGGGAGTAAGATCAGTCTGAAAACACTCAAAAAGATCAGTTTCAAAACACTAAAAAAAATCAGTTTCAAAACACTCAAAAAAATCAGTTTCAGAGAAGTAAAAAAAATCAGTTTCAAAACACTCTAAAAAATCAGTTTCAGAGAAGTAAGATCAGTCTGAAAACACTCAAAAAAATCAGTTTCAAAACACTAAAAAAAAATCAGTTTCAAAACACTCTAAAAAATCAGTTTCAGAGAAGTAAGATCAGTCTGAAAAAACTCAAAAAAATCTGTCGTTAACACCAGCTTTGGACTTGATATTTTTAAGGGGGAAATGTAGATTCAGAGAGAGAGAGAGAGAGAGAGAGAGAACCTTTACCGATCGTCGGGCTAGGGTTGCGTCTACAGTTGATTGCCGGTGTGGTCTGCGGCGGAATGCTGGTTTGGTTTGTGGTGGAACGCCGGTGATCGGACGACCTGCTTGTAAACCCTAACCCATGGATCTCTCTCTCTCTCTCTCTCTCTCTCTCTCTCTCTCTCTCTCTCTCTCTCTCTCTCTCTCTCTCTCTCTCTCTCTCTCTCTCTCTCTCTCTCTCTCTCCCCCCGATGAACCCAAAGTTTCACAGTGATCTCAGCCAAACAAAACATATATATAGCAAAGGGTAAAATGGTCAACTCGCATTGAAATAAACGCCGTCGGTCGGAATCTAACGGGAGGGGAAAAATGTATAATAGTTTTAAAAGTAAGGGAGGTAACTGCAAATTCTGAAACCCCAGGGGAGGTTTTTGTAATTGTCAGAAACCTCAGGGGAGGTAAGTGCAATTTACCCTTTCAAAGTAAAAAACGGTCCTTCACAATCATAGCATATTAATTAGCATGGACCACTATGCCTGGATTATCGGGGCCATGCTGGTCAAATGACGGCTCAGGTATTTACGTGGACAAATGTGATTTTCAACTAAGAAGAATTTTAAACGGAAAATTGATTAAAATGACATATATGAGTTGATATAGTACATTAAAGACGAATTAATTTAATTTATGAGTTAAAATTTATTATTTTAAAAGTATTAATGAGTTAGGTCAATTTATGAACGAAATTGTCCTTATTAGTTTACCTTTATTTTTTTTTTTTTATGTTTTTTTTCCTCTCGCTTTCTTCCTAACGATCTCCATCGCTATCTTCTTCATCTTCTTCACCGACTTACCTTCCTCAAATTGGAATTTTTTTTTATATTTCTTTTGGTTTCTTACTCTGTGAGATTTTATTTGTTTTTTTATTTTTAATGAGAACAGGTGAATTTGGTGGTGGGTGAGGTGGGGTCCAGCAGTATTCTATCCACAGATCACAGATGTATGTGTGCTTCTAGACGAATAAGGAATAATATCCTTCAAAAGGGTCAGCACTCTCAGCCGACTCAAATCAGCGCGCGTCATGTCTTTATGTAATTATGACATCAATTTTTGTTTTGATTTTTAAAAGATTTTTTTTTTTTATTGGGATTTACTTGGTAAGAGAGTTTTAAGTGGTAGCCTGGTGGGCTTTTTTCTTAGTCTAATAAGTTATTTTACTTAAAAATTTTCTTTGAATGATTTATTAAAATGAACAGTGGAATTAGAGTTGTACAAAATGTATCAATTAATGGAAGCAATTTAAATGAGAGTTGAAATTAAAGTAACCTTATGAACAAAAGAGATGGAGTGACACATCGGGTTGGCACAAATACTTGTTGAGTAAATACAAACTAAGAGTTTATATATGTGATTATAATAGTTGTTCGCATGTTTTTTATACCAAAAGTAATACATAATTAATCTTTGGCCCTATTTGGCCAAACTAGATTATGGAGATTGTCTAGATTATTAGGAAAATAATTTAGCCCCATTTGGCCTAAATTATTCACCCAAACAATCTGGATTAATCTAGCTCCAAACACAACATAACCAATATATCCACAAATAATTTAGTCCAAACACTTTGAGCTAGATTATTCCCTCCGGCACCCAACATAATCCAACAATCCAATAATCCCATAATCTAGTTACGCCAAATGGACCCTTTGTAACGATAACTATTTAAGTAATGACACAATATTTAAAGAAGTGACTTAATTAGTCATTTGAATAGATGATAACGACTAGGAATGATTTTACACTTAGAGAATTTCACAAAACTTATATAAAATTCAAAAAGAAATAAATTCTCTTTGAAATTTTTCAACTAATACTACATGAAAACTAATTTGAGCCAATTTTTCATTCATATCACTCCTTAATAATTTTGAACAAACTAATTATATTTTCTAAAACTATTTTTTTCAACAATTACCAGTTATGTATATATCCATCCATAGACCAACCTAATATTATGTAATATTTTGTTCGTATCATGTATAGCATATAAGCTACATATGTACAACTCAAACACAATATATGACAGTTGTTATTATTATTATTAGTACGTAGTAGTATTAGTAGTGGTATTTCTAATAATTCTGGTAGGGTGATGTCCTGGTCTAGTATGTAAATGTAGAATCTTCCGGTGTGGTTGTTTGCTTCTTTTTTTTTTTTTTTTTAACTAACAAAATAGAAAATATATTGAAATGAATTAGATACAAAAAGCTAGTGGTCTACACTGTTGGCAAGGAGCCGGCCATGGATACACAAGCCCAAAATCAGGTCTATTACTATACCTCACCTGCCCATGCACGGAACCTTGCTGTCACCTACCAAAACTCCCTGTATTATCATTTACACAATTCCACCTACCACAACCACGAAACTCCATCTTCTAGATACAGCAGCCCCCAATTCTCCGACGACCAGATCTTATACCTTTTAACACCTTCAAAAATTTTTGGTGAATTCCGCAATTGAGATTCCGTTCAAAGACAATTTCGCTTTGGTCCACGCCGCTATCCACCATTTTATTGTCTCTATCACTTAATGGACGTTGCGGTCTTTCTGCCCAAACACTGCCTGATTTCTATGACCCCGGATCAAGGGCACACCAAGAATTTAATATTAGGAGTGGCCAAATACAATTAAAATATATGTGCGCAAAGCTAAAAATTAATACATGTTACGACCTAATCCGGGTGATAGAATGGTACCACCAAGAATGTGATGCGACATCACTTCATAAATTATCCTACAAGATAACAACAGTATCAGTTAACCACTTTGGGTCACATCTCATAATAAATGTCTACAAAATAGTACAATGCCTCGCTATAAAATTAATACTAAAAAATTATATATAATGATAAAATAAACCTCTCTTATAAAAATAAAAATATAAAAAATGCATACCAGTAGCGACAGTTGTACAGTGCACATCCTCTATTTTCTGACACATGAAAGAGTAACATATTTTTATGCGTGAGCTAACCACGTGCTCAATAAGTATACCTGAATCATATAAATAAGAACAAATAAAATATCTATGAATCAAGTTAAATTGAAATAACTCTTTTAATAAAAAAATATTCATAAATACCCTCACAACATCTAAGAACTCATTAATTCCATATAACCAATAATTATTTACCTTCGATCAAAGTCAGGAAATTTATTCTAAAAATATCCATCAATAGTTGTTTGCATTATCTATTCTAGTTAGATATCTATTAAAAAATAATAATATTACTGACACTATATTTTTTACCTAATATTTTTATTTTATGCTGATTAGGTGACATTCTTTCCTTCCTATCTTTCTCTCTCTCTCACTTGTCTTCTCCCACTTCAATATGAAGTAAAACTAGGGTTGCAAATGAACCAAGCTGTTCGCAAGTTCGGCTCGGTAAGAGCTCGGTTTGTTTAGTTAACAAGCCGAGTTCGAACTCAAGTTTTAGGATCGTTTTGTAAATGAGCCAAACTTGAGTTTTGAAAGTTTTGGTTGGCTTGTAAAAACTCGGCTCGTTATAGAGGCTCGTTAAGTAAATGAGTTTAGTTTAGTTCGGCTTGGCTTGGCTCAAACTCGTTTACAAACAAAGGGAGCTTGAACTCAAATTTTAGGCTCGTTTAGTTAACAAGTTAAGCTTGAGCACTCCAAAACTCGGCTCGGCTCTTTTTCAGTTCTAAGTAAAACGTGTGATAAAAAATATAATATCACTAGCATTATTAATTAAAAAATGATTGGTTATGATTTGATTTATCTTAATCATTCTAAATGGCAAATTTATTCATTATCCTCTTTTTTGATAAGGCCGTCATCTTTGACCATGTCACTTGAATTCTAATTAGAAAAGGTTGGAAGCAGAAATCCAACCTTTAAACTTGTTTATCCATCGTGCACTTTCGCAGGTTTCTTTGTGGTTAAGGTAAGAGTATTTCTTTTCTTTTTGGAAAAACAAATTATCAATTCTCATTGGGATACATAACCTCCAAAAAAATGTCAAATTTTAAAGTATCAAAATTTTTTTGATGGTTTATATGGCAATTTGATAGTTTTAAATTTGACATTTAAATTTTTTATCTCTAAAAAAATGTCAAATTGAGATATTTGAGGTAAAAAAAATATTTAGAATTGGGGTATTTAAAAAAAAAAAATTTGACACTTGATGTCAAAATTAATATCAATTAGTCTTTTTCAATTGTCACATAAAATTTGACAATACTTTTGATATTTTTGTTGGAATTTGTTTTGATGTTATTTTTTAAAAACTCAATTGTCATATTAAATTTTACATCTTTATTAGAGATGCTCTAACGCGGAATGAAATGTGCAGTTGTGGTTCTAACCAAAACCTAAGCGAGCACTCAATCGTTGTTTTATGCTTCTTACTCGGATTGATATGGCACGTAGGATGTGCAGTTGTGGCATGTGGGCACAACCAAAACTTAAATGAACACTTAAAAATTATTTTGTCTGCACTAAAAAAAATACTACAATTTTTTCGAATTCTAAATTTTTAACCACATCACCCACCCAAAGGAAGTTTTTAAGCCTCACATGGAGCATACTTTTCGTGTCAAAATCAACCATATTAGAACATGAATATTCATTTTTTACAAACATAAAATTGTACTTTTTTATCGACAAAAAAAATATTAATGTTTAAATTTTTTTTATAAAGAGCATAACAATATTATAATAATCGAAACTCGGATTTCAATCATGTTGGCATCCAAGTTTTTTTTTTGAAAAGCAAAGAGAATATATTGGAAGAAAAAGGAGAATATACAAGCCAGAGAAGTGGGAAGAACCCAACTCGACCTCTACCGCACCCTACCTAAAAAAGAAGCAAAGGAGCATAGCACAACAGCAGCATATACACCTAACACAACAGCTATTACACCCACAATTATTACACAAAACCATCAGTGGAAAGAAAGGAACAGAGTCACAGTAGCAGCAGCCTTGTAGTTGCAGATTTGCCCTCCAAAATACTCAGACAAAATCCCCACAATTGGTGATACCAGATACATTATGTTGGCATCCAAGTGATGAAACAAACTTAGAATTGTTTCAATGATTACTACTGAAACCTTTGCATGAGTTATTAAAAATATACAAAGATGGTAATTCATTGATTATTTACAATTTAAATTGGTTGATCAAAACTTTTGAAGGGTAATCGGTCCGGGTTTGAATAATTTAGGCCTAACATTATTTACAAGGCCAACAATAAGCCCATAACTATGCCCAGTTATGAAGTTTTATCCATGTCAAAAAGCCCAACAAGTCAGGCCCATCTGTAAGCCCGATTACAAAACATTTATCACAGTCCCAACCCGTGAAAGCAGTTCGGGTTTGATTTCAATTTGCCCGTGTTGCAACGCTGGCCTTACTGGGCCTTCATTTGAATGCATTTGATCGTTTTAGGCCGGCCCTGAATATACGTCCTCAAGAAGTCACCTTGGCCCGCTAATTTTTATGTTCAAAAACATGCTCCCATTTTGACAAATGGATCACAAATATGGGATCGGGTTTCATAGTTTATTGTCTGGCAGCTCAATAATTCATATTAGTCGTCCTCGGCAATCCCAATCTAAGCTGGATAACCTCTCGAAAGTCAAACTTCTCTTCTGCATCTCTGCTTCTTGTGGTAAATTTCAATCACGCAATTAAGAATCTATTAAACCTAAACGATTTTATATCTATAATACTTTATGAAGCTCCAAAAAGGGAAAGTTGTTCGTCCTATTTGAAAAGTGTTCTCAAACTTAACCTAAAGGATAGTACGTTTTTCAGAAGACAACCTAGTTAGGTTCCAAATTTAGCTTTAGTGATGCTGTATATAAATCATCCCTTTAATCTTTGTATTATTTTTAAAAATTAATAAATTTTCTTTGCCGATAAAAAAAATATAAAAAGAATGAAAATTTATAATCCTTACAAGTTTAAAGAACACCTTCTAAGAAAAGTTAGGGCAGATTATGTCTTATATATAATTGTCTCGCTTCTTACTCGTACTCTATATGCGTAGCTTGTTTCAAATCCATGCTTGTGACCATAAATTTGACGTCTTTAATTCCCTTGCTTTACATCTTTTTTCTACAGCTGTCAAAGTTCAATTTGCGAAAAGTTTATTCCCAAGTTGAACAAACGCGGTTGAATTGGACACAAAGTTATTCATAACATATGATATCGATCCCTGCTGTGTGGTTCATACCGTACCAGAGGTAAAACAGTACTCTTACCCTTATGTACGTACCAAAAAAGTTATCAATTGGTCCAACCTGTATCGGTACAGTTCTTTTTTTAATTTTAAATTGTTTATTTTTTGTAATTTTGCCAAATCTAAGAGAAAATATAATTAAACCTACACAATATGTTGCAAACTCATAAAGAAGAAGGCTACTGAAAATCTGAAAGACTAAAACATACTAAAAGAGGCTCAACGCTACTGAAAAATATGATTCAAGACATGTATATTATTTTTTTAAGATAAATTCGAATCAATATACCAGAACACATCGATACCGACTACCGATACATATTGTACAAATTACAAAAATGGTGGTTAGTTGAGTCTCTATCGACAAACGAATAACACCGATGAAGTCCAAAACTATTGGGCTGATAGAGGTTTAGGCTCAGGTTATTGGGCTTCGTGTTACCCATAATATTTTAACTTATACAGTTATATCTTATTATTCCCTTCTAGATTTCTCTTTTAATAGACATCCCGAGTTGTTAGGCAGGATTACGGTTAATTGAATATTATGTCAGCTCTTGGCCAACTATTAAGTGTGTAAGGGTGCGTGCACCGCGTAACTGTCGGAAGATTAGGTGTCAATATAGTAGAGATGCGATTCTCCATAATGATGTCAGACTGTCATAGATCCTGTTAAACTCTGTAATCTGATTTCAAGAGATTGATGAAGTCTTATCTTTTGCCATGCAAAAGAAAAAAAACTTTTTCTTTTCTGCAATATATAACTCCATTTTCCTTTTCTCAACTTCTTACCTTTTCCACAACACACACACATATATAAGAGAGAGAGAGAGGAGAGAGATTTTTCTTAATCTCAACCATTAATTCTAATAGCTACGATGATGTGTTTCTTTATTTGTCCCCGGATCTGGCTTTGTTGCATGTGTTTAAGGATGGCAGTGGGGCGGATTGAGGTTGAGGCCTGATTTGTCCATCTCTGCCTTCGATTTCCGAATCCAAACTTTACCTCCATCCTCTCTCCGTTCTCGTTTCGAAAAATGAACCCCACCCTCCATCCCCACCCTAAATGGAGATGGGGGATCCCTGCCCCGCCCTACCCCGCTCTATTTTTTTAATTAAAAAAACTTAATTTATCAAGATAAATTGGAATTTTCAAAGCTATATACTTGACTAACCATTTCAAAACAGATTGAATTATAACTATATGAGATCGTATATACAATTATACACATATATATCCTCAATTTTAGATGCATATATACATCTATGCTATGCATGAACTGATATATATTTATATATGGACAACGAACTAATATACATATATATACATGTAAAGACCCGAAAAATTTTGAAATTTTTATAAATAAAATAAGTAAATAAATTAAATTTATATTTGGGGTTATTCGATTGATTGATTATCATGTGTTTCGCAATTTTAGTTATAAGACCCGAGCCCGGGGTCTTTAGTTTTATTTCGCGCGCGTTACTTACGTAGTATATTATGTGGGGGGCCTTGGGGGCCCAAATAATCAGATTTTTGGGGTGTTAGGGGGAGACCAAAAAACACACACACATCTCTCTCTCTCTCAACCATATCTCCCTTCACCTTCTCTCTACCGCCACTATCAAACCCCACTGCTATTTTTAAATTCCTTCGGGATAGAGCTTGCTTGGATCGTGCTTGACATAGAATCGAAGACGGATCGTGATTTGGAGCTTGGGAAGGGGAGATCCGGAGCTTGGAACTTAGGGCTTTCACTTCTTCGCCAAATCCCTTGATTCAAAGCTTGACGTAGGGATATCTCACCCTTATTATGTGTATATTCATGGTATTGGTAGTTGATTTCGTGTTTAGATTGAGTGTTTTGTTGCGTTCTTGGCCGATTTGATCGAGTGGCGAACTGTTTTTGCGAACCTGAGATCGAGCGACTTGGGCGTCGCTCTAGCGACCATCTAGCGACCCCCACTGATTTTTGGTGCGTCCAGCGACTTTTTAGCCGCTCGAGCGACTTGTCGGGCGACTTGTACTGACTGTTTTCACCCTAATTTGGGATTTGTGGACATTTAAGAGTACTTCCACTCATACATATGGTATGTGGGACATGTGACACTAGCGGGATCTTATTGTGACGATAAATTTCGTAGGGCTGGATGACGTTGAAATTATACGCCTTTGTTCGTATTTTCGTTTTTCTTCCACTATGAGATTGAATTGTGATTGGCGTGATATGTGAATGGCCGGTAAATGGTCAAACTATGAATTTGTATTGCATTGACGTGATACGATTTCTAGCCTCCGACGGGAGTTGTGCTAGTTATGTGATATCTAGCCTCCGACGGGAGATGTGCTAGTTATATAAATGGTCTAGCCTCTGACGGGAGATGTGCTAGTACGTTTCAATATTGTCTAGCCACCAACGGGTGACGTGCTAGTTGGAATATGATAGCTGAGTCGATAAGAGAACCGCGAATTGACCAAAACGGTTGACATATAGTATTGCGTTCTAGACTAACGGATTACTTGTCATCCATGTGTTGTTATGAACTGTTCACGAAGCATGCCATATCATTCATATTCATATAATATTGGCGTAGATATCTCTACTGGGCTTTTAGCTCACCCTTCATTCTTTCAGGTACCATTCTAGAGACTTGACATGGATTGCATGGGTGCATGGTGGTGCATATTTTGAGAAGACTTTCATACTAGGAGTTACATTGCACCTTTAGAACTATTATTGAAAGATGTAAACTAACTCCTCTTTTGTTCCTTCATTGTAATTGAAAGCAAATGGTATTGTATTTGTTCAAACTATATTTTGGGGTGATAGGCCGGGAGTGCCACCCATGAATTGTGATATTTGAAATATTTTATCAAATAAAGGATTTTAGAAATTGTATTTTGGGCAATTGTGAGATTCTGGAATGGTAAATAGGATTATGCCATATATATGAAAATCAGGGCGTGACAATACACATATATACATCTATACATGTGCAATTTTACACGGATTAAGGAAAAAAATATTAAAGGAGTTTTAAAAAAATATTGTAAATAATTATAAATAAAAGGGTTAGAAAGTAAAATAATAATTAATTAAAACGGGGCGGGAAATGGGGCACAGGTACCAAGCCCCGCCCGCATCCAACCTGTTCCCCTCCCCCCCCCCCCCCCCCCCCCAATTTTTTTTTTACTTTCACCTCCAAATCCAACTTGTTCTCAAAAAAAATTTCCGAACTCCAATCTAAACGGAGCAGAGCGGATGGAATTTCCATTCATACCTGTGTTTAACTTTATTATTGTGGGGTTTGAATTCATTTATCACTGTTTGTTGATTATATTATTCTACGGTAGCATATTTATTGTTCTAGGGTCTGCTCATGACACATGTTTAATCAAAGTTTGTAGATATTGGTTGAATTGACTTAATTCATGGTACTCTGGTCCTCCGTACTAATTTATTTGTCTTTTAATTTTGAATCAAACAGTAAAGCATGCAATTTCGTACATAAAATTTCAGTTCTTTAATAGATTAAAAAAATTCAAAAAATTACACAAAAAATCCTTTATTCCCAGTTAATGAAATACTTGGATCCATTGGTGGCTCTTTTACTTCTGTATTAGAATATCCTTGGATATATTCTTTTATTTGTATTTTTGGTAAATATATTGTAGCATATATTTAGTCAAATCAGTTAGCTAGTTTTTAGGCTTCACTCCTTGATCTTAGCAGATAATCTCGGCTGAGATTATGTAATCAGTTAGCTAGTTTTTAGGCTATATCATTGTATATATAGGATGACGGACAAGGGAATAAACAAGGGAAAATCATTTTCTTATATGGTATCAGAGCTAATCTCGATCCTCTAATCTCTGTTTCTTCTTCTTCCGCCTCTCTGTTTCTTCTTCTTCCCTTCATTTTCAGCCATGACAAACGATGCAACCCAGAAAAATGCTCCTTTCCATCCGGCCTACTCCGTCTCCAACATCAAGAACTACGTTCAAATAACCCTCGAGTCAGAGAATGTTCACTACGCGTCATGGGTTGAGCTCTTTCTCAATACAGCCCGTGCATTTGATGTTATTGATCACATCGCCCCTCCCAAGGACGCTGTGATCAACAAAGACGCCCAGTGGAACCGTCTCGATGCCATTGTCAAGCAATGGATTTACAGCACTATCTCTCTCGACCTTCTCCACACTATTCTTGAACCTGGTGCCACGGCCCAAGCTACATGGGATCGTCTCCAAGACATATTCAACGACAACAAAAACTCTCGTGCCGTCCTCTTGGAGCAACAATTCACCAGTGTCCATATGGACAATTATCCTAATGTATCGTCATATTGTCAAGCCCTCAAGATGATCGCTGACCAACTCGGTAACGTTGGTACTCCGGTCTCCGAAACCCGACTCGTTCTTCAACTGGTTACTCATGTGTCCGATGGGTATGATGGGATTGCTACAATTATTCAACAAAGCGATCCTCTCCCGGCTTTTTACAAAGCCCAATCAATGCTTACCCTCGAAGAAAAACGTCGTGCAAAGGCCTCTTCAGGTACGTCTGACACAACCCTCCAAGCTTCTCAGACGAACCCCCATGCTGCTGACTTTGATTCTAGATCCAACACCAACAATTCAAAAGGTGGTGGTTCGTCGAATTCAAATAAGGGTAAGGGTGGTCGTAACTATTGAGGGAACAATCGTGGTAAACACGGTGGTGGTGGTTCTTCGAATAATCAGAATTCAAGTGGTAAAAATGGTGGTCGCAACGGACAACAACAACAACCAGGCACTTGGACTTGGGTTCCTCTGTCTCCATGGCAGGCACCGCAGCAACAAGGGTGGCCTATGCCGCCGTGTCCATACCCCACAGCCGGCTGGACTCCTACCAACCCCGCACGTTCACCAGGTGTCCTTGGCCCACGCCCTAATCAGGCGTTTATTGCTCAGCCAGGGACTATTGGTGCGTCTCAGGGAGCGTTTGTGCCCACTGATATTGCTGCGGTTATGCAATCGCTAACGCTTCAGCAACCGGATGACAACTATTATATGGACACAGGTGCGTCGTCGCACATGACATCCAATAATGGTAACCTTTCTTCTTATTCTACATTAAGTGGTAATCGTCATATAATAGTCGGTAATGGTAATTTGATTCCTATAGTCGGTCGTGGTGCTATGAAACTCCCCCCTCCTCATCAATCCCTCACTTTAAACAATATATTTCATGTTCCCAATATCATTAAGAACTTGGTTTCTGTACGTAAATTTACAACCGATAACCATGTATCTGTTGAATTTGACCCACTCGGTTTTACTGTGAAGGATCTCAAGACGGGGACACCGATTATGAGAAGCCATAGCACGAGGGACCTCTACCCTCTCCACCCCACGACAACTATTCCTCAAGCTGTCCAGCATCACACGTTCACTGCCCTTTCGTCATCAACTTGGCATAGACGCCTAGGACATCCCGGCTCTGCAGTTTTTAATTCCCTTTGTACTCATAAAACAATTCCGTGTCATCCCATTAATAAGTTATCTGTTTGCAATTCCTGTCAGCTAGGCAAGCATGTTAAACTTCCCTTCCATGACTCTTTATCTAATACTTTTTCTCCTTTTGATATTTTGCACACAGATTTATGGACCTCACCTGTTTTAAGTACAATGAATCACCGCTATTATATTTTATTTTTAGACGATTACACCAATTTTTTATGGACTTTTCCCCTCACTAATAAATCTCAAGTTTTACAAATTTTTATCACATTTTATCAAATGATAAAAACACAATTTAATCTATCCATAAAAACTTTACAATGCGACAATGGTCGTGAATTCGACAACTCTTCCCTTCACAATTTCTTTCCCTCTCACGGTTTGTTGTTTCGCTTCTCGTGCCCGCACACATCCCCACAAAATGGGAAGGCGGAGCGCAAAATAAGAACGCTTAACAACACCATTCGAACGTTGCTCATTCACGCCCATATGCCTCCGTCCATGTGGCATCATGCCCTTGCCATGGCCACTTACATTCACAATATTTTGCCAAGCAAAGCCAACCACAAAGACTCACCCACTTCTAGCCTTTACAAAAGAGTCCCGTCCTATGCCCATCTCCGGACCTTTGGTTGTCTCTGCTACCCACACATCCCTCCCTCTACTATCCATAAGCTTGCCCCCCGTGCTATCCCGTGTGTCTTCATCGGCTACCCGTCCAACCATCGTGGCTACAAGTGTTTGGATTTGATTACCCGAAAGGTTATTATAGCTCGTCATGTAACATTTGATGAAACGGTCTTTCCGTTTGCAAAAAACGACCCCATACCGTCCTCATCATACCACTTTCTTACTCCTGACCCCACGCCCTACATGACCCATCATCTCACCCAAACTCCTGCTTCTGCCCACGATGTAGACGCCTGATAGGCGCGTCAAATACATGTGTTTTAGCGCCTAAGTAGGGGTTTTAGCGCATTAGATGAGCGGTTTAATTCTTATTTTCCTGTTAATTCGTGCACGTGGTTGGTGTTGGTGTTTATGGTAATTTTGCAGGAAAAATGGGATAATTTTGGAGCTATTTGATGATTGTGTGGGCCCGCGAAGGAGAAGAGATGTGGAACAGAGACGTGGTGGCCAAGTTACTCGAAGGAAAGATTTAAAAGCATCGGGAGCGCTACACATAAAGTCTCGGAGCGCTCCAAAACTGTTACAAAAGGTCCCAAAAACGTCCAGAATGTCGAGGAGCGATACCCACAAACACTTGTAGCGCTACAGAAGCATTAGAAGGTCAACAGGTCAACGCCGGCCAAGGTTCAAAGGGGCGACTTAACCCATTAGGGAGCGCTACCCCATTTTGGGTGTAGCGCTACCTAGAGCTTATCATACTTAACCCATTCGGGAGGGCTACCCCATTTTTGGTGTAGCGCTACCTAGAGCTTATCATACTTAACCCATTCGGGAGGGCTACCCCATTTTTGGTGTAGCGCTACCTAGAGCTTATCATACTTAACCCATTCGGGAGGGCTACCCCATTTTTGGTGTAGCGCTACCTAGAGCTTATCATACTTAACCCATTCGGGAGGGCTACCCCATTTTTGGTGTAGCGCTACCGAGAGCTTATCATGGCCATTGAACGTCGTCGTCTCACACTTCCGCGTTTTATTATTTTAATTTCTTACGTTTTAATTAGAAAACTAGTGTTTTTAGGTATAAATATGCATGATTAGGTGTATTAGGGTTAGAAAAGTTTTGATTAATTAGGTTTTATTTTTTCTTAAGCAGCTGCCTCTCTATTTCAGATTTGTTTTTCCAGACTTTGTTCTTCCATTATTCCAGCTTTCAAGTTAATTTAATCGCACTTCGGTAACGTTTATGCTATTTTCGCCTTCATTAAAGTTGTCAAGTTCAATTTCTTTCATCAAGTTCTTTGGTTTTCGAGCATCGGGGTAAGTGTTCCTTGCAACTCTCGTGTTAATTCCGCTTGCAAAGTTATTGGTAACATATTTAATCTTTGTTTTTACTTCTATTTCACATGAGTATGTCTAGATCTAGGGTTTATTTCATTATGGCGTTTTCTTCCAAAATGAGTGAGTAGTCATCTTGAGCATGGCCGCGGGGCGTTGAAATCCGTGGTTAATTTAATTGGTGTTTACCTCGGGTCGAACTAATTTCGTTTGACGCAATTTTAGGTAAAAGAAACGCTTTTCTAACAAACAAAACCCAGGCATTGCCGGATTCCGAATGCGCAAGGGATTGGTAACAAGCGGTGCGCATTTGTTAGAATCTGATTTCTCAAAATCTAAAATCAACTAAACCATTACTTGTGACCCGAGTAAATGTTAATTAGATGAATACCGGACGCCAAGTCCCCACGGCTGTGCTCTCCTTTAATTCATAGTAAACTCAATTAATTTAGTTCGTTAAATTAATCAAATCAAACCAAAGGGGTTGCTACCTAAGAGCTATTTAAATTAGAATTCACTAGGTTTGAGTCTATCACCGTCAGTCGTCTCTGTGGTTCGACTCCGGTACTTCCGGATTATCTTGCTACACTGACATTTGAGTCCTGCGCTTGGGACGTGTTTTTAGTCTTAATTTTCAGTTACCCAGTCGGTAAAGCATTTTTGGCGCCGTTGCCGGGGACGGCGACGTGTGATCAAATTTAGTGAGTCTTAAATTAGTAGTCATAGGTAGTCGAAGGAGAGTGCCGTCAATTCAGGATCCCTTATATTATCGGGACCCGACAAATCGTTTGGTCCGTAGAGACATTGGACCGAGTCAACCTGAGTTTGATAGGTCATCATCTTTAAGTTCAGAGTCAGAGTCAGTTGTATATCAGTCAGAGTCTATCCAAATTAATAGTCTTAATATAGAATTAACCTTTGAGTCAGTATATAACCCGCTTTTCCAGTTAGAAACTGAGTCAGAAGTAATGGGTGACCAGCCAGTGATTCCGACTCAGTCCTTACGGCAGTACTTGCACCCTGAGAGGACTACTCTCCCCGGACCCATAGTATTCCCTCCAGAAACAGCTGAGGCACGAAATGCCTACACGGTGAAACCTGGTGTTTTAAATAGCCTTCCCACTTTTTATGGGAGAGAGTGTGACGACCCCTACGAGCATGTGCGTACATTTGAGGGATTAGTTCGCAACCTCGCCACTAGTACCCAATATGAGACTGCCTGCCTCAAGCTGTTTGAGGCCACTTTAAAAGATAGTGCTCTTACCTGGTTTCGAATTCTTAAACCTCGTTCCCTTACCACTTGGGCACAAGTGCGTGATGCCTTTTATAAGAAATACTTTTCTGAGGGTAAAACCAAAAGTTTTAGGCGTCAAATTCAAGGGTTTAGACAGGGGCGGGATGAGTCTTTTCTAAGAGCATGGGAGCGATTCAAGGAATTGCTCTTAAAGGTACCTCAACACGGTTTTGAGAGAATTCAGCTGGTCAGTTTCTTCCACCTGGGCCTTACCCCTGAGACTGTCCAACACTTAGAATATTCTTGTAAAGGGGATGACTTTTTGTCTAAAGGAGCGGAAGAGGCTTGGGATTTCTATGATGACCAAGCCGACAGGCAGAGGGCGTTAGAACCATCCGAGTTTGAGCGATCTAGACCTTCTGGGTCCACTGTTATTCCGGTCACAATTCGGGACCAACATCTTCAGGCTCAGGTTGAGAAGATGGCGCAGAGGTTAGAGGAATTAGAGGTTAAGCAGACCAGACCTGTACATGAGGTGACCATAGAGGAAGTGTGCGTGTGGTGTGAGTGTAAAGGACATTTAGCGACTGCTTGTCCTAGTTTTATAGCCGCCAAGGGGGCGAGTCAATATAACCAGGAAGAGGTGAATGCAGTCAGGGTGTGGGATCCTTATAGTAATACTTATAATGCAGGAACCTCTTCTCACCCTAACTTTGGGTGGTCCGAACCTAGACCTGTGAGTGGAGGTCAAGCACAACCCCCTGCGCTACCTCCGCCACAGCAATATCAACAAGCCCAGTCGACCAGGCCCCCTCAAGGCCAAGTTATTCCTTATCAGTATCAACTACAGCCCGGTAAGGGGGTAGGTCCATCCATCCGTGGTCCGCCCCCAGGTTATAATCAGATGACTGCTCGCGACCATAAGCTAGAGGACACAGTAAATTCTCTTATGCAGTCCCAAATGACCTTTCAGACTGAGACCAGACAACAGATAGGAGCCCTGACAACACAAATGTCACAACTCACTGCGGTAGTTAGTCAATTGAGTCAGGAAAGGGGTAGGTTTCCATCTCAGGGTAGTACGGCGGGGGGCCAATATTTGGGTAACTCTTTAGGTCCTAATGTTCAGAACCCGTATCAGGAAGAAGCTAAGTCGGTCACCGTTCTTAGGAGCGGGAAAGAGATCGACAAGACCATAATTCCTAAGCAAAAACCAACACCACCCCCGGAGTTGGTTGTTGCACCACAAGCGAATCCTGATAGTGGTAAGTACTTGAGTGAGAATGTGGAAGTAGGGAAGGAGTCATCTGATGTGGTGAAACCTGTAGTTGCGGCCCCCACAACTCTGACACCGCCAGCTGTGCCTGCAGCGCCTTTTCCCCAAAGGCTGGCGGTGAAACATAAACAAAAAGAGCACTTTAACATGCTAGAACTTTTTAAGAGAGTGCAGTTTCCTATCACCTTGATGGAGGCAATTGAGTCTTTTCCACAGTGCGCTAAGGTATTGAAGGACCTTTGCACGAAAAAGCCTAAGGATAGGAAGAAGGTGGTGTTAACAGAGCTGGTGAGCTCCATCTTTGAGACCAAGATTCCTGCCAAGTGTAAGGATCCTGGGTGTCCCACCATCACCATAGATATAGCAGGCCAAACATTCGACAAGGCATTGCTGGATTTAGGAGCAAGTGTTAATTTGCTCCCCTATTCGGTTTATCAAAAACTAGGCCTAGGCGATTTGAAACCTACTCCTGTCACACTGCAGTTGGCGGACAGGAGTGTGAGAGTGCCCAAAGGGGTAGTTGAGGATGTCTTAATTCAGGTAGGTGAGTTCCGATTCCCTGCTGATTTCATTGTGTTAGACACTTGCCTGAATCCTGATGTGTTAGAGAAAACTCCTATAATTCTAGGTCGTCCTTTCTTAGCCACCTCCAATGCCGTTATGAATTGCAAGACTGGCAGGGTTCAGCTATCTGTTGGCGAGGAGAAGTTAGAGGTGGATGTGTATAGTGTTAATACTTTTGAGGAGGATGATGAGGAGGTAGAGGAGGTAAGTTTGATAGGGGCACAAGTACACGAACATTTTGACAATTTTTTGTATAAGGGTCCCGGTTAGGAAGAAAAATCGTGTATCATTTCATTCATGTTATTTCTTTCTGTCATTTATTTCGGTTGTTCTTTATTTTGTTTCAAAAAAAAAAAAAAAACATCCAAAAAAAAAAATTTCTTGATGGTCTTGTATAGCCACCCACACCTACCTTCACGTTGAGGGAAGACGTGGGGAGAAAAGTATGACACGTGAGGCTGCGTGAATGCGTGGTGGAGTATTTTTATTTTGTTTTTGTGGAGCCCGGATACCACGAGCCGGGCAGGACTAATGCCATTTGCATTTTTCGGTAGTTGTGGTTTCAGTCTTTTGGCAGGGTAAGCATGCTACCACACCAGCCTTGGTAGATTAGGCCTCACCGCTGGGGAGATGGAGGCCTTCAGGAGCTCTAAGTCATGAGTGCCATTATGTGTGGCGGTTGTAAGCCCGAAGCCCCCAGCGCGGCTTTGTGTGACTAGCTGTGGCCCCCATATTTGGGGCCGAAGGAGCAAGCCCTGGAGCAGCTGCAATGACGAGAAATGGAAAGGCGACAAACTCCTCGAACATCGGCCGAGGTCATGGTGGTTGGCTGCCACCTCAGGTTCACTCTTTCCTTCTCTTTGTTCTTACTTTTCGCGATCTCCATGCTTTGGGGACCATGCGCATTTCAAGTTGGGGGGAGGGATCACTTTGTTCTTTTTATTGTTCTTTATATTGTTAAAAAAAAATAAAAAATAAAAAATAAAAAATAAAAAATAAAAAATAAATAAATTTGGTGGAAATCTTTTTGCATGAGACTTGAAGGCTGTGAGATTGGCTCATGATTGATTGAGTTTGAGATATGAAATTGCATAGGGTGGCATTATAGTTCTTTTTGCTAGTTTGTTGCGAGAAATTTGTCATGGCATTTATTATTAGCACTTTTGCACTACACATTTCTTTGGGCTTTGGTTATTTGTGAGTTATGACTTGATTGTTCTCGATGGCTAGTTTAGTGGAGACTTATGCCCATGTGAGTTTAGAGCCTTATCTATTTCTTGGAGTGGTGTCAAATAAACTCTTGTTGTCACAAAAGAGCAAATTCGTTGTTGATCTCATTATCTTTGTCGTCGAGTATTGGGAATGTTTTGAATTGCCCACTTATCTCTTGGGTTTGGAAATCGTATGGTTGTATTGCCCCTCGGAGAGGATTATAGGCCATCTTTGCTATTTTGAGCCGGTTCTTTTCTTTGTTTCATTATATTTATCTCTTCTGAGCCCATTTGAGCCTCACGCATGATAACCTTTTCTTGTTGAGCTCCTCCATCTATATTGTGCTTTGAGAAGGCTTAGATAATTGTTTGGAGGTATATTTTAGAGAGAGAGTTAATATAGTGTGATTTGAGTTTTATTGATTGGTGATCTTTCCCATAAAAAATAGAAAAAGAAAAAAAAAAAAACAGAAAGGGAAGACACCAAATTATTGTGGAAAGAAGAAATATTTGTTCTAAATGTGGAAAGAAAGGTGTGAAAGAGAGATGAGGCGGAGTTGAAAAAAAAAAAAAAAAAAAAAGAAAGAAAGAAGAAGAAAAAGAAGGCACACATTGTTATATTTGCCTATGTGAGTTGTTGTTGGCCTATTCTCGGACACTTGAATGTTTCACCCTAACCTTGAAATACTTTCCCTTACCTAACGTTATAACCGAAATGAAAGTCCTATTTGATCCTAAGGGCAATGGGCTGTGAATTGGTGGATAAAGAGAGTTTCCAATACTTGACATTCCGTTCATGAGATCGTGTGTCCACTTTGTAGAGCTTTCTTTTTGTGTCAACTTGTGCAGGGTACTTTGCTTTCATTTACATAATTTCTGCCTGCACATATTGAGAGTAATATGCACCTTGTTTTGAGTGATTTCATTTGTTGAGTGCATGACACGGTGAGATTTGAAGTCGAGACTCGGTCCGGAGAGAATTTTTTATTGTTTTTTCACTTGTGACCAAAGCCCATGTTCACACACGCTGAGTTAAGATGCCATGACTTATTTTTTTGACTTGATAGTATCTAGAACTGCTTATGTCCATTATCTTATTGCAATGGCTTTATATTATTTACTTGAGATATCATTGAGCTGTCTTACAGATTTTTGGGTTTCACGTGAAAAAGATTCGTGGTGTTTTGTGGGTAACCACTGCTGAAAACCCTCACGAGACTTCACTCGTCCTACCGGGGCCGCCCGGGGGTTTAAAAGATCTATCCGTTTTTATTTGTTTTATCCTTTTTGTTGCTAGGGACTAGCAACGTTTAAGTTGGGGGATGTGATAGGCGCGTCAAATACATGTGTTTTAGCGCCTAAGTAGGGGTTTTAGCGCATTAGATGAGCGGTTTAATTCTTATTTTCCTGTTAATTCGTGCACGTGGTTGGTGTTGGTGTTTATGGTAATTTTGCAGGAAAAATGGGATAATTTTGGAGCTATTTGATGATTGTGTGGGCCCGCGAAGGAGAAGAGATGTGGAACAGAGACGTGGTGGCCAAGTTACTCGAAGGAAAGATTTAAAAGCATCGGGAGCGCTACACATAAAGTCTCGGAGCGCTCCAAAACTGTTACAAAAGGTCCCAAAAACGTCCAGAATGTCGAGGAGCGATACCCACAAACACTTGTAGCGCTACAGAAGCATTAGAAGGTCAACAGGTCAACGCCGGCCAAGGTTCAAAGGGGCGACTTAACCCATTAGGGAGCGCTACCCCATTTTGGGTGTAGCGCTACCTAGAGCTTATCATACTTAACCCATTCGGGAGGGCTACCCCATTTTTGGTGTAGCGCTACCTAGAGCTTATCATACTTAACCCATTCGGGAGGGCTACCCCATTTTTGGTGTAGCGCTACCTAGAGCTTATCATACTTAACCCATTCGGGAGGGCTACCCCATTTTTGGTGTAGCGCTACCTAGAGCTTATCATACTTAACCCATTCGGGAGGGCTACCCCATTTTTGGTGTAGCGCTACCGAGAGCTTATCATGGCCATTGAACGTCGTCGTCTCACACTTCCGCGTTTTATTATTTTAATTTCTTACGTTTTAATTAGAAAACTAGTGTTTTTAGGTATAAATATGCATGATTAGGTGTATTAGGGTTAGAAAAGTTTTGATTAATTAGGTTTTATTTTTTCTTAAGCAGCTGCCTCTCTATTTCAGATTTGTTTTTCCAGACTTTGTTCTTCCATTATTCCAGCTTTCAAGTTAATTTAATCGCACTTCGGTAACGTTTATGCTATTTTCGCCTTCATTAAAGTTGTCAAGTTCAATTTCTTTCATCAAGTTCTTTGGTTTTCGAGCATCGGGGTAAGTGTTCCTTGCAACTCTCGTGTTAATTCCGCTTGCAAAGTTATTGGTAACATATTTAATCTTTGTTTTTACTTCTATTTCACATGAGTATGTCTAGATCTAGGGTTTATTTCATTATGGCGTTTTCTTCCAAAATGAGTGAGTAGTCATCTTGAGCATGGCCGCGGGGCGTTGAAATCCGTGGTTAATTTAATTGGTGTTTACCTCGGGTCGAACTAATTTCGTTTGACGCAATTTTAGGTAAAAGAAACGCTTTTCTAACAAACAAAACCCAGGCATTGCCGGATTCCGAATGCGCAAGGGATTGGTAACAAGCGGTGCGCATTTGTTAGAATCTGATTTCTCAAAATCTAAAATCAACTAAACCATTACTTGTGACCCGAGTAAATGTTAATTAGATGAATACCGGACGCCAAGTCCCCACGGCTGTGCTCTCCTTTAATTCATAGTAAACTCAATTAATTTAGTTCGTTAAATTAATCAAATCAAACCAAAGGGGTTGCTACCTAAGAGCTATTTAAATTAGAATTCACTAGGTTTGAGTCTATCACCGTCAGTCGTCTCTGTGGTTCGACTCCGGTACTTCCGGATTATCTTGCTACACTGACATTTGAGTCCTGCGCTTGGGACGTGTTTTTAGTCTTAATTTTCAGTTACCCAGTCGGTAAAGCAACGCCCCTGCCACACCACCAATTCCCTCCCATGACACACCCAACTCCCCTGACAATCCCCCTGATTCGCCTACCCCCATCAACAGTCCCCAATCGACACCACTTACCTCCCCCTCACCTTCCCCACCTCGGCCATCCCCTCAAATGATGACCCGTGTCCAACATGGTATCTATAAACCCAAACCCGTCTTTGATTTATGTGTCACAACCACACCCTCACCCATACCCAAGAACCCCATAGCTGCTCTTAAGGACCGTCATTGGAATTAAGCCATGAAAGACGAATTTGACGCTCTACTTAAGAATGAGACTTGGATTCTTGTGCCTCGACCTCCTAATGTTAATATAACTCGTTGTTTATGGTTGTTTAAGCATAAATTCAAAGCTAACGGTGATTTGGAGCGATACAAAGCTCGTCTTGTTGTCAATGGCAAGTCTCAGCAGGTGGGAGTCGATTGCGATGAAATTTTTAGTCCCGTGGTAAAACCGACAACCATCCGTACCATTCTTAGTCTTGCGGTTTCTAAAAAGTGGCCAATTCATCAACTTGACGTCAAGAATGCTTTTTTACATGGGCACTTGGACGAGACGGTCTATATGCATCAGCCACCCGGTTTTAGAGACCGTAATCATCCTGATCATGTTTGTCTCCTCAAGAAGTCTCTTTACGGCCTCAAACAAGCGCCTCGTGCGTGGTACCAAAAGTTTGCTACCTATATTTCTACACTCGGCTTTACCCATAGCCAGTCGGATAATTCTTTATTTATTTATCATACTGGAGGTAATGTGGCTTATATATTGCTCTATGTGGACGATATCATACTTACTACCTCCACTGCCAAGCTCCGTGATGAAGTAATGTCCCACCTCCGGTCTGAATTTGCAATGACGGATCTCGGGCCACTGAATTTTTTTTTTGGGAGTTTCGGCTATAAGACACGAAACAGGGTTGTTCCTACATCAGCGACAATACGCTGAAGATATCATTGGACGAGCCAATATGGCCTCATGCAAGCTTGCCAGGACACCAGTAGATACTAATCCAAAGTTAAGTGCCAACTCGGGAAAACCTATTGCTGATCCTACTCTGTTTCGAAGTCTAGCAGGGGCGCTGCAATATTTAACTTTCACTCGCCCCGACATATCCTACGCCGTACAACAAATATGCTTGTATATGCACGACCCTCGAGAAGCTCATTTCGGTGCACTTAAACGCATCATTCGCTACTTACGAGGTACCGCTCACTATGGCCTGCACTTACATGTTTCTTCATCTTCTACTCTAACCGCCTATAGTGATGCCGACTGGGGTGGATGTCCCGACACCCGACGTTCTACTTCTGGGTATTGCGTCTATCTTGGAGACAACCTTATCTCCTGGTCCTCCAAACGGCAAGCCACCATCTCAAAGTCTAGTGCCGAAGCCGAATACAGGGGCGTGGCTAATGCCGTTGCCGAGTCGTGTTGGATTCAAAATTTGTTGCTCGAGCTTCACTGCCCAGTTCAACAGTCCACTGTGGTTTATTGTGACAATGTGTCTGCAATTTACTTATCAGGAAACCCAATAAATCACCAGCGAACCAAGCACATTGAAATCGACATTCATTTCGTTCGCGAGAAAGTTGCCATCGGCCAAGTACAAGTCCGTCATGTTCCATCTCGCTATCAATACGCGGACATTTTTACTAAAGGCCTGCCTAAAGTTCTTTTCGATGATTTCAGGTCCAATCTCAGCATCCGTCCACCTCCCGCTTCGACTGAGGGAGCGTATTAGAATATCCTTGGATATATTCTTTTATTTGTATTTTTGGTAAATATATTGTAGTATATATTTAGTCAAATCAGTTAGCTAGTTTTTAGGCTTCACTCCTTGATCTTAGCAGATAATCTCGGCTGAGATTATGTAATCAGTTAGCTAGTTTTTAGGCTATATCATTGTATATATAGGATGACGGACAAGGGAATAAACAAGGGAAAATCATTTTCTTATATTCTGTATTTCTTTCCTTTCCTGCTTTGCTTGTATGATCTTTTAATCATTTTCTCTCTAGCTTGGTTTTCAATTGGCTACTTGCTTGGACGGAGAAACTAGTATATATAATATCGTACATTAACATTACTCTTCTTATTATTTTCTTTCACTCATTTTCTATTTTTACAAGATTTTAGTGATAGTGAACAGTACAAAGGTAAAAGGCAACAAGCAAATTAAACTAAGGATGGCAAGATACCAACATAAGCAAGGTACAAAAATATACACACAAACGTACTGGAGTCCACAATCTTATCAGCTTCATTATCTTGGTGTTCACAGTCGACTAATATGCCGGAGTCCACAACTTTATCACTTTATTGTCTTAGTGTCTGGAGTCGACTACCACACCACCATAACCCATAACCATATTAGTTTCATTGTCTTGATGTCCAGAGTCGACTAATATACCGAGTTCCACAACTTTATCGGCTTCATTGTTTTGGTGTCGAGAGTGATCTTCTGTCTGATTATTTGTATTTGTATTATCACCCACTTCTTTGAGTTTTCCATAAAGTACCAATAATGTTGCCATTATTATGAACACTATTCCAACCAAGCTGCACGGAGAAAAATACATGAATAAATAAACAAATAAAAAGAATGAGGAACAAAAATTGGATATTAATTGAAAAAATTGCTACCAATGCAGATAAAGTACCCCATTTCAAATATATTAACAAATTTTAATTAAATAAAATTTATAACTACAAATTTTCGTTCATAAATTAGGGTATAGATGTATCCGGCATTATGTGATGTACGTGAACTCCACAAAATAATGAAATTTTTTACGTGCATCGAAGAAGTAAAAACAAATTAGCTCTTTCAATTACAAGTCAAGTAATTCATACCTTGTTACGTATAATTTCTCCTCCAGAACCGAGAACCCAACCATCGCCATAAGAATCAACCCAACTGGACTGAAAATAGAAACAAACAATGCACCCATTTCTGAAATGCACCATGTAGTCATAGTGGTAGTCAGCCCAGAACCAAACACTCCCTACAAAAATAAATAGATTAGTCAATTCTTTTAAAATAAAGAGAACAAGCTGTACTAGTAGATAGAGGACTTTTTATTTCTTAATTGGTTGAAACCCCTTGTCAAATTGCTTGGATGATGAAGTGATTGGGCCGAAATTTGGGCTGCCCAGTGTTGGGTGAGGCAGTTGCGAGCTGGAGGAAATGAAAATTGGGCCATAATTTGGGCTGTGGCAGCCCAATGTGTTAATTGGGATTTCAATCCTTATCTGTTCTTAGGTTTTAATTTGGGGTCAACTACTCTCTCTCTCTCTCACACACACACACACACACACACAGAGTCACAATTGTTTTATATGTTTAGTGCAAAATGCATCCTCAATATATATTACCACGAAAGATGCAGCCCAAAACCTAATATTCCAACCAAGCTTCCACTGCTCCCAGTCCCTCTCAATGCAAAAAGCATAAATCACAGCCTGAATCGCCGCCATCAAATTCATCATAAATGGTATAAAGAAAATATTGTTGTGGCAATCCTCTTCAAATTTCGCCTGCAAAATCATTACCAATAAAAAATGCCCAAGAAAAACATATACATACTGTTTTATATATATTGTAAAAGGTCACCTGAATAGTTAGAAAACTCGCATAACTAAACGTGGCAATCATCGCAAGAGTTAACCCAAGAATTTGATTGTTGGGGTGTGTTGTTTTATGATAATCTTGAGGGAGAATGCTAAATTTTGTTGGCGAAATGTCGATCTCTACGTGTTTGTAGAAAGCAAGTAGCATAACTCCAACAATGCTCAACATCAAGCCTACCACTTTGATTTTTCCTGCAGATTTTCCACATTCCAATCTCTCTAACCTGCAATCGTGTACATTATGTTGCCAAAATAAGTCCCTGGAAAAATTTAATTACGGAAATAATTTAATCAAAAATCTAAGAGTATAAATTAAAGTAAACGCGCATCAAGTGCACTATATATATTTGATTACATGTAGGGTTAAAATTATAACATATAAACCTAGAAAAGATTATTTTCTTAAGTTTAGCGGCAAAAAGCAAGAAGTACACATCTACAAAAAAGAGAAAAGAAAAATATCGAAAAGCTTACGGTCTTGTATTACGCCTGACAGCAAGCCCAAGAACAAAAGTGATAACTGGAGTAATGTTGATTATGGCTGTGACGAATGTTGCTGAAGCATAAGTCAAGCTCTTGAGGCACAAATTTAAATACAGTGAAGCCCTGTATAATTAGCATTTTAAACAATTAATTAATAGAAAACACGGCTAATCAAAATTACTATTTCTTTATCATATTTGTTTGACTAAAATTTATATGAGAGTTATTTCAACTGATAAAGTGTTCAAATTAATGAATGTGCTTTGGATCTAAACCCTTGAATTGTATATATATTTTTCAATAATTACTTTTCTTTTGATCGGCCAAAAAAATTATAAATCTTTTGAAAGATGTTACAAAGATTTGGGCTGGGCTTGGTAGGGGCCCAGTTGTCCGTTTTTAACTCTCTCTGTTTTCTGTAATCTGTGTTTTTCTCCCGAGTTGGGCATTTTGGCCCTTTTGGTCCTCTTATGTTGGTCCCTTGCCAGCATTTGTTTTCTGTATGTGTTTTTTCATGAGTTCTTAATATAATTTTTTTTTTTTTGCCGAGAAAAAAAAATGGTGGGCAACAAGCGATAATTACACCACAACAGGAACTATAAATTCCAACTAAGTTGTCATCCGGATTATCGACAATCATATATACAAGTTTGCAATATACCAACTGATCAAAATATATAGGAAAGAAAATACTTACCCAAGTAAACCATATACAAATGTAAGACAGACTTGCTTCCATGTTGGTTTAGTCCTGCGATTAACATAAAATCACATCCAAAAGTTTTGAGTGTTTGTTTCCCGAGAAAGAAGAAAGGGGGCCAGGAGATTACCTGCCTTTATTTAACTGAATCTATACATCTGTATATAGAGCAACCTAATATAATGTCAAATATTTAAGTCTCGTACGTATCATGTATAGATATACATATATGCATACAGAAAATATCCAGAAAGAAAAGGGGAAGAAGCAACTAACCTGGTATTGTAAAACGCGAGAGGAGCAAGAGAGATTGTGCCAAAGATGAATCGGTAAGCAACAAGAATGGAAGTGGGCATGGAATGGATAATAGCCAGCTTGTAGAATATGTTGCTTGCAACTGTGATAAGCTGTGCAACCATCATGAGAAGGATGGGCTTCAGCCCATGGGAGAAGAGGATGTTATGATCAGCAGAAGGATCCATTCCCAGAGGAGGAATATCCCAGCACACTGGTATTTTGTCTGTGTGAATGTAGAAGACACACTCTCTCTCGTCTCTCTCTCTCTCTCTCTCTCTCTCTCTCTCTCTATACACGATAAGAGCCGTCGTTTCCAACTTTTATAGCCGCGGCGAAGTGGGTTGATAGCGTAATAACACGGGTCCAAAGAGGTTCGGGCAGGACATCAAGTTCAGATGGGTTCAACTGTTCAAGGAACAGAAAAAAAGGGTTCAAGGGTTTATGGCTGGATTCACATTATCAGAAAGTCTATACAATGTCAAAGAAATTATTCAGTGCGGCCAATTTCGCCATTAGGTGCCTCTCCATCCTCAACTGGGCTTGCACTTTCTATATCTGTTTATTTAATAGAAAAAATGGGTTCAAGGGGTTTATGATCAGTTCAGAAAATGGGTTCAAAGAGGTTTCTGCAATCTCAAAAGAAATTATTCAGTTTGCCCAATTGGCGCCATCAGGTGCCTCTCCATCCTCTACCATGGCCTAGCACTTTGTATCTCTGTTTGTTTATACAAGTTCTTTGCTTTTTAAAAATAAATAAATAAAATTTTTATAGCAATTTTTTAACAAAGATAATAAATATGAAGTATTGCATATGTATTTATTTAATATAATTCTCGACAATATTTCTTACTTAAGAAAGATGTGAAAGGAGTCATTTGTTAAGCAAAAAATGTGATCCTTTAATTTTTTTTATTATAAACGTGTAAACTATTATTCATCAAGCGATTCTCGCGCAAATGCATAGTAGTTTTTTCACAATCAACAGAGTAAAAATACTTGCTTAACAAATGACCCCTTCAGTAATATTTGTTGAACAAGTCAACAGGCAACTTGAGCCATATAGTGTATTTGGAGCAAGCCAAGGGTCAAATCACTAATTAACCTACAAACCTCTAAAAATAATAAGAGTTTTAAAAAATTGATTGCGTCAAGTTATAACGCCTCGCCTCAACTTTTGACAAGTTAAATTTTTTCATTTCTTTTAAATAATATTTTATTTATTAAAAAATTAATACTTATTTATTAAGTAAAATGAAACAACTTTTAACAATCAAAGTAAACCGAAATTGAAGGTGAAAAAACTAAAATTCTCTTCTGGATTTATAATTAAATTAAACTTAAATAAATAAAACAATAGATATTCCTAGTGGGTTTTGGAGCTCATCTTATTTTTTCAGGTACAGTTCCAGATACTTAATATTTGGTGTCTGGCGTGCATATAGTGATACATGATTTTTGAAGACTTTTTGCTATAGTTACCCAACATCTTTGTACTAGTTTTTTTTTTAATAAAACATGCAATGTAATTCATTTTCAATTTATTTCTCATATTTGAAAAGAAATGTAAACGTTCAAACCTTGATGGTTTTATTCAGTGTATGCATTGGGCCGGGAATATGCCCATTTTGATGTAACACATTTAAACTCGATTTTGATGTTATCTCATAGATAAAATGATCTGGAACTTATGGGTTATGTATAGAGTATTCATGAGATTTTACTATGATAGTGTGATAATAATATATTGAAAAATGAGTGCGTGGCAATTATACTCCTCATCTTGCCCCTATAGAGCAAAAATTCAACAACCTGAGGCTTGATTGTCTCCTCTGTTGTTTCCCGCATTCTTGGTTTGTCCTGTTGATCCTACTAGTCTCATTATTGTTTTAGAGAGTGAAGACAACATCTCATTATGTGACCTTTTTCGTTGCAGTTGAAGCAGGTCATGTTAGCCATGTTCCGAGTAAACCCCGAATTTTGTCTCTGCGTATACCCACCTACTAGTTGTTGAACCTTGTTTTGACTAGTCTAGTAAGTCCTGTGTTGTTGCTGCTGATAGGACTTGTTCTGCACAAACTCTCAATTTTTATTTCCTCCTCTTGATCTCACAGGTCCTCCTAACGCTTAACCAACCTTCCTATGTTGCTCCCAATGCTGTCGGGAGCTCAGCGCCTCGCGCTTTAGTACAAACACACTACTACCGAGGCATATGATGCCTCTACTGAGACATCACCTTTCCCCTCACAGCGAGGCTCAAACCCCACTCAAACCGTCTGGCTTTTGTTTCATCAGTAGGTATCACATCCATGGAGTGGCGAAAAAGCTTCTCAAACTTGGCTGCATATTGGATAACATTTATGCTACCCTGCTTCAAATTCAGAAGTTCTTAAAGCATAGCTTGTTTCACTAGTACTGAAAAATATTTTCCAAAGAACAGCTCCTTAAACTGCACCCAGATCATCACTGTTACTTCTTGGGTAGTCTTAATAACATCCCCTCTCATCTGGTGAGCGACCAGAGCAATCATGTCACCGTCACTGGTGATCTCCATAGTATCGTACAACTTTTTCATCTATTTTAGCCATACCTCTACAGCTGTTGGGTTGGGTTCACCATTGAACACCGGAGGACGCTGTCTACCGAGGTTTGCCAACAACATACCTCAAGTCATTGCTGCCCTTGGTAATGTGTTCAACATTGGAGGCGATGGGTACAACTAGTATGACATTTGTTAATAATATGCTATGTGTGGTGGGTTAGGCGCCTGTTGCTACTCAAGTGCTTTAGATGGCGATGACAGTACTTGTTGCGATGGTGGTGGCGGCAGAGGTGGCAGAAGTGGTGGTGGTATTCCCTGTGGTTGAGGTTGAGATCGTCATCTTAGCAACCACAATAGCATGGAACAAGTGTGCTAACTGATCTGCTCACGGCATGATGTTAAGGTAGGTGATAGTGTTGACGGGCGGGGGTAGGTTGTTAATGTTACTTTGGTCAAGTGTCTCATCGACGACTTGACCGCCATTACCATTATCGTTGTTGGTCCCGTTCATGGTTCCTTGGGAAGTCATTCTGTGTAATTTTGAGTTCAATTTAAAAGGGATAGTTTGAGTCATGTCGTTTATCAAATAAAAAGAGTAATAAGTAGGTGCAAGTGCAGGATTTAAACAAATACAAGTAGAATGACATAAAACAAGTCAACAACAACTATCGCACTACTGTCCTCTACCTATCCTTTGTTAACTCACAATTGTAACACTTAATTAAAATCAAGTCAAACTAGCGGACGAATAACAAAACACTCGGTCATGTGATCTGCCCATCTACCCAAGGTTGCGGGGTGGTTAAACCTAGGTTTGATACCAAATTGTAATGCCTCAACTTTTGGCACGTTAATTTTTTATTTCTTTTAATTACCATTTTATCTGTTAAAATAATTTATTAAAAGAAAATCAAAATTTATTCATTAAGTAAAATGAAACAACTTTTAACAACTAAAATAAACCAAGTTTGAACAAAGAAAATGAGTTTATAACTGAATTAAACTGAATACCCTTATGGGTTTATAACTGAATTAAACTTAAACAAAGAAAATGAGGTTATGTAAGGGTACGACAGTCAGGTGATGATCTCCATTTTGGTTGCCTTCGGCTCGACTTGCTCCACTGGGTCCAATATCTGCACATCTATATTTGTCATAAAACACCAGAAGCAGAGAAGTTGCACTGATGAGTTTTGACACTCAATAGAAATGGTTACCCGAAATCGAACCCAAAGGCATAACACATACAACATGATAAAATAGTAACAACAGATCAAAGTACGATAAGATGCAACTCATGCTGATATGATCAAAAACAGTAAATAACACATTAATATTTTAAGTTTATTCTTTTCTTTCTTTTAACAGGGTGACGCTTGGTGGAAATCAAACTCACGTAAAACACGGTACGACAGCTAGTGGAAATCTAACCCACTTTGGAAATCAAACCCGAAGTACAACATAAAGGAGAATCGAACCACCAATCATCTTAAGAATTAAACCCGGAACAAAAGTCAAAGAGAATCGAAACACCAACCAACTTGAGAATTTAACCCGGAACAAAAGTACAGGAGAATTGAACTACCAATTATCTCAAGAATCTAACCCAGAACAAAGAACGAATTCAGAGGATTTAACCCATGAAAATCATCTCGAGAATCTAAGCCAAACTTGTTAGGAAATATGTTGATTCCTTCCATGTTTGTATCCGTAATTATAGCTTAGGATCTGTAATTATAGCTTAGGAATATTGTGATTGTATTCTTATTCTTTTCCTTGTTTAGCTTTTCTCTCCCTATAAATTGGGACATGTATTTGTAAGTTAGGTAACTCAATTCAATACAATTTTCTCTTCCAAATCTTTACATGGTATCAGAGCTAGGGTTCCACACCTAGCATTTTTTTAAGCCACCGTAATTCCCTTTGCCAACCAGCATCTTTCAATTCCAGTCTACTGCAAAAACGAATAAGCACAGTCATGGCTAACATGCCACACTTATCTAAGGGTAATGATGATGTTTATGCAAATGTCGCAGGTTTGTATACAGCTCCTTCTGTCAATTTTGGTTCCTCGAATTGCTGGATTTTAGATAGTGGTGCCACGGATCATATTACTTCAGATTCTTCTTTATTTCTTCATTCTCGTCCGCCTCATGCACCTTTTGTTAAATTACCCAATGGTTTCACTATACCCATAAACTCCACCGGGACCCTCTCTTTTAACAAATATATTGCCTTAAAAGATGTCCTACATGTGCCTTCTTTCCAATTAAACCTATTGTCTACCAGTAAAATTACAAAGTCTTCCAATTGTTGCGTGATCTTATTTCCGGATTTCTGTGCTTTGAAGGACTTGGCTACGGGGAAGATGATTGGCTGGGGTAAGCAACGTGGCGGCCTCTATTACATCTCCTCAGTTCATCACACGCCAACCATTTGCCACGCCTCCAACCCAGATGCTACTTGGCACCACCGCCTTGGACATCCATCTCCTGCTTGTTTGCGTTTTATTTCCAAGTCTAATAAGTCTATTAGCCCTTTTGACAATTTTTGTAGTGTTTGTCCTATGGCTAAACAAACAAGATTGCCATTTCCATTAAGTTCAATTTCTTCTACCATACCTTTTCACTTACTTCATTGTGATATTTGGGGGCCACATAGACACCCGACACATTCTGGTGCCCGTTATTTTTTAACAATTGTGGATGACTTTACTCGTTGCACATGGGTGTTTCTTATGTCTCATAAATCTGATGTTGCGCCATTGATTAAATCTTTTGTCAATTTTGTTCCCAACCAATTTAACACTCAAATCAAATTTTTGCGCAGTGACAATGGCAATGAATTTCTTTCCCTACGTTCATTTTTAATCTTTAAAGGAATTGAATTTCAAAGTTCTTGCGTTTCCACTCCACAACAAAATGGCGTTGTCGAGCGCAAGCATCGTCATATATTACAAGTTGCTCGTGCTCTTCTTTTTCAATCAAATATGCCCATTCGTTTTTGGGGAGAATGTGTGTCCACTGCTGTTTATTTAATCAATCGATTACCTAATTCCCTACTTTCTCACATTTCCCCTTTTGAGCGCTTGTATGGACATCCACCACCTTACGACCACCTTCGTGTTTTCGGGTGCTTATGTTATGCCACTGTTGTCCAAAAGATTTCTAAATTCGCTCCTTGAGCAAAATGTTGTGTCTTTTTGGGCTATCCTACTGGACAAAAGGGTTATAAATTGTTAGACTTGGAATCACACAAAATCTTAGTTTGCAGGGATGTCCGTTTTTATGAGAATATTTTCCCTTACAAAAAGATACCTTCCCCAAATACCTTCCCCAAACCTGCTCCCAACCTGCATTACAACCCATCTTCCACCCACGACATTGATCCCCTTACCCATGATATTGCCCAAGACATTGACACGCTTGATCCTCTTGCACAAAATCTTACCCATGCCACTGAGCCTCTACCACCCGAGCTCACTCCAGATAATCCCGCACCCTCTCCTACCCCTTCGGCTATTCCTACCCCAGCTACCATATCCGCCCCATCCCCCTCCCGCCAGTCAACTCGGCCTCGTGCCCCACCCAAATGGCATACCGATTATCAAATGCATTTTGCCAACAGTACTGCTTCCCCGCCATCATCGTCCCCTGTGTCATGTTCTTCGAAAGGTACACGACACCCTCTCTTTTCTTTTTTATCTTATTCTCGCCTTTCTCCCTCCCATTATTCCTTTCTTACCTCTATTTCTAGTATTCGTGAGCCCACTACCTATGATCAGGCCATTCTTGATCCGAAATGGCAGGCTGCCATGCAAGCCGAACTCGACGCTCTTGCTCGAAACAACACTTGGTCCCTTGTTCCCCTCCCTGCCGATCATAAACCCATTGGCTGCAAATGGGTTTATAAGATCAAGTACAATTCTGATGGTTCTATTGAACGATACAAGGCCCGTCTTGTGGCTAAGGGCTATACTCAAGTTGAAGGCGTTGATTACTTGGAGACTTTTTCTCCCACTGCCAAGCTTACCACCGTGCGTTGTCTCTTGGCCGTGGCTGCCTCTCACAATTGGTTCATTCATCAAATGGACGTTCATAATGCTTTTCTACAAGGCGATCTTGATGAGATTGTTTATATGGATGTTCCCCTTGGTCTTCTCCGACAGGGGGAGCATATGGTATGTCGGCTCAACAAATCGTTATATGGTTTAAAGCAGGCTTCTCGTAATTGGTTTGCCAAATTTTCCTGTGCTATTCAAAAGGCAGGTTTCATCCAATCAAAGGCAGATTATTCTCTATTTACCAAGTCTGATAGCAACACATTCACTGCCGTTCTTATTTATGTGGATGATATTATTGTCACTGGCAATAATGCACAAACAATTAAGTCTCTCAAAGACTTCATTTTTCAGCAATTTTACATCAAAGACCTTGGCGATCTCAAATATTTTCTTGGTATAGAAGTCTCCCGTTCCCAAAAAGGTATTTTTATTTCACAAAGGAAATATGCGCTGGATATTTTGAGTGATGTGGGATTACTGGGATCTCGTCCTACTACTTTCCCTATGGAGACATATTTGAAACTAAGTCCTGACGAGGGGGACCCATTACATGATCCGACCAAATACAGAAGATTGGTCGGGAGATTGATTTATCTAACAGTAACAAGGCCAGACTTGGCATACTCTGTGCAAATCCTCAGTCAATTTATGCAAAATCCTCGAAAACCACATTGGGAAGCTGCCTTAAGAGTTCTACGGTTCATTAAAGGGAATGTTGGTCAAGGATTATTTTTTCCTTCTTCCAATGATGTTATCTTAAAGGCTTATTGCGATTCAGATTGGGCAAGTTGTGAGATAACTCGACGTTCAATTTCAGGATTCTGTGTATTTCTCGGAGATGCCTTAATATCTTGGAAATCAAAGAAGCAAACCACTGTGGCTCGTTCCTCCGCTGAAGCTGAATATCGAGCTATGGCTGCGACTTGTTTGGAAATCACATGGCTCCGATACATTTTACAAGATCTCAAAATTCCACAGAGCAAACCAGCATCTTTGTTTTGCGACAATCAGGCAGCTCTACACATCGCTAAAAATCCTGTTTTTCACGAACGCACAAAACATATAGAAATTGATTGTCACATTGTTCAGGAAAAGTTACAAGCCAGAGTAATTGCACCATCCTATGTTCAGTCAAGATCTCAACTTGCAGATATCCTCACCAAACCCTTGGGCAAGGAACAATTTCACTATTTAAGCGGCAAGTTGGGACTTCATGATATTCACTCTCCAACTTGAGGGGGAGTGTTAGGAAATATGTTGATTCCTTCCATGTTTGTATCCGTAATTATAGCTTAGGATCTGTAATTATAGCTTAGGAATATTGTGATTGTATTCTTATTCTTTTCCTTGTTTAGCTTTTCTCTCCCTATAAATTGGGACATGTATTTGTAAGTTAGGTAACTCAATTCAATACAATTTTCTCTTCCAAATCTTTACAGAACTATCTGGAGAATCAAACCCAAAACAGGTAGTACGATGGTTGTAATTCATTTCGTCTCACTTTTTACGTTCGTTCAGATTTTGCCAACTCAATCAGATCTCCACAACAACTATAACAACTATGCTGACACATATTATGATCGAAAATCTCTACAACAAGTATAACAATTGTGCCGACACATATTACGATTTCATAAACACACCAAAGTCAGATCTACGGTATCTCGGCTCACACGAAATTTCATGGAGACTCGTAATCATAAAACTAGTATAGTGGATAATTGTCTAATATGTACATGCATTTTTTTGGACAAATTGAACAATCTGATTCAATGCCCATGGGCCCAAATAGTAAGTTAAATATTTTGGAAAATTTATGTTTTTCAACAGATCGCTCAAGCGACCCCAACTCGCTTAAGCTGCAATAGGCCTTCTGTTCAAATTTTGTAAAATTGAATTTTCTTGCGGCTCGCTCGAGCAATCTATTAAAGTCATTTTATCCTTTATAGTAAATTGGTTAATCATTTTGGAACAACTTCAATAATATTTTTTGATAGTCATTTACTTCATTGGAGCCAGTCATTAATTTTTTTTTTTGCTCGATAAAAGAGACTGATATGGATTAAATGAAGAAACTACAAGCTATGAAGACAGGGCTCAAGAATTGGAACAAAGAGGTATTTGGCATTATTAAATACAAGGTTGAAGAATCTGAGAAGGAAATCAATCAATGGGACTTGTTTGCAGAAAATAGAGCATTGTCTGAATTGGAAATAAATAGAAGAAATACAGCAAAAACACAATATTGGAAGGCCAGCTGGCAACTTGAGACATACTGGAGACAGAGATCTAGGTGTAATTGGTTTAGGTATGGAGACTGAAACACAATTTTTTTCAAGCCTTGGCCAATAATATATTTAGAAGAAACCTCATTGCCTTTATTATGATGGAGAGAAGAAGGATAGTGGTCCCATCTGAACTCGAAGATGCAGCAACTAATTATTTTCACAATCTATTTTTGGAGCAGTACCCAATGAGTCAAAATTGGAAGGCACATTTACAATGACAGTCCTTACTGAACCAGCACTAATTTTGGAGGCTCCATTCCAGGAAGATGAGATTTTGGAAGCCCTAAAGGCATGAATGAAATACAATCAAGACCCTAGGTCTGAATGGATTTAATTTTTCCTTTGTAAAAGATGCATGGGAGGTGATCAAGGAGGATGTGATGAAGTTCTTCAGGGAATTCTACCACAATGGCATACTTTACAAATGTATTTATGAAACTTTCAATGAAATAAATGACTTGCTCCAAAAACGTTACTAGATTGCACGAAATACGGTTTAGATGGGCGTGGGAGGCAAAAACAGGGGCAAAGATAGCAAGGTTTTGGATCTGATATTTTCAAAGTTGATTTGTGGATACTATAAGCTGGAAGTTCTAGGGAAGGCTCAGGAATTATCTATGTAGCTAGGAGTGTAGCTAGGGTAAAGAGGGTTGCAATTTCTTACAGTGTGCCAAAAACATTACTGGGTTGGAAACTTGACAGCACCAAATGAACTCCTGTATTTTCAGTCAATATATAACATTGTCTGCCTTTCGAAAAGAATTAAATGAATTGCTCTGAAAGATTAAATGACTAATTTCAATAGAGATGTTATGACAAATATGAAAAACAAGAAGAAATAATCAACAAGAAAACGAAAAGACACAGAGATTTACATGGTTCCGAATAAGCAATAGCTTCAACGTAAGTCCACGGGAGGAGAGAGATTGCTTTCATTATGATCAAGAGAGACTACAAGGGTCGGCTGTGTTCCGAAACCCTAATTTAAGGTACCCAATCAATTTGATTTTGACTAGCTTTATAGGGATTTCTTATAGGAAACCATATCTTTCATATTTATAGGAAACCCCAATAATAGGAAAGAATAACAATCCACAAAGAATAGGAAAATAAATCTCCTAAAAAATAGATAAGGATATGCACCACCATCCAAAATAGATTAGGGAAATAAATCTCCTAAATCTTATCATTAGGATTTTCACTCATACACTTATTACCGGTAGTACTGCACCTATTACCGGTACTGCTACAAGCTGTCCAAAAAATAGCAACTTTTACTACCGGTAGTACTGGTCACTACCCAAAAACTGAACTTCCTATTGCCGATAGTTTCAACACCACTACCGGTAATACCAGCTACTACATACTTTGCTTCTTCAAATTCAAGTCACTTTTCAACAAGAGACTTACTCCAAAAATGTTACTGGAGTTGCACCAAAATAATTAACCAATCTTCTCTAAAGGATTAAATAATTTGCTCCAATTAATTAACAAATTGGTTAACAAATTCACATTTCCTTCAAATAAGAATTTGAGATGAAATACTTTTGGGTCTATAATCACCAAAAAGTAATTTTACATCACAAGAGAATATTGGATAAGTTTAAGCAAATTTCTACCCAAGTTCATGTTCCATAACTTGATGGGGCCAATTTATAAGCGTTGCCAAGGCTTATGGATATTGGGGCCCAAAGTTATAGCCCACGCCCTCATATTTTAGATTAGAGTTTGAATAGCCAATTCGTGAATATAGCCCATGTTTATTGCCAAAATACTCACAAAAAATAAATTTAGGACATATAAAACTTTTTAAAAAACCCATGAAACAATACGATTCCAATTTGTATTTATTGATAAACAATTTAAAAAAAAGTATTATTTTTCATTTTTCTTGTGTAAGTGCGGGTGTGATAGAGTGCAAATAAAATTTTAAATTAGTATTTTTTTGGTTAAAGATGGGCGATATTATTTTGTATTTTGTATTTTTTCATTAAATTTTTTACATTTCTTCATTCATCTCAACGATAGGAATCAAAAAAATATACAAATATGAACTGAAATTGAAAAAAGTCGAAATAAAACTACGCTAAAAATACTAAAAAGAGTAAAAAATTATCTTTTTGAAACTTTTTTCATCTCTAGTGAAATGTGACTTTTGCTCTCATATTTTTTTTTTACTTCCTAGGTTCTTTTCATCAAGGAAAATGATTAATCCAAGAAATTTAACACGAATGTGGAAAAAATTGAGAAAAAATAACTAAAAAAATAGTGACAACAATACCCATTAATTTAGGCCGAAGGTTTTTTTTCTCTTTGCTCAACAAAAGAATTTCATAAACCTCTGCATGCAAAAGAATTTGTACAAAGATTAAAGGAATTTGAGGTAAAAAGAATTTCTATAAACCAATATATATGAAGGTTAATATTTTTAAAAAGATATTTTTCTCTCAAAAAATGGTAAGTTTGACAAGAATCATATCTTGATAATTATAGCAAGTTCATGCAAAATTTTATTCAGTTACCAAAACGAATTATATATAATCGAGGATTAAATATTATGTATTCTTGAGGAAATAAAGAAACTCCACAGTTTTGTGTGGTTAATTCAAAGAGCAGAAATCAGTAAAGTCTAGCTAAGGTATTTTCTTCAATTGTTTTTCTTTCTTTTGTTATAATTAGTATGGGTTTCTACCTTCTATTTCGCCCTTCTCACTCTACGGCCATGTTCTTCCTCTGCTTCAATATTATTCTATTTTTTGAGTTATGGCTTCTTTGTTTTCGCTGATATTTTTTCCTCCATCTTTTCTTTACGAAATAGTTTTTTTAATCGGTAAAAGAAATTTGCAGTAACTCGTATGCCGCTAGAATATGCATGCCCCAGAACCCCAAAAGAATAATAGATTGGCAACATATCAACCAATAATATGCCACTAGATTGGTTATACAGTGGTTTTAACTGACTTTAATTGGGCTCCCGCTAGTGAACGATATGATTGGTTCTTCAAAAATTATTCAAGGTGTGCAAAAGGTAGCCCCGATGCTCTGAGTTATCAAAGAAATTTCTAAATGTCGAGATTGTCAACATATGAGAATGTGAGAGTGTCGTGGTTATGCATTTAAAGCTTAGGCCCTAATTAATCTATGCAAAACTATTTTCTTTTCCTGAGCAAAAAAAAAATGCCGAGGTTTTTCTTCTTCAAGAAATTAAAACATGTGTTGTGATCCTTAAAAATTTGCAGATGGGTCGAGCAAAACTAAGCATGGAACTCATAAACAGTGAAAAAGCCAGACACACAACCTTCCAAAAGAGAAAGAAGGGTTTGAAGAAGAAGACCTATGAGCTAAAAACCCTATGTGGTGTTGAAGTGTGTTTGATTATTTTTGGACCTAAAACCGACGGCTGCCTCTCGGAGCCTGAAATTTGGCCCCAAAATCGTGAAGAAATTCAAGAACTTATAAACGTGTACAGAAAACAATCGATCGAAGATCGTAAGAGGAGGACGAGTGACTTGTCCAATTTTTTTGAGGATCGGAACAGAAAAATCGAAGAAGCGACATTGAAGTTGAGGAGGAAGAACAATGAGGCCAAGTATCCTAGTTGGGATGATCGGTACAATGATCTGTCCACGGAAGATCTCAAGGAACTTTTAGCTATACTGGAAAACAAAATTCAACAAGTGAAAGCTAGGGTTGATCAGTTCATCAACTATAACCCTAGATTTGCAGCACCGGCTATGGTGGACCCCATAAACATGGAATCATCAAACCCTAATGATTCTTATTTCATGCAAGGGTTGTTTACTAGAAGAGACATGCAACTGGAAGTTCTACATGAGCAAAAGATGAACTCACACGGAGGTGACCTAATTCCGATGCATCACCCATTCTATCAGCAAAATCATCAAACACTTCAGTTTGACGAATCTAGTAACAATTTTGCGTCCAATCCCTTTGACAGGAAAATCTACTACGATCCATCGATGGTTGGGATGAATATTGATAATGTGGTGGTGGAAAATAATATTTCCCAGCCGCCCCCGACAATGGGGTACTATGATTCAAGTACGATACAACCATTTGTAGCGCCTTTTGTGCAATATCCGATGCTATCATCAAATGCTTCTTCTCAAATGCATTGTTCTCAGATATGGGATGAATACTATCAACTCAGTCATATGAAGCAACAAAACTGAATCAAGGTATACGTGGGTTTCTTAATGGTAGAGTTGGTGGTGGTATTATATACACTTCGGGAACTTCTGTACTATACAAAGAATTTTCTGGCTATCCATATCAACTCGGCTTGCAGCAGACAAAAGACGCACATTAACTCAAATTACGATAAAATGACCTGGTTTGACAATGAACAAAGACTGCGCGCGGAGTTTTGCTTCAATATCTGCTCAACCTATGTGGAGTAGAAGGAAGTATCCTACAAGAAGTAATCCACTCTTTTTAATTTGTTGCCTATGTTTAACTTTATTATTCGGGGGTTTGGATTCATTTATCATTGTTTGTTAATTATATTTTGCTAGGGTAGCATATTTATTGTTGGTTGAACTGACTTAATTCGTGGCACTATGGCCTTCCGTATACCAATTTATTTACCTTTTTCGAATCAAATAACAAAGCAATTTGTTATATAAACTTTTGCCTTTTCACCGCGATCGATTTGAAGATCGCAATCAGTTCTTTAATTGATGAAATTTTTCAAAACACTACACACAAAAATACTTTTTTTTTTAATTTGAAAAGTAACATAGTTTTAAAAACTTAAGTAAATTTGGGACTTGAGGTGCCGTGTTTGTCGTATACTCGAATGCTAGTATCGATGGGATTCGGGTCGGGTCGTTGTGTCGCCCTTTGCCTGTTTTCTTTTTGGTTGGTTTTATATTTTCTTTCTCGTTAATAAAATTCTTCTCTTTGCCGTTTCGAAAATAAAAAAAACATAAATCTTATGTTCTATCAATTCTTATAGAGTTAGTCCATACATGATAAAAATCTTAGCTTTAAATGAGCCCCTGTATGTGGACGATATGATTGGTTTTTCAATAACTAGTCAGCATTCGACTGGGATAATCTCAAAATTAGCCAGATACGTCAGTTATAAAAAAAATAAACATAAACAAATTTAGACTAAAAGAGTAGTATAATATCGTACATCACTCTTTTTTTTTTTTTAATTGTCACATATATTTACAAGTGGTGCATGGGGACATTCTCATGCATGGACCATATTCTTCATGTGCTACAATATGATTATATACATATATGTATATGTACTTATATATACATGTGACTGATTTTCTTTTCCTTTTTCCACATATTTACATAATCAGCCTTCTTCTTGTCAGCAATTTATACATGTCTGACTTATTTTATTTTTCTTCACATATTTACATAATCAGCTTCTTTTCTGCAAATATGTATTGTGTGTGTATATATATAGACACACACACACATTAAGTGGGATTTCAATCAACCACCTACTTTGACGACTAATGTATCGGAGTCCATAACCGGCCTATCAACTTCATTATCTTGATGTCCAGAATCTTCTGACTGATTATTTGTATTTGTATTATCGTCCATTTCTTTGAGTTTTCCATAAAGCACCAGCAATGTTGCCATTATTATGAAGACTATTCCAGCCAAGCTGTATGGAATAAAATACACAAGTAAATAAAAAGAACAAGGAACAAAATTTGGATATTAATTGAAAAAATTGCTAGTAATGTAGAAAAACCCCATTTCAAATATTTTTAAAAAAAATTATCCAAAAGTATCCCTTGCTTATAAAGAATTTTTAATTAGATAAAATCTGAGAACACAGACTCTTATATATTCATAGATTCAGATACAGATGTGTTCAAAATTTTCTGAATTTGTGCACGAGAATTGTGTACCTAAACTTGCTCTTTTAATTACAAGTGATTCATACCTTGTTACATACAATTTCTCATCGAGAACCAAAGACCCAACCAATGCCATGAGAATCAGCCCAATTGGACTGAAAGTGGAAATAAACAATGGACCCATTTTTGATATGCACCATGTAGTCATAGTGGTAGTCAGCCCAGAGCCAAACACTCCCTACAAAATAAATAGAATAGTCAATTCTCTTTAAAATAAACATAACAAGTACAACTAGGTAGAGGATTTCCTTCTTTCTTAATTGAACCCGAGTACAAAAAGCACTTCAATTTTTATTCTTCATCTCAATAATTAATGGTGCAAATTTAAATAGCAGAAAATTCGAATGTTTAAGGTTCTAAATTCGAAGTAAATTTTTTGATTTGTCATCTAAGGAAAAGAAAGGCAGAAATAAAAAAGCAATTATTCCTTGAGAACTTGTCAAACGAAGACGCGCGGGCTTGAATTTCTCTCTCTCACACACACATAGAGTCATGACTGTTATATATGTTTAGTGCAAATGCATGCTCAATAAATATTACCACAAAAGATGCAGCCCAAAACCTAATATTCCAACCAAGTTTCCACTGCTCCCAGTCCCTCTCAACGCATAAAGCATAAATCACAGCCTGAATTGCCGCCATCACATTCATCGTAAATGGTATAAAGAAAATATTGTCGTGGCAATCCTCTTCGAACTTCGCCTGCAAAATCATTACCAATAAAAAATATCCAAGAAAAACATATACATATTGTTTTATATATATTGTAAAAGGTCACCTGAATAGTTAGAAAACTCGCAAAACTAAACGTGGCGATCATCGCGAGAGCAAGGCCAAGAAATGGATTGTTGGGGTGTGTTGTTTTATGATAGTGTTGAGGGAGAATGCTAAATTTTGTTGGCGAAATGTCGATCTCTATGCGTTTGTAGAAAGCAAGTAGCATAACTCCACCAATGCTCAACATCAAGCCTACCACTTTGATTTTCCCTGCAAATTTTCCATATTCCAACCTCTCTAACCTGCAACTGTATATATTATGTGCAATTATTACTGAAATAATCAAACCCCAAGAGTATAAATTTAAATATCCAAATCGAGTTAACTATATGTTTGATTAAACATATCGTGCACTCGGGTGTCAATCTAGTTGGGATTTTGATTTGGATCAGCCTATGTACACCTCGACTGATCTTTGAAAGATGAAGATTGCTACTATATATTGATGTTGTTTAATTATGGATGATATTTGCCTCTCGTATCCAGTTTTGGAGCTGAAGATATCTGATATTGAGGATTAGGGTGCTGATGTCCACATCCATTTTTCTTCTATAGCTTAGCCTAATTATGCGGTTTTTCCATTTTAACTTGTGGCCACACATTCAGGATTTACAAGTCTTGTAATAGTCTTGGAGCTTTTGGTGGGTGGTCCACATTTAAAAGGGCAATTTTGAGTTTAGATGGGTGGTCTATTCCCTTAGTGAACCTCAAGCTTTTGGATAGCTCCTGCTTGCTTTTAATTTATCCTCCAGTAACCAAGTACTTTAGGCCTGATTGGATGACGCTTTAATTTTTGGTGTGATAAACAGTTTGGGTGTGTTAAATAAAACGAAATGACTCACATTAATATGGTATTTAAGAAATGTGTGTTAAATAAAAAGGGATGACTCACATTGATATGATATTTAAGAAATGAGTGTTAAATAATTCAGTAATTGGGTAGATGATTATTTTGGGATTGTTAGGCAAAGAGAAAATGTATTAAACTGTCAAAAGATATTTATTTTGGATGACATCTCGTCGACTTTTCAGTTTTCCATGCGGCTCAAGTAGCATATGTTCATTATGGTTTGTCCGGATGCACGCCTACCTAGTTAGAATTTAATTTCGATCGTTGTGATGCGCTCTTGCTTATTTTCTTTTAATCTTTGTATTCATTCCTAAATATTAAAAAATTCTTTTCTTTTGCTGAGAAAAAAAAAGGGATTGTTAACTACTCGATCGGTTAAGGAAAATTGTTCAAAAAATAATTCGATAATATTTGAAAGGTGTTCAAAATATAAATAATAAAATTACGCTTCTCTCTAACAACTTAAATTTTTAGATAAGTTGGCATGGTGGTTGTAGGTTAATAATATAATATATATGGTATCAGAACAGATAATAGATCTTGTATTCGAATCTCATTGCCTACCTAGTCATAAAATATTTACACGTGTTTAGTCTACTTATGGAAAAGAGTCTGACTATACGTGAGAAAATGTGTTGAGAATATAAATAATAAAATTATGCCTCTCTCTAACAGCTTATGTTTTTAAATGAATTAGTGGTTAACAATCTAAATCTAATAATAAGAGGATATATGGATATTTGTAAAAGGCATTATAACATGTGAATGTAACTTGTTTGTCAGTATCGTCTAAACCTTATCTATCACAAACTGGTTAAGGGCAACCTTTATAAGCCGGTTGTTAAGATTGAGTTAGGCCTAAGACAATTCTTATCTTTCAATCTAGTTTTTAAAGTTGAGTTAGACCCATTTTAGGATTGTTAAGATTGAGTTAGGCTTCTAACATGGTCTCAAAACTAAATTCGTTACGCAATTATTATGCACGCAGATCCTGTTATCTAACCCTCAATCGTTTTCACATATGCGTTACATGCACGTTTCGCATAAGGGAGCCACATCGCCTATGTTGGTTCTCCTTCCTCTGCGTATAAGCCTAAGGCAACCCTCACCTGTCAAGCCATTTTTGAAGATTGAGTTAAGCCCATGGACTTCTAACATTGCTCTTGCCAACCTCTCAGTGTTTAGGAGAAGACTGTTTGTTGGGGTGGAAGAACCACTGTTGGAGTCTATTATAAGAAGACTATTTGTTTGGGAGGAGAATCACTGCTGAGTCTTGCACAAAAATTGGAGGGTGTACATCTGTTTCAAAATAAAAATAAAAAAAAGATAGCTTATATTGGGCCTGGAATTCAGACCAAATATTCACCGATAAGTCTGTATATGATGAATGCGAGAACTCCATGTTCCTTTGGAAAAGAGAGATGATCGTTCTCAATGGGAGGGATGAAATGTGTTCCTTACATCAATCCTCCATTGAATCCTCTAGTCATTTGATGCTCCATTGTCCTTTTTCATGGAAGGTATGGTCTTTAATTATAGAGTGGTAGGATATGTTGAGGGTATTGCCCCCAATGGTGTTGTGAATTTGTACATTTCATTATGCTTAATATAATTTTTGCCTTTGCCCTTCACAAGAAAAAAAAAACAGTAAAATAAGAATTTATGGACACTTTTTGAAGGATATTTTTTTAAAAACTACCCTATCAAGTTACCAATGAAGCACTACCTTTTTAAGTGCCCCATTTGATTGTACCTAATGAAACATTTAGACTTAACCCCAATTTTTCATATTTAATTTATTCGCAGTAATTTTGATGGGGCATTTATTAGCGTCTCAAAAACGTAGGCTATAATAGGACAATTCTTTTAAGCATAATAATGTGTCGTTTCTATCACATTTAATTAGAAATCTTTGCACTTAAAGCCAAATCTATAGACATCAGCTTGGTCCCATTTATTTTTGGGTGGGGAGTGTTCGTTCTTGGAATAGTTTGCTTTGATTTTTTTTTGTTTCAATGGGATCATATCCTTGTAACTTTGTTCTGGTATAATTAATAATCTCAGAGTTTAGTGTATGTTTGGATGAAAGGGAGATTTTGGGGATGTCAACTATTTCCTGTTTTCTGGTGCAGTGCTATCTAGCATCTTGATCTAATTTTTTTTTTTATAAATAAGGTATCCAACAAGGTTAGGGCATATCCCATCTGTTGTTGATTAGTCTTTGATTTTGATTTAGTTGTTCCTGTGGATGCAAAATATTTGTCCTGTGAATGTTCCAACTTTGGGAAGCATGTTTAATTGTTTATGCTTGGGATGGGTGTATGCTACTGCTACTACTGCAGTTTTTGGGCTGAGTTTCTAAGTTTATTTGTTTCACTTGAAGATGTTCTTCCTTGGCTCCTGATATCTCTCTCAACATATTTGGAAAGAGGTTTTCAAGTCAAGTCACAAGAAGGATATCTACTGATGCTGCCTGTTGTATTGGTTCTGGTTTTAGTCTGGTATATAAGACCTAAACTTTTATGGTACATCTATGCTTTTGGCCTTGTATCTGTATTTAATTTAGAATATCTTATTGCCTTGGGTTGCCTTCTTATCACCCTTAGGTTGTTGGGCTCGAGCCTCGTGGCATAAGATTGTCGGCTTCCTCAAGTGCCAACCTTGTTTGGATGTGGGTAACTGTTTGTACTTTTCACCCTCTAATTTTTGTAATCATCATCCAATATATATGTGTGTGTGTATACACACACATCTATTTATTTTGCTGATCAAAAAAATTTCTTACTTGTTTGATCATCCTTTTCTTTTTATTTTCTTTTATTGTTTTTTAGTATAAAAAATGTTATATACATCTACTTGGAAGGTAAAAAAAAAAAATAGGAAAAATAGAAAGAAACAAAGATCGAAAAGCTTACGGTCTTGTATTATGCCTAATGGCAAGCCCAAAGAGAAAAGTGATGACTGGAGTAATGTTGATTATAGCTGAGACGAATGTAGCTGAAGCATAAGTCAAGCTGGTGAGGCACAAATTGTAATATAGTGAACCCCTGCGTAATTAGTTTTTTTAAGCAAATGATCAAACAATTAATTAGCATATGTTAAACATATTTCAACATAAAAGGTTTGTCTTTCTTGAACTTTTTGAAATTTGATTGACTATTTATAATTTTTTTGAAATTTCTCTTCGATACGAATCAATAATTCATAAAATTACTCTTATCAAAAAAAAAAATTCATAAAATTACTTAGCAAAAAAAAAATTAATTCATAAAATTGTTAAAAGACAAAAAATTGTAAAATATTTTTAAATAATGACAAATCCAGTGCTTTGGAACTAAACCCTTGAAATGGATTTATCCATATGTATCTATACATAAGGCTTCACTAATTACTTACCCAAGTAAGCCATATACAAATGTAAGACAGGCTTGCTTCCATGTTGGTTTTGTCGTGCTAGTAGTCCTGCAATTAACATAAAATCACATGCAAAAGTTTGAGTGTTTGTTTCCTGAGAAAGAAAACGCAAATTTAGCTATCAAGACCAACCTCATATTATGTAAAATTCTCGTACGTATCAGCATGGCTGAATTTAAGCACGATGATAGTTATTACAATTATTTTTTAAGAAATTTATAAATCTTTGAGACATCGGACATGTAACAAATTAGATTTAACGAATCACCAACACGACAACATCACTAAGAAAAAGCTAGGAACCCAATCAAGTTAGTTCCCTAAAATCCTACAATCATACGCCGCCAGTCAGCCGAGGAAAAACACGATGGGTAATGATTGGGTGTCACCTCCCACGCGATAACTTGGACATGCCCAAACAAAAGCAACACCCCTTTCTAGGTCGTCAGCCCATAAATACGACCTGGCGGCCTCTCCTATTGAAACAAAAGCAAATACAAAACACAAGTATACGACCTACTTGACCAGTGCATGACCTCCTATTTGATATCTGCTCACTAAGGGAAGGTTACTACTATTATTAAGAACTTCACTTTCAATCAAACAAAAGTTAGAAACAGATCTAAGTGGTCTATTAAATATTTCTCTTACGATTATCTAGAGACAGAAAAAGGAGAGATCTTCTTGGAAAGAAGAGGACACCGATTTTTAATTTTTACGTTGAAATTTGTATCTTGTTTTCGAAGGTTAATTAAAAAATTTTTGCTGAGAAACAAAGAAAAAGTTTAGGTGTACATCCATATGTATCGGTGGGCAACATATGAAAATTACCATATACATATATATATATATGCACAAATATATATATATATATATATATATATAGAGAGAGAGAGAGAGAGAGAGAGAGATTTATAGTAAATACCAGAAAAGAAAAAGAAGAAGAAAAGCAAACCTTAATTTGTAAAATGCGACAGGAGAGAGAGAGAGGGTGCCAAAGATGAACCGGTAAGCAACAAGAATGGAAGTGGGCATGGAATCGATAATAGCCATTTTGTAGAATATGTTGTTTGCAACAGTGATAAACTGTACAACCATCATAAAAAGGATAGGTTTCCGCCGGCGGGAGAAGAGGAGGTTATGATCATCAGAAGAATCCATTGCCAGAGGATGATCCAGGGGCACTGTATTGTGTAGGTGAATTTCGATGACTCTCTCTCTCTCTCTCTCTCTCTCTCTCTCTCTCTCTCTCACTCTCTCTCACCTCATCCCCATTTTGATCTTCTAGCAATTAAGCAGCTTAAATAGAGGGTGGAGAAAATGATGTGCTCTGCAAGTGGGTGGTGGCTGTCACAGATCTACGAGTTCAGACCATTTCACACTGACTATAGCTAACTGACAAATATTACGCCCTGGTCTTCTTGATTGATTTTGCTTCAAAAATTTTAAAATTTTCAACAGAACAATACTGCTGCTATAGATCACCACTCCAAATCCCACCACTTATTTTCGATGACTATTTTTTTTTTCCCTTTTTGTCTGGCAAAGAAACAAGTATAATGGCATCGGTACGATTAAAACTTGAATTCCAAGTAAGTTGGTATTTGAGAGGCCGATAATTATAAGCCCACAACTGTTTGTTTGAGGTGACATTCCCACGTTTCTTGGTGTTTGACAAAAGAGACCCATGCAATAACGAAAACCTGACCAAATACGATTATCATACAAAGAGAATAATTAGTTAAACCCAAGTTTTTTTCTAAAGGATTTTATTAAATTCAAATAGAAGGTTTAGGCCTTCCACCACAAGGTTTAGGGCACACCCATTTTAAATTCAATCCATTTGGTTTTATATTTTTTTCTCCAAAAAAAGAAAATATATTAATCTTTGGAAAAGAAATACGATGATTAAAGGGGAAACTTAGAATAAACGGCATCACAAAGACTAGAAAATCCAAAACAAGACTAGGATCAAAAGCTTGGATATCAAAACTGTGTGGCAAGGTGTCATCCCTGTTTCTCCCTTCTGTGTATTTACCTTTTAAAAATTAATAAAAACAGCCCAAAGGAATTGGTGTGGCGATCAAGGCTTGAGATTTAGGAATTTACTCTCTCTTAAGATCTCAGGTTCAAAACTTTTCAAGTGTTATCTATCTTTATGGAACTAGTCCATATAGAGTTTAATTGGCCCCCCGCTAATGAACGGTGATATTAATCTCCGGAAATTAGTTGAGGTGCGCGTAATTAACGAGGAAAAAAAAACCAATTCATTTGGTTTCATTTCACTTTTTTTTTTTTTTTTAGGCAGCGACGTGGTTTTTTGCACTTTGACATGCAAGTCGTTCACGTTTTCAGATAACGACATGCCAACTCATGCACGTTTCTAAGTAGCAACATTAGTTTTTTGCACGTTGACATGCAAGTCGTGCACCTTCTTAGGCAGCGACATCAATATTTTTTGCACGTCGTCATACAAGTCGTGCACGTTTCCAAGCAACGACATGATTTTGGCATGTCGACATACCAAGTCGTGCACGTTTCCAGGTAGCGACATACTAAGTTATGCACGTTTCTAGGCAGCGACATCAGTTTTTGGCACGTTGATATGCAAGTCGTTCACGTTTTTAGATAGCAATATCGTTTTTGGCACATAGACATGCCAAGCCATGCATATCATCCACGTTGCCTTGCACGTTTCTAGGTAGCAACATGGTTTTTTTCACGTTGCCTTACATGTTTCTAGACAGCGACGTCGTTTTTTGGCTTCATTCACTTTTTCTTTTTCTTTTTTTTTTTTTGCAAGGGAAAATTAAAAGAAAAAAGTGTTGCATTGCGTAACTAATAAATATTCTTTCTCAATTTTCAAGTTGTAAGGTGTTAGTGACTATGCATGAGGTTCTGCGCTACCCACGTCCTCTACTACTCTCTGCAATTTGTTTGTATTTGAGATGTCTAATTTCACTTCCTTCATTATCAAGGAAAATATTTTTTGCACAGAAACGTGTCAAAATTTTCTCTCTGGATCAGCCATTGGAGGCCACAATATTAAGGTTCTTGAATCAACCATGTCACGTGGGATGGGCCAGTGGGCGGCAGTGGCAGTACGGTAATCTTCTAGAACTGTACTTTTTTCGAAGTGATCGAGTTCGCTAAGGTATCTTAGATCCGAATACGGAGTATCCAACTAAATGTTCTACTCTATGTGTAGATTCCGTGGACCCCATCTCGTCAAGTTGCTTGGATTATTATTGGAGCCTCCTGGTCATGTGACGGCATTAGGTGTTCAACTCACTCTCAAACCTAATCTCGGAACATCGTTACGCGATGTTTCAATATTTATTTTCATCTCTCGTCACAAATTTTGATGAGAAAAAGTAGTGGGTCACAGAGACCACTGGATGTTCAGCTCTCTCTCTCCCTTTCTTGGAAAATTTATCATCAATAATATTAGAATACCGTCACGTGATATCACAACATATATCTCTTTCCATTACAAATTTACATCTCCATCTTGTCACAAATTTTAATAATGAAGAGTATACAGGCACCAAGATCAATACTGAATAACTTCTCCTCTCTAGGAGCTAAGGTAAAGTGAAAGTATTTAGTTTCTTTTCTGCTCGGTAAAAGGAATAACTTATAAATTTTTGGATGAGATTACAAAAATTAATATTAAAGGGAATCAAGAATTATTGACATCGGAACGGAAAGCACATTATCTCAACTAAGTTAGCACCCGAACTCTCAACTATAACGCATCTTTTAGACCCGAGAAACACCTAAAAATGGCAATAAGCCAACAAAAGAGACATAATATAAAGTAAATTCAGTGCCAATATACATATATGCCCCCCACCCTACAATCTGGAAATGTCAAAAGTAACCTAACTACCCACCAAAAGCCCAAAGGAAGTTTTGGTTTGTATGTGGGAGATTAAAATCTTTTAATTTCATCATCTATTTGGGGGATTAAAATTGTTTAAGCCTTACATAGTGTATGGCTTTTCATCTTATTAATAGCAGCCATATTGGAACATGTATATTCATTGTTTACAAACTTAGAATTATAATTTTAAAAATAGAATTACAAAGATTAAAAGAATATCAATTAAGCATGACAGCATCACAACTATCGAAACTCGAATCTCAACTATATTAACACCTGAGCGACCAACAAACTTAGAGTTGATGTTGCAATGATTATTATGGATACACTTGCATGAGTTATTAAAAATAGACGAAAAATAATCGATTAATTACTTAAATTTAAATTGTTTGGTTAAAAGCTTTGGAAGGGTAATTTTGGAATAAATATTTTAGGAAATTAGCATACAATTATATAATAAAATCAATACAGTGCAATGGAAACTTCTTTTGGTTTTATGGGGCCTAGCAGTAATCGGTCCGGGTTTGAATAATTTAGGCCTAGCCTTATTTATAAGCCCAGCAATAGGCCCAGCAGGATGCCCACTTATGAAGTTTTATCCATATCAAAAAGCCCAACAAAGTCAGGCCCATCTGTAGGCCTGGTTAGAAAAATTTTAACACAGTCCCAACCCGCAGTTCGGGTTTGATTTTAACTTGCCCAAGTTGCAAGGCAGAACTTCCTTCATTGAATGCAGTGATTATTTAAGAGCCGGCCCTAAACTCAAGGGGTGATCTTGGCCCGCTAACTTTTATCTTACAAAAACAAGCTCCCATGCTGTCGAAAGGATCACAATTACGGATAACTGAGAGTGAGTTTCATAATTTGTGTCCGGCACAAAGCTCACCCATATTAATTTCAATCCAACCTAGGATTAGTTATCGGAACTCAAACTTCTCCTATGTATCCCGGTTTCTTAATAATAAATTCAATCATGCAATTAACAAAGAATGGATCTCTTAAAACATACTATCTCAATCGATATTGTTTCGATGTTTTTCCAACATTGTAAAACAATACGATTTTAACAGTAAAATGTTAAGAGTATGCTTGGTATTATTTTGATCATATTTTATATTACATATTCTCATCTACTAGATTGGCAATTTATTTAATTATCAAATTTGGTTATTTGGAAATTAAGATACGACCTATCTTTCAAAAAACACCATAAATGTGCTTTTGATTTTTGAGGAGAAATTTTTCATTGCTAAATGGAAAATGAAATGAAAATGGCGAATATATTCAAACTTTTCAATAATTTTTTATTTTGATAACAAAAAAAGAATATACAAAAAAGTATTGATCATCACCATCTTTTTGATGGACGCAATTCATCTCCAAACAAAAATACATAGGGAAATAACTAATGTACGAGCCGAACAACCAAGCAAAAGATACGTAGATAAACAATTGACATACGATCGAACAAGCGCGATTGAATTGGATTTCTAGACCATTATATATATATATATATATATATATATATATATATATATATATATATATATATATAGATATATTATATTGTAGTGACTATACTGTAATTGGTACAGTTTTGGTGGCCATTGCTTCTTTTGAACCAGAGCATTCTATGTCACATTTGCTTGTTAAACAAATCCCATCCGCCACCTTATGCTCTCTATTCTTTCCCCACAACACACTGTATAGTCCTCCAACCAACAGAATTCCTCCTAATACACTGCAAACACAAGTAGAATTAATCAATATTAATTGGGTAAGAGTAACATTGACACAAAGTAATGAAATGAAATTAATCTACTAAAAATCAACAACTATTTGGCATAAGGCTTTGAAGTAGGGCATCTGTTTTGCTTCATCACAGAAAACATTTATTGATACGGGGACTTGTTGTGCACAGTGCACAGTAGAGTGTTCTACGCGTCAAAATGACAGTGACACTAATTTAGCCCCCAAAATGTTGTTCAAACAGCATCATTTTGACATGCATCACACCTTGTTGTACGTTGTGCGCAACAAAATTCTCGGTTCCACAATTATTGTGAGGGATAATAGGGTCCACTGAACTCGTGAACATAGGAATGTTAAATGACTCAATGCAAATGGGGTTTACTGCTCGAAACCCATTTGGAGTTTCTCATTTATACCTGACACGAGCTATGTGAGAACTGTGAATGTCACGTGGTGTTACTATCGTACCAAATATTTAAAATCTAACTAATAAAAATAATTTTTTATTTGGGAATAATAAAGAAATAAAAATCATGAAATTCACCTTCCCAAACTGATTCTCTCCCCAAAGAGGAAGGCAGAACTGAAGATAGTAAAGACCAAGGCCAATGGTTGGGACATGGCCAAGAACACTGGGCCCTTCTTCTCAATCACCCATGTTTGTAAGTAGAATGCCATTCCAGTCACCACCACTCCCTATCAAAAAAAAAAAAATTGCACGTACTTTCAAACTATGCATATAACAAAAGGAAATTAACAATATTACTGGCCAGATTTGCACTTTTTGTTTTAACATTACTGAAATCAGACAGACAGATATAAGATTGTTTTCGCCAAGAACTAGAGATGGAACATATGTCTACCGACGATGCCTCTCGGTTTGGTAAACTCTCTAAACTGTAGAATATCGTTGTGCAAAAATTGTTGCCGTTTGAGAACGGGTGGCCTGTAAAGCTTGTGAATATGGATTAGGGCTGCAAATGAACCGAGCCGTTCGTGAGCTTGGTTCAGCTCGGCTCGTTTAATTAACAAATCGAGTTCGAGCTTGAGTTTTAGACTCGTTTCGTAAACGAGCCAAGTTTAAGTGTCTAAAGCTCAACTCGTCTCGACTCGTAAAAACTTAGCTTGTTTTAGAGGCTTGTTAAATAAAGTTTGGCTCTGCTCGTTTAGAAACAAGCCGTGCTCGAGCCCAAATTTTACGTTCGTTTAGTTAATAAGCCGAGTTCGAGCACTCTAAATCTCAATTCGACTTAGCTCGTTTGTAGCCCTAATTTGGACTACCCATTTTGGTTTTTGGAAACTTTTCATTGATTTTCAAAACAAAATTCTATGTCCAAAATCTGGATTACCAGCTAGTATTGAGAGAGTGCTTACACAGTAAACCACAGCTAGGAGTCTGACATTCCATTCCAGCTTCCACTGATTGGGATCTCTTTCCAAAACAATGGCAATCACAAAAGACTGAAGTGTGCTAAAAAGGCACTGTAGAGTGGTGAGAAGTAACTTTGATGGGTAATTCTTTATCACTGGAACCTGTTTAATCAATTCCAACCCAAAAAAATTAGTAATATTATGACCTGCTTATAAATTCTTCTCTTTCTTTTTATTTTTTCCATTTTTTTACCTTTCATATATTCATTATCACATATATTTAGTTAAAGGGTAAATTACACTGACCGCCCTTGAATTTTTTGATAAATACATTGACCTCTGTTGTGGTTTAAAAAATTACTGATCCCTTGCTTTTGAAATTATTACGTTGTTACATCTCCAACCATTTTAAAATCAGTCAAATGTCATTAGTCAAGCTATTATAATTTTAGATTTTTTTTAGCAAACCAAACTACAACATAATTCAAATCACCTCTAAAATAGTGTATGATAAATTTTGAGTTTTTTTTTTTAAAATCAAAACTCAAGGAATCTTGAAAACTCTATCAGAATTTTAATTTTAGAGCAATCTCAAAAAGTCAAGGTAGGCAAAATCGGACGTGATAGAAATTACGTTACAATTTGTTTGGTTAAAAAAAAAACCCAAATTTTAAGTTTCAATAGTTTGACTTACGGCGTTTAATTGATTTTAAACAGTAAGGGAGATAACTGAATAATAATTTTAAAAATAAATGAACTTAGAGTAATCTCTCAAACTATAGCTAGGAACCTCAAAGGAGGTAAGTGTAATTTAACTTATATGAAAAGAATGTGTATATATATACCTGTAAAACAAGCCATAGAGCCCAGAAAGTATTGGCCATGAGCATGAGGAAACACCCTTTTATCCAAGTAATATGAGAAGCAGCAGGAGGTTGATGATGTCCAAGATTATGGTGGTGCCCCAAGAGGTGATGATGCAGCAAGAGATTCAAGGTGGGACCTCTATAAAATGCAATTGTTGTGACACCACCAAGGCATATTGCTATCCCTGCAACCTTTGCAATCCCAGCACTTGTCTTCATCCTCACCATTTCCATCCTGTAATTAGTGTTCCACATTTTCATCTCAGTCATGTCAGTTTCCTTCTTTTTTATCTCCCTCCAATTGTGAAATGGGGAAGAGGAAGGGGAGTCACGATTTGATGGAACCGGGACCCCATCATAGAGACCGTACATTATCGTCCTGATCTAGCCCCGATTCCACTCGTGACTTGGTGGGCTACAACTAATTTACCATACACCAAAATTATTCAACAATCCTTTTTCTTTTATAATTTATAGTATCTTGGCCAATTTACGTCAACTAGCGGAGATTCCATAAAAGCCTAAGCAGATTAAGCCTTGTATGAACTTATACCTGAGAGGTTTTGCTGAGAACTTAGGAATGAGCAAATTCTAAAGTCAAAAGCATTGACCACTAAACCAGCTCACGAGGGTTAATAATTTAAGAATCCTTGAACATTGGCACAATGATGTACAGTTCTCTAAAAATTAGTTGACTATGCGTAAATTTACCCGGACACTTTATATTATTAAAAAAACATGGGCACAACAGCCAACTCCAATGTAAATAGTTCTTTTCTTTCTTTTTTCTACAATTCAGAGTATACGGGACAATTTACGCATATCTCGACTAAATTTTGAGAACCAATCCTATCTATGAGCGAAGGGCTCATAAAAATTAACACCTAAGATTTCGGACTTAAAACCTTAAAAAAATCTTAAATATCATCCATATTATTAGTTAAAAGACTATGAATTTCAGAGTGAACCCCAAAAACTCGATGATTGGGCCAGAGAAATAATTGTTTTGGCAGTGCGAGGATGGGTCGCAGTCCCACTAAATGGGTGAATAGTGTCCCATGATGTTACAAGTACATATGTACATCGTATGCCACTACCTTATTAATTTCCTCCAACAGCTTATATTCCTGTCTCAAATAATACTAATCCTTTTGTCGTGTATGCTTCTTTCAATCATGTGATCAATATGTACGAATAATATTGTTTGTTCAGAAATGGAATGATTTTTTTATCCCTTCGACAAATTCAATGGTTATTACCAATTTGATAAGATTTTGTGCCCACGTGTTAAGGAGACAACAACCAAACATAGCATCAATTAAGATATTTTTTTGTTACTTCAATGAATCAAGATATTTCTTTTCTTTCTTTCTTTTTTTTTTTTTAACAAAAGTATCCCGTTTTATTTTTTCAGATAAAGCGAGCTGTCGGCCACAAGCCCGTCCTATGACTTACAACTCAAAAGGAGATTTCTGATGAGATGTGAGCATTCCCCATCACATGCATAGTACTCCCCTCGAGTCTGTTCTCGTGTTGGGGTTAGAGGAACATCCGAGATGATCGAAGACAAATTAAAAGATTATGCAAGATAGATATAAATAGATCATTCTTAGTTGCTTCTTGTAACATGCATGATGTTTATCTAACGTACTTTTGCTCTTTGTTAGTTTCTTATGAACAACTCTTTTTTGGTCTCTCGGTTGGTATATGATTGACGTCCGTCAGAGTACCAACTTTGTTGAGATTCTGTCAGGTTCATATTGATGTCGTCTCACCATTTTGTTCCTATTAATCATTGTTCCTTTCTTTTGATAGTAAAATTTTCTTCTTTTGCCTTTCAAAAAAAGATATAAATTTCAAGCCATTTATTTGTGTTAACTTCTAATATCGGATGGCTCTCGATTCTCCGAAACCTTTATGTGTACATACCCGGTAACCCGTATATTTATACATCTTTTTTTCTTTAAAAGGAGGCGTCTGTCTTTCAGAAAACAAGCCACAATCATGTTACAATAATTGAGAGCACAACATAGCCAAAAAAGGAAAACAAAATTTACTGTGAATGTGAATTATTACTGCCTGGAAAAAGTGGTGGGTGCGAGAGGATATTTTAGGAGTGTACTATTACTCCAATTATATACAAGAAAGGTTCTAAATACACACCCATCTTTTTCTCTCGACACGCACGCACCATCAACTTCACTTTATTAATAAGTAAATTATTAGCATCCAATGATTTGATTTATTAGATTAGAAAAGGATATCCCACTATTTGACTTTATATTTATGGTTTGAAAATTAAATTAGAAAATAAAATATATATGGAAGAAGGAGAAGAAGAAGGAGAAGGAGAAACTAAAAAAAATATATAAATAAAAAATTCATACCCGAATAAAATTGCGATGAAGAATGTAATGATCGGAATACAGTTTGTAGTTGCAGCAGCCAAACTTGCAGATGTATATATCAAAGCAACACCATATATGTTCAAACTTATGGAAATCCTGAAATAATAAACACAAAAGGCGTGATCGTTGCAAGATTTTCGACATCAAATTACACGTTTATATGATTTGAAATTTTTTTTATTAATTCTTAAAATGGGAGATAATTAGTGGTTTCAAAGGGAGGGAATAATGATACCCGAAAAGAGATAGCAGAAAAATCTTGCACAAGGTTCCAAATGACAGAGGTGGTGCATTTTTCCTGCACAAAAAACATGATAAGGTTACAAATCAATGCTTGACAGCCATATTTCGACCCGGATATTTTTAGGATATAGCTAATAACCAATAGCCTTGGTGAAACTCTTCCAATCAGCGATTGACTCGTGAAGTAAAGAGCATGAAGAGTGGAAAAGCCTTTAGACCCATGACTCCGATTTCACCGTTTAAAGGGACTTCGAAAAAAATAGCATCACAACAGTCGAATTCGAATTTCAACTAAATTGACACCTGAACGGCCGACAACCATCACAAAGGGACTATGAAGAAGAAGGGTAATACCATTCAAAGGCAGCGGCAAGAGGAATCAAGAAAACAGTTGCAGCAGCTTGTCGATAGAAGACGAAGATGAAAGTGTTCATACCCACATCAAATGCAGCTTTTGTAAGCAAAAACATGCCAGTATATAGAGACTGTATTAGAATAACAGCCAAATATGCCTTATTTGCTTCCATAATCCTCATCTCCTTCTTCTATATAGTTGACCTATATATCTAGCTATCTCTCTCAAATGGGTAGCTTATACTTTTCTATAACTGCTCACAAGAATCAGAAGCTAGCAAAGAAGATAAAGTTGAGTGGATTAATATTGCATGCCTCTTGTCTTGTGTATGTTAATTGAAAGACGTGGTAGGAGATGATACACCCCACACACATATATATACACATAAAATATATAGATACAGATGTATGTATGTATATATATATAGGCTGCTTTTGTTGGGAAAGTGAGGAACCACACAAAAAAGTAGTTAAATTTGTGAGTGGTATCTCTATTCCTTACGCATTCACTCCTATGCAATTTCTAGCTTTGATGGCTACAATAGCTATGTATGCCTTTTGTGAGGAATCTACAGGCGGATCTACAGGGACAACACGATGTCGTGCCCAATGAATGGACATCGTTCTAAATTTAAGACACGTGATCTGAACTGTTTATTTTATAATAGTTAACGCTTACAACGGTATTTAATTCAGAGACCGAATGAATTATATTTTTAATGGGTTGTTCGACGTCCAAAAAACATCAAGCTTGAAAAGCTCATTAATGGGGTATAGTTTGTGCGATCGATTTGTTTTCTAGGATTATTCTATGCATTGAGCTCGATGTAATTAACAGTTCAAACTATATTTTTAAGCTCGGAATGATGTCTATTTAATGGGCATAGTAAGTTGTTGTGTCTTATGGAACATCAAGCACTCGGGTTCCACTTAAAATAGATATTTTTAGGTCTTAATTATTGCACAAATATATACATTGCATAAAAAAAAAAAAATACAACACACACACACACACACACACACACACACACACACACACACACACACATATATATATATATATATATATATAGTGAGCTTCTATTGAGGGATCCCTCATTTTGTTAAAATGAGGAGCTCCAATTTTCTGATCAAATATTGATGATCGAAACCGTTCAATGTGTTTAAAACATATTTTTAAGGGTACCCACAAAAAAAACAGCTCAAAATAATATCGAGAATGGCGTGATCGAAGCAGTTTTTCATAAAACTGTTCCTGTTAGCATTTATGAACAACTACTTGGATCAAAAAAAATATAATATACACGTACAAGGAATTTTTTTTTAAGCAAAAAAATTATAAAATATATATTGAAGGGAAATAATATACACATATGCGATAGAGGGGATTGGATACTCAACAACCCCAGCTACCAAGCTTAAACCATCCCACCCAATACAGGGTCCATTTGGCCTGTGGTTATTATCCCCAATTAACACTTAGGGCCGTACAAGTTACAACGATTCAACAGAGGAAACCCCACTGGGCGCACGATCGCTGAGGGATTATATATCAGATTGTCCATGGAGAATCTAGCTTGCATGATCTGCGGAAAAACACCCTGAAATCATCTGAGTTTAATCTCCTCTTCCAACTTTTCCCAGCACACTCTCTTATGAGGAATTCTTCATTTTGCTAAAATACGGATCTTATATTTTTTAATCAAATTGTAATAATTTGAACCGTTTAATATGTTTAAAATATATTTTAAGGGTACTCATGAGGAATCGACTCAAAATATTATCAGGAATTACTAGATCCAAACAATTTTTCATAAATGCTCACATTAAATGATTCCTTATTATGATATATATATATATATATAGACGCTCGCGCGAGAGCCCCCTTATTTTGCTAAAATATGGATCACTCATTTTTTGATCAAATTTTGATGATCCGAATCGTTCAGTGCGTTTAAAATATGTTTTTAAGAATTTCCGCAAAAAGTCGGCTCAAAAAAAATATCAAAAATACCTTGATCTAAATAGTTTTTTATAAATGCTAACAGTTGTTAATTTGTATTTGTTTAGAGAGGATGGGCATCTCTAGAGATCTCTCTCTCAGACATTTGGGATCACTACAAATATAGATATACAAATTGATAAAGTTTGATTACACGATCATTAGTCCAACTTGCGTAATATGCATGATATTGGTGTCTCAAATTAATTAAACATTAAGTTGCACATGCAAATGCAATAGTTTTCTGATTGAAAAGTACAAAGGCAAGAGTTGGAAGTCACAACAACTTTGATCCAAGTGGATCACATTAGGATACTATCGCTATCATAGTATCGTTTATTTACTTTGTACATATGGATTCTTTATAGTAATTAAAATATTCAAGCCAGTTTACGTATATCTCGTTAATTTGTAAGAAATTAATAACAACATTGATTAGAAGGTGACCACTTAAAGTTAGATATAGAACGATCCCATCGAAAAGGAACGTGCTCAAAGAACAATTTCCTAGACGTAAGTTTTGACCACTAGATTAATCCCCTGAGCTATATATATATATATTAGATATAGAACGATCCCATCGGAAAGGAACGTGCTCAAAGAACAATTTTCTAGACGTAAGTTTTGACCACTAGATTAATCCTTTGAGTTATATATATATATATATATATATATATATATATATATATATATATATATATATATATATATATATATATATAGAGAGAGAGAGAGAGAGAGAGAGAGAGAGAGAGAGAGAGAGTAAGCTTCTATTGAGACATTCCTCATTTTGCTAAAATGAGAATCTCTCATTTTTCGATCAAATATTCATAATTGAAATCGTTCAATGTGTTTAAAACATATTTTTAAGAATACTCGCAAGAAATCAGTTCAAAATATTACCAGAAATGGCTTTGATCGAAGCAATTTTTTATAAAACTGTTTGGATCAAACCCTTCTTGATATTTTTTTGAGCCGATTTCTCTCGGGTACCCTTAAAAACATGTTTTAAATACATTGAACGGTTCCGATCATCAATATTTGATCAGAAAATAAGAGGTTCTCATTTTGTTAGATCCCTCAATAGAAACTTACTCTATATATATATATATATATATATATATATATATATATATATATATACACACACACACACACACACACACACACACACATATATATATATATATATTATATATATATATATATATATATATATATATATATATATAACATGCAATCCAATGAACTCTAAGCATTATAACATGTTTTTGTAATTAATCTATGTGCTTAAGCCAAATACCATTTGATAAATGGTTTTGGAATTTTGGAGTTAATTTTTTGGGCATGTCCCAGGTGCTATATGATCTTTTGGACTCTTAGGTGTCAACCTAGTTGTTATTCATGTTTCTCTCATAGTGATGATGTCATGCATGAGGTCCTTTTTAATTTTTGTAATTTATTTTAAAAAGTTAATAAGTTCTTTTTTTGCCGACAAAAAAAAAATATATCATTTGATAAATACTCACCGACTATTCTCATGCTTATCATATTGAATACTGATTTTGTCCTTAAATTATGCTATTCAGAACCGTGATTTATTGACTCAAAAAGTTGAAATTTATTAAAATAACTATTATTATTATGGTTTGGAGTTCTTTTCTTTCTTTATAGGGCTGTAGCCTTTTTTTGCATTAGACACATTTATCATGGTAGTTAATACTGATTTAATTATCCTTTTTTTTTTTTTTTTGCATTAAACACATTTATCTTGGGAGTTAATACTGATTTAACTATTAAAGTGGCTTTTCGTTGATTTGAAGTTGAGTGCATTAGACACATTTATCTTGGGAGTTAATACTGATTTAACTATTAAATTGGCTCTTTTCGCTGATTTGAAGTTGAGTGCATTAGACACATTTATCTTGATAGTTAATACTGATTTAATTGTCCTTTTTTTGCATTAGACACATTTATCTTGGGAGTTAATACTAATTTAACTATTAAAATGGCTTTTCGTTGATTTGAAGTTGAGGGTTCTTTGAAGATTTATTATCCTGTAAATTAATTTTTAAGTAAGAAGACAGATCCACGTGTTTGACCAAACTTGAGAGAAATATTTAAAAACAACCAAAGAAATTTAGCCACATACACGAGCATAAATCAATAAATTTGCATGAAGTTTTCTTTTGATAACTCAGAGTTTATTATGAGTACACGGCTAATCTCTGAATGATCAATCTCAATGTTCACTTTTTTTAACTCAGCAAAAGAGAATTTTATTAATCACAGTAAAATATTATAGTGATTAATATATAGGGCTTCAAACAAATGCATTACAACGATCAAAACACGCATTCTAACTATTTTAGCACCCGTGCGAACAATCATCTGCCTCTTGAAGCCAAAACCCCCCAACATTAGCAAGAAGCCAACCAAAAAGTAAGAAAAACCCCCAACATCCATTTGTTGAGATTCAGTTAAAAGCAGAGCAAAATCTTATATGAATTAGCCCGATAAAAGTTGATAGCAACTGAAAGAATTTCGAACATGAGATCTTATATAGAGGGAGCAAACCCCCAAGTCTCAAGCTTTAACCACCAAACTAATTTCTTGTGGTTCAAAAATATGCATAATATTACTACGATATACATACCCTAGGGTCTTCTTCAGTTAGCAATGAAAATATCTAATTTTCCTGCATTTTGTCTATATTTAGTTAATTAGCAGAAAAATTGTGAGACTAATTACGTCTCTAACTTTTCTACTAGGATTAGTTTTCTCTCAAAATACATTTCTTTTTCCTTCACTTGACTAAAACTTTCTCAAAAATAATTTTCTTCCGTCAGTTTTTTGGCAAATGAATGGAGCCTATATGTACCATAACTTTCTAAAAATATGATCTAGATAAAGTAAAGAATAAAGTTCTTGATGTCCCTTTTCATCTCCACTTCCCCATTCTTTACATGCAGTGAAACCACCTTTGACTAATTAACTATTTCTACACCATGAAAAAGTTCAATTGAGCATTTTAAAAAGAACTTTATATATTCTAAGCCAACTACCTCTCATGTTGATTCAGGTGGCAGAGGCTTCACGCAAAAATCCAAAAAAATAAACTTGCAGATAAAATAATTTATTAACCTTTCGAATTCAAGTACAATGAATACAAAGATTAAAAGAAGTCTAGAAATTCGGTATCATCACATAACCAAGAAAAATCAAGGAAGAAAAAGAATTGAGAAGGTACCAAACCGATATAAACAAGGGGGGGGGCGCTAAAAGACCCCAAAATAAATGTTTAAAAAAAAAAAAAAAAAACCAATGCAATAAACAGTCCGTAACACCACAGGGGTAGTTTGGGAAGGTAAAAGCAGATGAGTCACGTAAATGCTCTTCGTACTAATCATCTCACATCGGCCTCCTCTGAATCCACCGAATAGATGGATTCGATCTGCATGTCTCCACCGCAGATCAAGGATGAGATCTCACCCTAGCCACGATTACGGATACGAATACTTCAAAACTATAAAATACGAATACTTCAAAACTAGTCACATACGAGTATCAGATACTTTTTGAATATCAATACGCACATGATATGTATTGAATACGTCAAATAAGTATCCAACATTAAAATTAAATTATTTTAATTCTACATACGTTTTGGATACGCGATGGATACTTCTAAAATATGGACGGATATTTTTGGGATACGACAGGGTAGAAATAAGTTTTTTGAAAAATTCAAAATAAATATGAGGGGGCAAACCGTAATAACATGTATATATGTAAATATACATCCTGTTGCTTACATCAACGGGAGTAAAAAAAAAACCTAAAAATCCTACAGGGCCTACACCGCATCTTTCTTGGCTTCTTCCATCAACATCTGTAATTGTCATGGAAATCAAGTTCAATCGACATCTTATAATGCTATTCTTGGATATTGTTGAACACCTGGTTGTTTCTCGCTATCCACGTAGACCACAAAATCGTAAAAGAAAAAAAAAAACAAGACCCTCCCAGATTATCTTTTCCAGATTTTGCAATCCCAACTGAAACTATACTGTTTTGTTAGTGGGTCAATCATTCTTTGTCAATATTTCGATCTTGATTCTGAGTGTTCTTTTTTTTTTTTACAAGAAAAGAAGAGTTCTATTCCTATTTTGTGGAGGAACTGTTGGTTGCTACTTTTGATTTTTTTTTTTTTTCCTTTTAAATTATAAAGCTGTGACTTTTTATCATGAACCATGTACATTCCAGAATAATTCAGCCATTATAATTTTGTTAGTGGAGCTCTCTTTTTTCTTTCATTACTAGCAATGACAATGATGGAATAATGGTATCTGAATTTTATATCAAACTAATCATAAGACCATAATTAAATTATGTCCAACTAATAAGGAATCATTAAGTAAATAAAGAACTCTCATTTAAGTGAAAGAATAAATTGACAATCATTTTATGGTTTGGACAATGATTGACCCTCTGGCCTAGTGGTTAAGGTCTTGGATTTGGGAGTTTGCTTCCTTCTAAGTTTTTAAGTTCAAAATCTTTAACTGAGTCGCTCGTTAGTGAACATTAATAGTTTAATATTAGTATTTGAATTATAGGACCATAATTACATTAAGTCCAACTTATAATCTCATTAAAGGAACAACTAAGTAAGCAAAGAACTTCCATTCTTCGAACCAACATAGAACCATAATGGATGGTTTTGTGTCTATTACCAGTTCTTCCTCCCGCACCAAAAGTGAAAAGTTTCGTTTAACAGGGTTAAGATTCGTTTAAAAGTTCCAAGGTTTCAAAATTCGAAAAGCATGACTCATGACTCATTTTAAAGTCAGTAGGAATAGGCCAACCCTAGCAAAGTAACGAGTGCTTGCTTGGACAATGATTGACCCTCCAAACTCCAAAGGGTCGGTCTTGTGGTTAAGGTCTCAGATTTAAGAGTTTGTGTGATGTCTCATCCCACATCGAAAATCTACATGGGTAATCCTGGTTATATAAAGAACCATGTAAAATACTACTAATTAACAATTTGGATTTAAGCATTTTGAGCCACGTGGTTGGGCTTCAACAAGTTGTTGGGTCAGTAGTTTACATGAGGCGTTACAAATGCTATCACAGCGACCCGTGTACACAATCAAGTTTGGGGCGGTGAATTTATTTGGTCACTAGGAAACAGACTCAGGGTTAGGCCGTAATGACTCTAGTATGAACCCTTTGCGAGGGCGCAAGGTTTTAAAGGTGGAGAGATTGTGATGTCTCGTCCACATCAAAAGTCTACATGGGTAATCCTAGGTATATAAAGAACCATGTAAAATACTACTAACAACTTGAGCTTAAGCATTTTGGGCAACGTGGTTGGATTTCAACAAATTGTTGAGTCAGTGATTTACATGGGGCGTTACAGTTTGTTTCCTCCTAAACTCTTAGGTTCTAAAACTCTTAGGTATTATCAACTTATATGGAGTCAGTTCATACATTATTTTGTCCTGATTTTAACTGGTTTGCTCACTAGTGAATGGTTAGATTAGCCCCTCGGATATTAGTCAAGATGTGCGTAAGCTAAAACGAATACTTTGAGTTATCAAAAAAATGATTGACCCTTTGACATTCCATTTGAAAGTGGTTAAGGCGGTGATTAATGGAGTTTACTAGCTAGTAGTGTTATTAGCATATGAATATTGAAGGTCATAGATTCCAAGAAGTACTTTACAATGGGAGAAATTGCGAGGAATATAATCTTTGGGGAGGAATAATTAGCTTTTTGAAAAAGCTGATACTCTCTAGCTGATACATCAATGAAAAGCATGTTTTTTTTTTCTTCATTTAAGATGCATGGTGTGTACCAGATGCAAAAAGAAAGAAAATAGATGCTGTGCTGTGTCATAAAAATAATTTTTATAATTATTCGAAAAAAAATTACGACTACTTTTTCTGTGATGTGTATTAATTGGTATGTGCAAAATAATAATAATAATCAAACAAACATTGTACAAACAGGGATATACGAGTGTGTAATTCCTTTTGATGCCGATTGGATTGGTTGTCTCGATACCACGTGGTCCACTATTGATACTATTGGCTTCAACGTCTTTCTGGGAAAAAATCCCACTACTAAAAGCTTTGGTAAATTCATTGTTGGATTCTATATATCGTAGTGAAAGTTACTGAGCGGACATTCTTGTGCTAGTAAAAATTGCTTCCAATGATGGAGAACTAAGAAATACAAAAATGGTGAATTACACTAACCTCTCTGGAAGTTTTTGACAAATACAATGTCCCTCTGAGATTTCTGAAATTACTTTAGTCCACCTAAATTAAACTAATCAGACCATAACTAAATTAAGTCCAACTAATAATTAAGGAACAATTAAGTAAATAAAGAACTCTCATTTAAGTGAAGGAAAAATCGATAAACAATTTATGGTTTGGACAATGGTTGACCCTCCGAACCCCAAAGGTTCTCCCTAGTGTTTAAGGTCTCTCGGACTTAGGAATTACTTCCCCTTAAGCTCTCAATTTCAACTTTTATAGAGTCAGTTCAAACATGACTTTGTCCTGACTTTAACTAGATCGCTCGCTAGTGATCAACTGTTAAATTAGTCTTTAGAAATTAGCTGATATACGTGTAAATTAAAAGGAATACTTTGAGTTATCAAAAAAAAAAAATGATTGACCCTCTGACTTTCCATTTGAAAGTGGTTAAGAATACTAATTGAGTGTACTAGCTAGTAGTGTGATTAGCATATGAAGGTCATAGATTCCAAGAAGTACTTTACAATGGGAGAAATTGCAAGGAATATTAATTAGCTTTTTGAAAAGCTGATATTCTCAAGCTACATCAATGAAAAGCATGTTTTTTTTTCTTCATTTAAGATGCATGGTCATTAAAAAGAAAATGGATACTGTGCTAGCTGTGTCATAAAAATAATTTTTATAATTATTCGAAAAAAGAAAATTACGACTACTTTTTGTGTGACGTGTATTAACTGTTATGTGCAAAATAATAATAATAATAATCAAACAAGCATCGCTATCCACTATTCACAACGACCTTGTACAAAGAAGGATATACGAATGTGTAATTCCTTTTGATGCCGACTGGATTGGTTGTCTCGATACCATGTGGTCCACTATTGGCACTACTACCTCCTACGTCTTTCTAGAAAGAAAAAAACCACTACTAAAAGCTTTTGTATACTCATTGTCAGGTTTTATCGTAATGAAAGTTACTGAGAGGACATTCTTGTGCCAATAAGAATTGCTTCCAATGATCCGAACTAATAAGTACAAAAATGGTGAATTACACTAACCTCTCCAGAGGTTTTTGACAAATATAATGTCTCTTTGATGTTTATGAAATTACTTCAACCCTTTTTACTTTTCAAATTATTACGCAGTTACTTTTATTATCGTTACAATCAGTCAAACATCGTTAGTTAAGCTATTAAACTTCGAGTTTGAGATTTTTATTTGGTAAAATGAACTGTAATATAATTTTATCACGTTTGAAATAGACTATATTAAATTTTTTTAATTTTTCTAAAGTCACAATTAGAACATTATTTTGAGATTTGTCAATTTCGACTTTAAAAAATCTCAAAATTTCAACATACACTATTCACAACATCCTTATACAAATAAAGATATACGAGTGTGTAATTCCTTTGATACCGACTGGGCTACTTGTTTCGAAAGCACGTGGTCCAATAGTCGCACTATTGGCTAGCTTCTGTGTATTTCTCAGGAAAAAACCACTATTAGGCCTTCATAAACTTGTTCTCAGGTTCGTTAAGAGAAGATTCTTGTGCCAATAACAGTAAAGATTACTTTTAGTAATCGATAAATAATAAATTTTAAAAAAAATCTTTGCTTTATTTTTCGAACACTCCGGATAAGAAGAAGGATCTCCTGAAAGGAAAATGAAAGTTCTCAGCACATGTGTTTGTTTGGACAGAGAAAAATTAATCACAAAACAAAGGTTTCTTTTAGTTTCCTTCACTCTTTTTCCCTTGTCTCTTCTTATTAGTTTCCTACACTCTTTTTCATGTCAAATTCAAACAAAGGGTAAGGACTAATGTTCTCTGTACGAAGTTTCTCCTAATTAATGTTAATTTTCTTTCTCTTTCTTTCCACACATTCCAAACACGCCTTAAAAGCCACATTGGGTGCAATTCTTAGAGCGTTTGATTTGACTTGTCTTGAGGAAGCCGATCGACTTTTCCTTGTGCTTATTTAAGGCTTCTAATCTCTTAAAAGGGTAATAATTTTCGCACTTTCCTTTTCTATATTGCACTTCTTTTTTTCTCTATTTATTTGAATTTATCATGTTAGTTTTTAATGTTTACGTCGATGCTAGGATCCGTGGATAAATTTTCACTTTGACTCTGCGATATCCAAGTTTTAATAAACTGATGATAAGACTCTTTCGTTATCTAAGCTTCTGGGAGAAGAAATAGTGCATTCTTCCCTCTTGGTCTTCCTCTTCCCATCCATTTGAGGGTGAAAGCTAGTAGGATTCTTTGCATGTCGTCCAACTCGACCTCAGACTCTTTCTTCCCGATTTATTTGACTCTCTAACCACAGTTATTCAAATGATATCTTGAGATTAAATAGATCATATTTCTTTCCGTAACCATATAAAATAAAGCAATTGTGAGTGCATGGGAAAAAGAAGAGTGAAAATCACTTTCTTCATTTGTTAATATAGCTAACTTCTAACGTATTCTTGGTCAAAAAGTGACGCATAGATATCCTTCCTTCCTATCAAAAGTGATTTACAATATGAAAAAAGTAAGTCTATGAACAAATTTTTCGTCCACCTATCCAAATATAGTTTTGTTAAAAACAGTTAGATGCACGTAGGACCTCCAAAACAATGCGGACTCTATATGTATCAAACGATTCCGAACACATCTATTTTCTTAGCTGTCTACGGAAAATGTGTTCCTATACTTTTTTTTATTAAAAAATACCCGGAAAAAACAAAGGACGAAAATGAAAAGGCAGAATTCCCACTAAACCACGACAATGACTCAATGGCTAATTAGCTCAATTGGTATAAGGCCAGGGTTAAGGTCCGCACAACCGACGTAATATTGTTTTTGGTTCGGCCACATTTTTTACCACCAGTCTGTGAGACCGTTCAGTCACTATTCGGTCACACTGCTCGGCCACTGCTTCAGTCATACTATTCGGCTTACCATTTGGCCACTATCAGCCCGCGGCTCTGCCACACCTTTTCACTACAAATTGGCCCCCGCTTGGCCACTATCCGGCCACACCATTTGGACACTACTTCAGGCTTCAGTTCAGCCATATAATTCGGCCGCTATTCGGCCACACCTTTCATGCTCTCTTTTTTCTAGCCGTAAGAGATATTTGAGTTAATTTGCGCACACCTAAAGACTCAAGTAATACCGTTTCTAGTTCGGTCAAAGATAGGTTACTCGTGTCGAGATTAGAAAAATCACGAAAAAAACTCCCGTGGCTCTATGCTCGTGATGAAGTATATTATATATTATCTCAGCAAATTAACACTAGCCTTATTAGTTCATAGCCCCCATTGCCGAAGACCTAAAAAGAAACCATGAAAAGTCACTATGTTTGATTTTTCTTCTCAAAAAGCTCGTTTTGAATTTACTGTTTCGTACGTGATTCTTTTTTTTTTTTATATAGTGAATTGTTTTAGAATTTTGCCAATTTATTTTGAATTTTGGATATTCTAATGTAGCTATGCGAAAAAAACAAAAAAATTAGAGAAAATCTAAACAATTTACTCAAAACGAATTTAATAAAAAAGAATTATTATTTTGCCATGTTCCTACTTTAAATATATGTCTAGACAGGATGTACTAAAAAAGTTATAAAAAAAAAAAGTAATTATTTAAAAATTGAATAAAGGCACAGAAAATTTTACTAAACAATTTACTCAAAACGAATTTAATAAAAAAGAATTATTATTTTGCCATTTTCCTACTTTACATATATGTCTAGACTGGATGTACTCAAAAAGTTTTAAAAAAAAAAGTAATTATTTAAAAATTGAATAAAGACACAGAAAATTTTAAAATATTACTATATATATAACTTTTTTAGTACAAAAACTTCTTTTAAGAAAACAACCCTAATCGTTCATAGGTCTTTGAAAAAGGAACTTATATATAGGTCTTTAGAAAAGGAATGCCTTTTTGGAATGTTAATCAAAACTTATCCGATAGGTCTTTGAAAAAGTATTGCCTTTCTCCAAAGCCTCCCTAAAAATATAAACCCTAATCGTTCATAGCCAGTAGCAGTGACGGACGCAAAAATTCTAAAAATAGGCATTAATATAGACCCTATGAAGTTTGGAGGGACAGTGACTAAATTTATTCACTTTAATTTCATCTTTGAATACGCGACCGGATCCGGCCAAGAATCTCAATAGCACTTTCATGAACAATTCTTTATGGGTTGGATTTTTTTTTTTTATAGAGGAAATGTAATAAAGCGTGAATCAAAACCCATGATACGAAAACCAAAATCAGAATGAGCAAGAAAAAAGATATATCAATGTAAGACGGCAATCCCTTGCCGCCCCCCTCTCTAAAGGGCTTACATACTCCAAGATTGAATTTATCGGTTTCTTTATTGAACTGTTTAGTTTAAAGGTAGACTCAGTGAAGCTTTTCACTAAATTTTAGTGTAACGATGAGATCAGGTTAAATTTTGTTGTGTTGTGAGTCTTGTAACCCTCTCTAGTACCCAATGCCAACCTGTAAAGGCCCTTATCTATAATTGGTTACCAAACAAAAAAGATTAGGGACAAAAATATAAAATTGGATTTGAGCTGGCTCACCTACCCCTTTCCCAAGCGATGCAATGCGATGTTCTTGCTTTTTCTTTGTTCTTTTTCGAGTTCAGCAAAGGCGTTCTTGCTCTACCCACCAATGGAGAGAGAGGGAGAGAGTTATGTATACTAAATGACTACGATATTGTTTAGTTTACTTTTGTCCTTTTTATAGTATCGTTTTTGTTACGATTTCTTTTTGTCCAAATGAATCTAAAACTCTCAATATCTTCAGTCAAATATTGATTCAATGCTTAGGCATTCAAAAACTCTGGTGAGGCCACGTATAAATTTCGCCACTTTTCTCACAAGACTTTTTCTTCTAGAATTTGGAAAATTACAATCTTTTAGAAAACACGAGGGGGGGAGAGAGAGAGGGAGAGTCCTTTTGTTAGGCATGCAGCTGCCAAATCACGCAAAGAAAAAAGGAAGGATAAGAACCTAAAAGAACCACGCTTTATTAGTTTAATACGAGCCTTTTCAGAAAGTTAAGGTTGCTATTTATTCACGTGAAAGTGATACAAGCAAAGCCGGATTGAAAGCAAACATGTTTTTTTTTTATAACTTAAAATGTTCGGATTAATTTACGCAAATCTTAATTAACTGTTGATAATCTATCTTACCGTTCATGTCCACTTGAATGGAGTTGATAGTATCTAGCAGATTTCAAACCTAAAATATCAAGATAGATCAAACCCGGCTTTAAATTTTAAACATTGATTAACATACCAACTCCTTAGGGTTAAGAGCAAATATCTACTTGCTTCCATGAAAGATACTTTAAGTTGTGTACGATTAGTGATTTGAGATTTACGGCGATTGCCTCACTTTTCATGACTAGTCAATTTTTCATCAATTATCATGCCTTGTCCAAATTGTCCTCTAAAAAAGTTTATAATTTCAAACCAGGAGGAGCAAATAAACTTAGAAATTTTACGTAATTTATATACGTACTCTGGCATTAACTTGACTATATTTATACGCAAGAGAGTATTAATTAGGAGGGACTCTGAAATTAACGACCAAAAAAATTTCAAGTGTTCGAAGAATTTTTTTCAACAGTAAAAGTTAAATTTGTGAGCTTAGAGAATAAACCACTAAGATGGTGTCCCATTTCAATTCTTCGACCAACCTCTTGGGGTAGCTAGATCCATTATTGGATTGTTCTCAATAGTGGAGATTAGCAAAGTACTAAGAAGGGGCTCTGTAAAGCTAATCACTAGAGTCGAAGCTGTAAACTTAGAGAATAAAGCACTTACACAGTGTCATGTATTGTCGATCCCTTGACCAACCTCTCGGGGTAACTAGATCTGTTAATGGATTGTTAGCAATAGTGGAGGTTAGTAGAGTATTAAGAAGGGATTGGGAAGTTAACGATTAGAAAAACTTCGAGTGTTTCGAGAGTTTTTTTGTCAGTAATAAGAGTCGAACCTGTGAGCTTAGAGAATAAGCCACTTAGATAGTTTCATGTTCTGGTCCCTCAGCCAACCTCTTGGGTATAAGCTAGACCCATTAATGGGTTGTTCACAATAGTGGAGATTAACCATCAAAACTAAAAGTCGAACCTGTGAGCTCAGAGAATAAACTAGCCACTTAGATAGTGTCACATTCCGGTCCCTCAACCAACGTCTTGGGGCCAGGTATAGGTATTAGCTAGATCCATTAATGGATTGTAAGCAAAGGTGGAAGAAAAATACACCATGGAGGGCCCAAAAAATTGCTATATCCAGGCCACCTTTTTAATGCACAAAGAAAGATTGAGATTCACTTGTCTATTCACGTGAAAGTGATACAAGCAAAGCCGGATTGAAAGCAAACATGTTCTTCTTGATAACTCAAAATGTGTTCGGATTAATTTACGTGAATCTTGACTAATCGTTGAGAATTTATTTTACCGTTCACCGTCCACTTGAATGGGGTTGAGTATCTAGCAGGTTTCAAACCTAAAATATCAAGATATAGAACAAATCCAATTCTAAATCTTAAACATTGACCAACAAACTAACACCCTATGATTAAAAACAAATATGTTATTGCTTCCATAAAAGATACTTTTAAGTTGCGTACAATTATTGATTTGAGATTTACGGCAAATGCGTCACTTTTTCATCAATGATCATGCCTTGTCCAAACTGTCCACTAAAAAAGTTTATTTCAAACCAGGAGGAGCAAATAAGCATAGAAATTTTATGTAATTTACGTACTATGGCATCAACTTGACTACAGTTATATGCAAGAGACTACGAGAGTATTAAGAAGGGACTCTGGAATTAACGACCAAAAAATTGTTGTTTGTAGTCTACCGCAAAAAATATATTTGTAAATATACACAAATTGTAAGTATAACAAATAAAACTAATCTGTTCGTAACTTGGTTAAATTAAGGCAGAATGTAAATTACTAAAAAAAAAAAAAAAAACACAGTAGGATCAGAGCATTTACAATTTAGTTGCCAATATTAATAGAATCTCGAAGAAACTGGTTGTGGCCGAGTCAAGTATAGTCAAGTATTTGCACTGTCTCCTTAAGATGATATTCATCCTCACCCGTTGCTTGCAATTATTGGACGCTCGTCTCCCACGATACAATGGCCAACGCACACGAAAGAAGCACTGCAATTCGAGTGCACAAAGAACCACAAAGTGTTTGAACTTTCTGGAATGAAAGGAAATTGACAGAATGACTTCGAACAAAATGACAGGAAGACTTTGAATTTTTTGAGTGAGTTACATTGAATGAATTAATCTGAATTTATAGGAGTAGAATGCCTTTTCAGAGCAGCCGAACATGTGCAAAATCGCACAAGTTGGATCATTGGTTGGATACCAGACTGAACCGACAGGACGCGATTGTTCATTTTGAACCGAACCGAACCAACGGACCGACGCGATTGTTCAACAGTAAGAGTCGAACCTGTGAGCTTAGAGAATCAACCACTTTGATAGTTTCATATTCTAGTCCCTCAACCGACCTCTTGGGGTAAGCTAGATCCATTAATGGGTTGTTCGCAATAGTGGAGGTTTAACCATCAAAACAAAGAGTCGAACTTGTGAGCTTAGAGAATAAACAAGCCACTCAGATATTTTCACGTTCTGGTCGCTCAACCAACTTCTTGGGGTATAGCTATATCCATTTATGGGTTGTAAGCAATGGTGGAGGGAAAATGTACCAAGGAGGGCCCAAGAAATAGCCATATCAAGGCCAGCTTTTTTATGCACAAAAGAAAGAGTGAGATTCACTTGCAGTACTATCTTTGGATCCTGTATATGGTCCAAGGCTTTGATTGTTACATAACAGCTTTGGGAAGGAAAAAGATGGGAAAAAAGGCATGTCAATCACTCATGCATGTCTTGTAGTTCCCCCCCACATGAAATAAGCACCATTGGAGTTCTTTTCAGTACTAGCTACTGAAAGTGAATTATATTCTTAGAAAGCAAGTCCTTCCATGTGAATATCAACATGAGGATAGAGCCCCTTGCCAATTTAACTACTTAACTCATTGAAGTGTTACTATCCTCTTTATAAAAACAAGTTGGTTCTATTACTACTTTGGTATCCATCCAGCATCACTAGTTGTGTCCAGCTCAAGGATCAGTTGTGGTCAGTTCATCTCTAGTTCAGTCATATCATTTCATCTCTTGCTCAATATTAGCTAGGAGGTCCAATTGTGTCCAGCACAGTTCCTGCAGTGATTGATTCGCTCAGTGTATTAGTTAGTTAGAAGAAGATGAGCAAGTGAGTACAATTGTATGAATAGAGGGTGAGATGGAAACAGGAGTGGAACCAGATGGAGACCCAGGAGCGGCACCCTCTTTTTACAAAATAAAAATAAAATAATTTCACATCCCCAAACGTCGAATCCTGATTCCACCACTAGATGGAAATAATACGGAGTTGAGCAATACATATATAACAAAAGTTTAGCTCTTCTTTGAATATACACTTTTTTGTGTGTGTGTGTGTGTGTTTTTTTTTTGGTATTAGAGCAATGATTGATCAACGTCAACACAGATATTTATTTTCATTGTGGAATCTTTTTATTGAAATTAGGCAACATTTTCGTTAATGCTTGTGAAACCTTTCCATGTTATTGTATAACCTTAGTTCATTACCGTGTAATAGTTCGTTTATTGTGTAACACTAGCATATTATCTATGCCTACAGAACTATCAATAACATTATATTATTATTCAAGCTATTGTCATGTTGCATTGTATAATTTTTTCTGTTGTGAACTTCACCCATTACATCAAAACAACCGCTGGACTTCCGACAAGCCTTGTGCAACTTCTGTGGCAGGGAAGTGGAAACTCAAGAACACTTATTGCTCCATTGCAAATATGTTTGGGGTTTATGGAGCTCCTGCCTCTCTTGGTGGGGTATTAACTGGGTTGTCCATAGATCTGTTGCAGAAACTCTGAGTTCAGGTTTAGGAGAGGTGCTTCCTCTCCAGATGTAGCATTATAGCTATTGAGTCCAGGTTTAGATGGGTGTAAGGTGTGTGTGCTCTGCTTAAAGAGGTCTATCTTCCTATTTCATCAGAGGCATCACCCAGCTATTAAACATTAACACTTATAAGACTGAGACGACTGATAAGACTTTAGTGATAGGTTAGAATTTGCATGTAGTTTGGTGTTTTTCTCTTTTTGGAAACTAGGAGACCAAATTAGGGTGTTTTTCATTGCATGTGATGTGTTTTTTCTTCATATTAGGAAACGATAGGACTGGACATGGACTTTAACTTACCTTTATATGTATATATGTCGATACATATATTCGTACACTGGTGATTATCCTATTCGAGTTTCAAAACTATTTTAACATTTCATAATATTTTATTAAAAAATTAAAATTGGATAAGTTCGTCAGCCCAATATCTTTTTAAAAATTCTACGAATTGTCAATACAAGAGATTTTAATAAATAAATAAATAACTAATATTCACCTCCTAGGATGGTTTTTCACAAAACTGTTCACCATATTATCTTGTGTTATTTTACCAAGGATTTAATTTATAGAATATGTATATACATACATACATACATACATCTATATGTATGTACGTACATATACATATATGTATATTGTATATATATGTGTACGTACATATACATATATGTATATTGTATATGTATGTATATACATATATGTATATTGTATATATATGTGTACGTACAGTATATTGTATATGTATGTATATACATATGTATATTGTATATATATGTGTACGTACATATACATATATGTATATTGTATATGTATGTATGTATGTATGTATTTATATAATATGTGTACAAATATATACAGATAACAATAATCGGAATCGTGATTCAAAATTGAGATATGTGCTAATAGGGACAAAAAGTAGAGCTGAATCGTATAGCTACTATTGGTTAAGCAATATGTTTCGTACATTTCAATCAACTCGTGTTTTCACTCTATTTTCATTACGAAGATAAATTACGTCAAGATCTGTTGCTCAAACTCAATTTCAACAACGTTATAAAAAGTTCTTGGATATAGATTAAGAATTTCGTAGTTGAAAATATAAAAAAATAGAAATAAATGTAATTTATATAAAAATTCCTTCATCTATCACTCGATTTCACTTAGCACCCTTCATCTTCTAATTGTTTCAATGCACCCCTGATCTTTCCAAATATAACAATCGATCCTTTTTGAATTGAGACAAATAAAAAAGAATACGATAAGTAGTCATGTGCATTAATTCAAAAAAAGTCGATCATTACATTTGAAAAGATCAGAGGTGTATTGAGACAACTAAAAGATGAAAGGGATTAAATAAAATTGAGTGATAGATGAAGGGGATTTTCTGTAAATTACCCTAGAAATAATGAAAACAAAAACCTAAATTAAAAGTCCAAACGTTAAAGGCCCCTGGTTTCATGGTTGAGCGGGTTGGGCTTGGGTCCATAGGCCGTTTGCCACCCTTAAAATTAATGCCTTTTTTAACAGGCCCAACAAATTGGTTTCATGGTTGAGCGGGAATAGTTGTACCCACCAAAATAAAAAATAAAAAATTGGACCCAGTACCCCATTTTGATTCGAATTCGGATCGATCCGACGGCAGGCACTCGTCAGATGTCCGTCCCATATTTGTGTGGGCCCCTCCTATTCAATACCGCGAAACGGATCCAACTAACTTTGTGAACACACAATCAATAGCCACTTGCCTCCCCACCACTATTACCACTGCTCCAGTTCATTTTCATCCAACTAGAGAGAGAGAGAGAGAGAGAGCGAGAGAGAAATGGCGAAAGCACCCGAAGCTGTTGGTTGGGCTGCAAGGGATGCCTCTGGTATCCTCTCTCCATTCAAATTCCCTCGCAGGTACTCATGTATCTATAAATGTATGCATATGTATAAACATGTCGCTGGATTGATTGAAACTTTGACAGAGTGGCGTGCACAATATGTGTATTATGTACAGAGTTTAGATTTAGGTTTTCCATTGTTTTCCGTGCGTTTCCGTTTTGATTTATGTTTTCTCTGGATGTCCGTGTATATGAGTGTAGTGTAGACATGTAAGATTACACGTATCGAAGAATGTAGTTGGAAGGAAGATATCGTTGCCAATTGAGAGAGACATGTTTCGTTCCAAATTATGGTGGAATCACTACTGGAATGTCGATCATGTAAATTTTTTCGCGTATCAACCATTGAATTAAGGAAATTGTTGTCGAATGAGGATAATGTACCCTTCTCCAATAGAAATCCCATACACTTCAAAGACTATGCTTGTAATTTCTTATAATGGAACAGAATTGTTATCTCATATATGTTGCACATTCTGTAGTGAAAATTTTAATCTGCGTTATCTGAAACCTTAGGACTCTTAAGTCTTAACTAATTCACATTGTGTCATTTGTAAGTCGGTGAAGATTCCATTTCATTCGTAGTCAGGGCCAGCCCCGGGTAAGCCCCACAAGTCCCTGGGCTCGTACAACCCCCACGCGGGCAACAGTCTTTTTTTTGTAAATATAGACAAAAACAATAGAAATCCACCAAAAAAAATATTATTAATACTAAATGGACAACCAAGCTGAGGTCGGATTTGGGCAATCCAAGTGTCGGAGCCGACACTCTTCGTAGTGAAGTGTAGATTGTGCGTGCACCCTTCTCGGATGAAAGGTTCATGTTTGGTTTCAACTATATGCTTACACAAACTGCTCTCCCTTTTGATCAGATGTTGCATAACAGAAAAAGGGACCTAAATAATCACAATTGTAAGCACCCTTTTTAAGAGATTTAGTACATTAGTTGCTCTATATGTAAGAGATCATTATCGTGATTGTGTTGGTTGTATTATTGCAATACGAGTACTAGTAGATAAGTTAGTTGTTAGTTGATTTGCGATATATTTTGTATTGTTTGCAGAGAAAACGGTGATGACGATGTGACAGTTAAGGTACTTTATTGTGGGATCTGCCACTCTGACTTGCACGCTCTGAAAAATGAATGGGGTTTCACCATGTACCCAGTTGTTCCGGGGTATGATGCTCATCTAACAATTATTTATTCTATTGTTGTGTTCTCATTTCTCACATCATGAGAAAAGGAACCTGGAGTTGCTCCACTTTTGTCATCAAATTATCTTTGCTATATATGAATTTTAGGTGCAGCTCAACAGGGTAATTTTAAAGGACTTCATTCTTGGGCCTTTCAAAGTGGGCAAACAGTTTGGCACATTAAAAAAACAAAATTAGAACAAAAAAATGGGATGGAGGGTGTAATATTATATACATATGAATTTGATTTTGTTTTCATGCATTGTTTTGCGTTTAGTTGGAAGGAGGGCATGTCCTGTCATTGCTGCCATATCTATTCACTCCCCTATGCTTATTTTATGTTAACTGCAGAGAGTCGGCAAATCCCTTAGACAAGAAGTCTAGATAAATACTATAGGTTTCTGTACACAAATAAGTTTGATTGAAGACCGTCATAGGATATGCACTTTTGACTCCACATTAATGCTTCAAATTAAACTCAGTTCTTAAGAATCTTCACAGATTCTCTAAATTGTTGCACTGCAGGCATGAAATTGTAGGTGTTGTTACCAAAACTGGGAAAAATGTTGAGAAGTTCAAAGTTGGTGACCGAGTTGGTGTTGGGGTGATTGTTGGTTCCTGCAGAACATGTGAGATCTGCCACCAAGACTTGGAAAATTACTGCCCCAAAGTGATATATACATACAACTCAATTTATCCTGATGGGACAAAGACTCATGGTGGTTATTCTGATATAATGGTGGTTGATCAGGGCTTTGTGCTTCGTTTTCCTGATAACCTACCCCCTGATGCTGGAGCACCTCTACTTTGTGCTGGGATTACTATTTATAGCCCAATGAATTATTATGGAATGACTGAGCCTGGGAAGCATTTGGGTGTGGTGGGACTTGGTGGGCTAGGTCATCTTGCTGTCAAGTTTGGTACGGCCTTTGGGTTGAAAGTGACATTAATTAGTACCTCGCCCAAGAAGGAGACGGAGGCCATCAACAAACTTGGTGCTGATTCTTTCCTTCTGAGCACTGATCCCTCAAAGATGAAGGTCAGCAAAAGTTGCCATGGAAAAGGATAAAAAAAGTTAGAGATTGTTTCTGAACAAGTTGGTATCGAAGATATTTGCATTTCTCTTATTACTGCGTATCTACATGTTGTATCTTGCTCTTATCCTCATACCATGTCCATAGGCATCTTGGCTTTATGGGTGTTGCTATTTAGGGCTTGTCCTCTAATTGGCTGCCCTTAGACATCTCCAACCCTTCACTCAAAATTTTACTCAATTTGAGGAAAATTTTGAGTAAACCCTTGATGCGGTATGAAGCACACAATGAGTACAGCACCCATTAAGCGCAAAATGTAGGTAAAAGCTCGATTAATTGCACAGTTGTAAAACTTAGAGCCACAAAATGGTGCTTAAATTTTGAAGTAGAAACAAAGAGTCACCTTTCATCGGGTAAGTCATTTTGATATAGGTTTTAGGTCAAGTGGTGAAGAGATGTATTGGGTTTGTTTTACTCGAATTCAAAGTTGGGTCAACATTTGAGCAAGGGGTGGAGACACATAGTTTTGCATTTGCATTCATTGGTTGTTTTATGAATGGAATTCAAATTTACCAAGTTCCGATTGGGCCTTAAAATGTCGTTTTTTGTTTTCTTGATAACTCTTAATAAGATTTTATATGCTTTTCTGGTGCAGGATGCAATGGGTACTATGGACTACATAATTGATACAGTTTCAGCTGTCCATACCTTGGCTCCATTGCTGGGCCTACTAAAGCTCAACGGGAAACTTGTTAATGTTGGCCTGCCTGATAAGCCCTTGGAGCTGCCAATGTTCCCAATATGTACAGGTTAGACCCATAATTATTTGTACTTCTCGTAAAAAAGGAAAAGTCGTTTACAACCATTGTTTTGCTGCTCTTGCAAATTGCAATGTCGTCCAAATCACATGGATGGCATTGATCTAATGAAACCAATTTCTCCTGGAATCCCAGGAATATCTACCGAAGGTACGAGAAGCAATGCCTTTGAAAATTGCCAAATTACAAAAATCTTGAGATGATCACTCGGACAAAGTAAAATCTTTTTTTTTTTTTTTTGGGCATAAAGTGCTAGCAACAAGTCAACGACAAAGACATCAAATAACTTATGCATGTTGTTTGTTTTCCTGAATTTCGGTCCATAATGTTCTCTTACTTTTGAGGACAAAACCACATGATGACATATGCAAGGAATTTGCTGACAAACAAACAACAAGGTGTAATAATTTAGCTTAGCCACTATGATGTTCTGCTTTCCTTAAGGAAGCGACCTATCCAGTTACAGGTGGTGATTAGGAGTGATCCCATCAAAAGGAAAAAACAGCGGCCATGATCTGGTAACATGCTTGGCCTCTAAACAGAAAAGTGGGGAAAGGCTTCTCAATTCTCACCTACTGCCTCTCAAGGAGCTTGCTAAAAAGAATGGGCCCTTTGTACTTTAACAAGCCTTTATTTCATCAATGAATTAGTGAAGAAGTGTAGGAAACTTTCAAGAAAACCATTGGGTTCCTAGATTGTGACTGGCTTGCATAATTTCTGACCAAGATCGAGTTTCCCACATCCTGCTTTTTCATGTGATATTCTTATTTCTGCCACATATTCTTATAACAGTTTTTTACACTGGCAGGGCGGAAGCTTGTTGGGGGAAGTAGCATTGGTGGAATGAGAGAGACGCAGGAGATGCTAGATTTCTGCGCAAAGCACAACATAGTATCAGACATTGAGCTGATCCGCATGGACGACATCAACGCAGCTATGGAACGCCTGGCCAAATCTGACGTCAAGTATCGGTTTGTTATTGATGTTGGAAACTCCTCCTTGCATTAGGTAAGTCAGTGGTGTTTAAAACTGCCATTGTCGTGGTTGAGAGTTTCTGTATAAAACCCAATATTGAGTGATTTTTTATGAGAGACTATATATTTTCAAATCCTGTTATTAAAAGTTCAATTCATTCGTGGACTCAACACATGAGATAGATGTTGGTGTCTTGAACATGGCCATTATTAAGTCATTATCTAGCTTAAGCAGCGAACCAATGACGTCTATTTGGCTTGAGGTTCTAGTAGGATTATTGTCTACTTAAAGGCCAATAATCTCATGCAGTTTGACTAAATTATTAGGAGGAAAAGCTACTCCGTGAAAGGTTCAACCCGGCTCAAGGCTGGGTGGGTTCTTATTGCGGCCAGATGCAAAAAGATAGAAATGTTCTTTTACAATTAGTAGTGGGTATGTGTCATTCTCGATGAAAAATCGTCTTTTTTATTATTAATTTTATCAACTCAAAGAAAAATATGCATTAATTGTTCATCAACACACTTCAAGAAGTACAATTATTCTCCTTTAGAAAACAAGGAGACCGTTTTGGGGTGTTCTCCATTGCATGTGATGTGCTTGTTCTTCATATTATGAAACGATATGAATGAACAGGGGATTTTAATCAAGAATTTAATTTAGAGAATTACTATTTTATCTTGTGAAATGAATATAGATGTAAGAGATTGTATGCAATATTATTATATGTGATCATATTATTGTAATATTATATACGTTGATCGAAGTATCTATTTTTTTGATAGTTTTTTTGTAATTTGTATTTGCATAAACTAATATTGCATTTAGAATTAAAAAAAAAAAAAGAAATTAATGTTCGTTCACCCAATCTAAAAATTCTATGTTTGTCCTCGCTTGCCAATCTTTGCGAACGTGAGCATTTAAAACGCAACACTTTTGAAATTTCTATTTGATAGGATCAAAATATTTCATCTTATTTAAAAAATAGATACTATAAGCATGACATTATTCATGTCAATTATATTTTAGTACTCTATTTTTAATTATACCTTATTAAAAATTACTCCAAAGCTCAAACATTCTCTATTTTTGCTCTGAAATTTATATGGTTATTTACAGAGCAAAATAATTTCTATCCACCCTCTTCTTCCTCGCTCCATGTAGAAGGAATGGAACAGGTAGTCCTAAAGAAATTGTTAGGCTCTAATTTTCGGAAATTTTATGCACATATTCCGTAAGGGTTATTGCATCTGTAGTAATTCTTTTTTGCTCGTCATCGGGGTTTTGTTCCTCGTGTATGTTACTTTCTATATATTATCAATGAATCGTTTGCTTGCCTATAAAAAACAAAGGGTTATTGCGGCTCGATACTGATATTCAAGATCATGTGCACTCCTAATTAGAAGGACAAGGGTGATACACAAGTAAAACCGATGTCATTATTTCATTCACATTGGAGGGTGGTATTTTGCCATAAGCATGTTGATTTTTCTTTTCAAATATGGATCGATATAACGTATGCAAGTTGATTATTTCTTCTCGAATATGGATTGATATAATGTTGCGTGTTGATTATTATTTCCTCTCAAATATGGATCAATATATCGTATTAAAATTGTACTATTACGTTTGTTGTTAGAATCTTTATTTGGTTGGCTGTTCAGTTTAATGAAGCAAGAATGCTCAAGTTGCCCTATATATTTTGTCAACGAAGGAGGCTTTAGATTCTCAAGTCAATTAAAAAGATAATTATTTTTTGAAGATTTTTTGCAATTTTTTAAAAAGGCTGCTGCAAAAACAGATCTTCAATCCTAATTGAAAGGGCATAGGTCGTCACACGCTATTAAATAAGCATTTGATTATTTTCTTACAAAAAGGGATAGGAGATATAATAAGCAAGATAAAATAGTAAAATAAGAAATTTGTTATAAATTGATGAATTATTATTTTTTCTCCGAAAAGGAAAATTTTTATTAATCAACGTAAGGTAGATATATACAATGATTAACACATGATCACTATGACCACACCCGTACTCCAATTAGGTTGGCACACGAAATATAAATTGATGAATAATTATAAAAAATTTATTTGAGTATTTTTTAAGAAAAAATATATGATAAATATGACTAAGTGGGTAATATTTTTGTACTTTATAATAACATTCTCGTAATTAATAATGATATTTGTGTAAATAAAACGTGAATAATGATATAGAAGGGGATAAGATATGAATAGAGTAAGGATTGGGATAAAATTTTATTCCATAAAATAATTTTCCACTATGTTATATCCAAGGTATAAAGCAATGAACAAATCCGAGATATGTCAATACCAATATATATTTGTATCTTTTTTACGTAGATTATTACTCCTCGAATATGGATCGATATATATATCGTCTATTGAGATTTTGGTGATTGATTGTCAAGCTTGTTGTATTAATTTATTACTTCTATATTTGAATTAATAAAAATAAAAATACAACACAGCTTCTATATATATAGTCCCACAATATATCAACCCATGTACTACTCTGCACTCAATCCCTTCATTGTTGAAGAAAGAATATCCAAGAGAGATGGGTTCTGTAAATTACATTGCTCTTGCGACCCTAACTTGGGTGTTAGCACTTCTCATTCAATCACCCCATGGATGGGCTGTTGATCCCACTTCTGGTTTTGCTGAGTTGCCGTTGGATCCATCGATTCTCGTGCTCGAAAAACCATACAATTTGTCCCCAGAACAGAGCTACAGCTTCATCAATGGTGTTCACAAGCTATGGGTATACTCCACAGACGCTCCTCTTATACAGAACAGCCCAACAAAGCCTCGTACTGAGATCACTGTCGCCGTACGTAATTGACCAGTTTAGACTTTAGTAGCTATCGTTTTACTGACTTTAGTATTAACCTGCTCACTTTCTTAGTTAAATTCATCTTTTTGCTTACTTGTAGTGTATCTAGATAATGCAGGATAGGGCCGACCCTAGGCAAGGCCCAAGAGAGTTCCGCTAGGGCTTTGCCTATTATGTTACAAACTAAATTTAATTGAAAAGTAAAATATTGACTATCTAGAGAAGAAGATATATAATTGGTATTATTTGATATTTTAATTTTTTATATGATTTTTCGTCAAATTTTATTTTATTTTTTCATTTATCACGATTAAAGAAATTAAAAAAATATAAAAATATAGATTGAAATTAAGAAAATAATCTCGATAAGATGACTTTGAAGATAAAAAAAATTGTAAAAACATCTTTAGTAAAATTTTTAAGACTTCTGATAATATTATTTTTACTTTTTATATTTTTCCCGTCAAGATGCATATTATTCTAAAAAAAATTAATGCAAATATATATGATATCTATCGAGAGAAAATTATCAGAAAAAACTAGTGAGATTAATTAGGATATATACAAATTTAGAGACATGCAATTAAACTTCTTCAGGGATTCTACGATTACTCCTGGGGTGTTTGGCAATTCGAAGGATACGGATACGTACCGGCGGGAACATTCGGCGTATGCATAATGCAGATATCAGTAGCAGACCCACCGTACAACTCAACCCTAATGCTTAATGTTTACGACGGCACCCTCACCTATTTCACCTCTCCGGCCATCCTCTCCGACATCTACGACCGTTGGTTCCGGCTGAACGTAATCCACGACGTTAGTGCAAGTCAAGTGACGATTTACGTCGACGGAGAGATGGTGTTCCAAGCACCGGGGAGGGGGGGAGGCGCTCATAACTTCCAGTTCGGAGTTTATGCACAGGACGATGATTCGAATTACATGGAGTCCAGTTGGAAGGATATCAAAATCTTCCAAAAAGAATGAATTCATATCGTGTTTGGATCGATCCTTGGTTGTCAAATTATACTATATTCATGTAACGATTTTAAGTCCTAAATAAAATTTTGGGATCTACTTAATATGTTTGCCGCTGTTCAAATTAGCCAGAAGTGGATTGAGAGACAAGTGTGACAATATTGCAGCTTTAGGCGTAGAATAAAGATGGCTAGAGAGAGAGAATACGGGAAAGGCAAGGAGATAGAGGTTTCAAACCAGCAACCACCACCCTCAATCACCCTTCACCATCCTCTTCCAGCATCACCAACCCCTAAACCCAACCACAACCAGTTTCAACCATCCATTACTCCTTCACATCGACCAATCCTAACACCCCACACTCAAGCATCCAACCTACCACCACAACCAACACAAACCAAAGATCTCAGTTTTCAACCCTCTTTTGCAACCAAAATCAACCATCAACCATTCCGTTACCTGCAAAAACAGTCTTCTTTCAGGAGATTTGGAGATTATCATACAAAAGACACAACTCAAACCAACCTTAGAGAAGAATGTGACAAAGGCAAGGCTTTGGGCGACAGAGAGAGGGGGAACAATCAGCTGGAGGGCACGAGGCAAGGCAAGAGGAAGACGCGGGAGGTTCCGGTTCACCCTGAGGTTGGCTGGACTCTGGTTACCAGGAGGAAGACTTCTGGACCTAATCACAACAGGAGGAACAATCCTACTATTTCGGAGATTCACAACCATGTGGTCTCTATCTTTGTTGACAACCTGCCTCCCGCCATGGATGAGGAATGGCTTTTCCAATTATTCAAGGGGTTTGGGCAGGTTATAGAGGTCTCTATTCCTGCAAAAAGGTCGAGGAGCAACACCAAATTTGGCTTTATAAGATATAGTGCAAGGGATGATGCCACCTGGGCTGTGGAGGAGATGAACGGATTAGTAGTTCGGGGGAACGTTATTCATGTTAGATTTGCTAAGTATCCTTGGAAGCCAATGGCCGGTAATACTTTGGCAGCTCAGGGGAGGGATAAGGATGCTAGGGAGATTACTAGTCATGGTAAAACTGTTCAAACACCAGAAGGTATTGGTTCCAAAAGTAGGAAACCGCATCCATATCCAGTCAAAGGATTTAGATCCTTTAAGGAGGTTGTCCAAGGTGAAGCTCAACCTATCATGAAGGAAGCAGCAACCATAGAAGTCAAGGAAGAAGGTAATGGATGGGCATGGAGAAGTATAGTTGGGGAACTCAAAGATTCAAGGAGCTGGGAGATTGTTCGTGAGAGGATCAAACAGGAATTGGGGTATCACACGATTATTCGTTCAGCTGGGAGTTTAAACGTCTTAATTACCTTCCCTACTGTAGCGGAAATGGAGGATGCTTTTGACAAAGGGAGGTCAGATCTCCTTAATCTTGGGCTTAGTGATTAAACCTGAGAGAGTGGTCTGGCTCCAATGTTTTGGGGTACCGTTTCATTTATGGAACCCGGCCACCTTCACTAAGATTGGGAGTATATGGGGAGAGGTGATAACCATTGATAAAGATACCAGTAAGGAGAGAGACTTGTCTGTTGGTAGAGTTCTTATCAAGACCAATCAGCTGGAGGTGATTAATCAGTGGATTAAGCTCCAGTGCGAAGGTTCCCAGTTCAACATCAGGATTAATGAAGATACAGGGGGGTATAAGGCAACTACGGTTAATGGCATATGCAGGCCGGTGTCCTTGGTGATGGAGGAGGAGGGAGAAGACGTCCTCCCAGATGCAGAAGGGGACGTAATGGTGAATGTTGGGAGTGACAGGGGCAATTCGGGAAATCCGGAAGCTGGATTAGAGCCCAGTCACGTGAGTGGTCAGAGCGGGGTGGGCCTATCACTTCAATCTTGGGTAGAGGATTCCTTCCAGGCGGGTACTCAGGAAAATTCAAATTTTGTGGGGTACTGTTGCATTAATGAGGGGCTGAGTACTGGGGTTCAAGGCAGCAAAATTAGCCAAAAGAAGAAGGCTATAAGAAGTAGAGGAAAGTCAACGGTGGGCGGGTTGGCAGAGGTGGAGGGAGTTCCCAGAGGGTATCCTACTGACCAAGTGGGCTTGGCTCAACCTGGGCCATGCTCATCCGGCCCAAGGACTAAGGTAGGGAACAGCAGGAGGAAGTATCACAAAAGAAAGAAGCCGGTTGCTGAGCTTTTGGGAAGCTTTAATTTTATGCTAAAGAGGGGTAAGGAGGGTAAAGTGGGCCGTAGGAATAAGAAAGACTTAAAATTGAAGGCGACTTCAGCCCAACCCGTGATGGCATCAATTTCAACTGAGGATATTAGTAACAGGAATAACATCATTTTGAAGGAGGCCAAGGAAACATGGGATCTATGTAAAAGGCTAGGTATTTCAGCGTCAGGACCAGAAATGGAAGCGGAAGCCATGTCTCATTTGGTGGCTTTGGAGGAGGAAGGCCAGAAGAAGGCAGAGGATACAGGACCCAGGGGGGAGGTGGCTGCAAATTAGGTGCTGGGCTCTGGGACTAGGGGAAGGTTCGTCTTTTCATCAGTTGTATCTATGATCATCCTTTCTTGGAACGTGAGAGGGCTAGGAAAACCGGAGAAGAGGAGAAGAGTGAAGGAAGGTATAGTCAAAAATAGAGCTGATGTGGTGTTCTTACAAGAGACAAAATGCTCTAACATATCCCGTGTATGGATTAATTCGTTATGGGGTAATGAGGCTTGTGACTTCCTAGAAGTGGATGCAATTGGTTCGGCAGGAGGTTTGTTATGCTTGTGGAATCCTGCCAGCTTCATTCTTAAATCGTGTTGTGCCAGTAGGAACTTCATCCTACTGGAAGGGGTTATCAAAGGGGAAAACCAGTGTGTTTTGGTGAACGTCTACGCTCCAAATGAGGTTGTTAGCAGGAGGCATACGTGGGAAACTTTGAGGAGGATTAGGGCTTCATATTCTATCCCTTGGTGTTTAGGGGGTGACTTTAACGAAGTGGTGTCAGTAGAGGAAAGGAAAGGAGCTGGTTCTAGGGACAGGGGTATGAGGGATTTTCTCAGATTTATTGAGGATATGGAGCTATTGGACCTGCCTATGATGGGCAGGAAGTATACTTGGGCTGGTGGGGAATCTATGGCTAGATGTAGCAGGTTGGATAGATTCCTCATCCATCCGGAGTGGCCCCAATGGTCCAATCTTAAACAATGGGGGTTAGCTAAGGTGTGTTCTGATCACTGCCCCATTATCCTTAAAGAAGACACGAGGGACTGGGGTCCTAAGCCTTTCAAGTTCTTCAATGCCTGGACTAGCCATAAGGGATTCCTTAAGGTGGTGGAGGAGGCTTGGGGGGGCAATGTGGAGGCAGGTTGGGCAGGCTTTGAGCTTGTCCAAAAGTTGAGAGCAGCTAAGGCGGCCCTTAAAGCTTGGAGTAAAAAGGAATTCCTAGACCTTAGATCCAAAATTGAGGGGGTAGAACAAACTATCTCTTCTCTGGAACTTAAGGCTGAGGAGGTTCCCCAGCTCTCTGATGAGGATTCTAATCTTCTATTGAAAGCCAGGAAAGAGTATTGGAGGCTTAGCAGGTTTAATGACTGGATGTGGTTCCAAAAATCTAGGCTGGCTTGGAATTTGAAAGGGGATGGCAACACCAAATTCTTTCATCTCTCGGCTTCGGGCAGACAAAGGTATAATTCTATTAATTCTATCCGATTGCAGGGTATTGAAGTGGTGGATCCTGGGGCAATCAAGTTGGGAGTTTTTGATCACTTCAGAGTGGCTTTCAAGGAGGAGTGGAAGTATAGACCTGGGCTTCTTTTGGATGACCATAGCCTTCTATCTCAATCAATGGGTGGTAGCTTGACCATCCCGTTTTCTGAGATGGAAGTATGGGAGGTTATTGCGAAGGCTGATGGTAATAAAGCGCCGGGGCCGGACGGGTTCAACATGACTTTCTTTAAGGAGTGTTGGACTTTAGTTAAGGGGAATGTTATGGCTTTTTTCTCGGACTTTCACAGGAATGGGAAGCTGGTCAAGGGTCTGAACTCTGCTTTTATCACGCTAATCCCTAAAGTCCCTAACCCTTCTTCTCTGTCTGAATTTCGGCCTATCAGCCTGATCGGGAGTATTTATAAGATTCTTGCTAAGGTCTTGGTTGGCAGGTTGACCCCCTTACTACCTAACTTAATTGGGCGTGCCCAATCAGCGTTCGTGGGCAGGAGGGGTATCCAAGATGGAGTTTTGATAGCTTATGAGGTGATTAATGTTTGGAAGAAGAGGAGGAAGAAGGGGATTCTCATCAAACTGGATTTTGAGAAGGCATATGATAATCTTAATTGGAATTATGTGTTGCAGGCTATGAGGAAGCTGGGCTTTCCTAGCAAATGGCTCTACTGGATTCAAGAGTGCATATCTACCGCGTCTCTAGCTGTGTTAGTGAATGGATCCCCCACTGAGGAGTTCCGGATGGAGAAAGGAGTTAGGCAAGGGGATCCGTTATCCCCATTTCTTTACATCTTAGCGGCTGAAGGGCTCAATGTCCTTCTATCGAGAGCTAGCAACCTTAACCTTATCACTGGTGCCAAAGTGGGAGAGTCATCGGGTGCTATTACCCATCTTCAATTTGCGGATGACACCATGCTATTCTGTGAGGGTGGGATCGAGGAGATCAGAGTGATTAAGAGAATATTGAGGGGTTTTGAAATCATTTCGGGCCTTAAGATAAATTACCATAAGTCCTCTATTTGTGGTATAGGCAGGGAGGTGGATTTTCTTAATGAGTGTAGTAGGATTCTATCTTGTAAGATATCTACCCTTCCTTTTAAATATTTGGGTCTGCCGTTAGGGGCTAACCCCCTGAGGCTTTCTACTTGGAATCCAGTGGTGGAGAAATGTAGATCCAAGCTGGCTTCTTGGAAGAGGAAATTTTTATCAGCTGGTGGTAGACTTACACTTATCAAGGCAGTCTTATGCAATCTACCTATCTACTATCTATCACTATTTAAGATCCCAGCCAAAGTTGCTTCTGATTTGGACAAAATCCAGAGGCGTTTCCTTTGGGGGGGTGCAGGAGAGAATAAGAAATTGTCTCTAGTCAAGTGGCAGACGATTCTATACCCGAAGTCTCAAGGAGGCCTAGGGATAATGGATTGTAGGATTTTGAACGTTGCCCTCCTTCTAAAGTGGTGGTGGAGGTTCTCAAGAGAAAAAGATAGCCTCTGGAGGCAAGTGGTGTGTGATGTGAACAAGCTTCAGAGAGATTCTTGGCTCCCTTCGGAAGGGCAATCTAGTAGAGGGTCAAGTTTGTGGAGAGGCATTATGTCCATCCAGCTCAAAGAGCCTGCGATCCTTAGTAGCTTCTTGAACCAGATTAGGGTTAAAGTGGGAAATGGGGAGAGCACGAAATTTTGGATGGATTGCTGGGATCAGGACGGTCAGCCTTGGTGTTCTAAGTTTCCTTACGTGTTTCGGGTTGTGACAGATAAAAGGATGGTTCTGGCTAAGCTATTTTCTGGGGATAACTTAGAGGCAGTTCTTAATCTCAGAAGACCGCTGTATTCGTGGGAGAGGGGGGAATTGCTTGACCTTATAGCTAGGTGGAGAGCTCTGGAAATTCAGAGAGTGGATAGAGGGGATGCTATGAGTTTTAGCTATGGTCCTGGTGAGCAATACTCGGTTAGAGCTATGTGTGACATTGTTCACGCTGGGAGAGGGCTCAACATTTCAGATCCGCCTATATGCATATGGAAAGCAAAATGTCCTCCTAAGGTGCATTTTTTTGCTTGGCTAGCGTGGAAGGGTAGGGTTAAGTCTGGAGAGGTCCTCCTTCGGAGAAGGATCATTCCCTTTAATCATGCTATGTGTGTGTTCTGTGAGTCGTGTGTGGAATCGCAAGATCACTTGCTAATTCATTGTGCCCCAGTCTGGAAGATCTGGGGAGAGGTGTTATCGTGGTGGGAGATGATGTGGGCTACTCCAAGTTCGGTTTCAAGTCTACTCACCTGGTGGTCAGATTGGGCGGTGAGCAGGAGTACTGATGACTGGCCATTGGTGGTCTGGAGAGCAACCCCTGCGATGTTGTTGTGGTCGTTCTGGATTACAAGAAACAAAGTCAGATTCAACAATTCTAAGCCTAATTGGGGGAGTTTCGTTGAGGATTTCAAGGTTAAGTTGTTTACCTGGGCTCTGGACCATATGAAATCGAAGCCGTTCACGATTGCTGATGTTGCTTACAATTTGAAGGGTCTCGTCCATGGAGGTCTGATTCGGGCTTGACCGCCGGAGGTCCTGATTCTGGGCAGATCTCTCTGGTAGTGGTTCTAGGTTTTGTAGCGATTCGGTCGAAGGGTGGGAAGGTGGGGTGGGTGTAGAAGTCCGGTGTGTTTTGTGGTTGGGATCTCACCAACCTTTTGTATTGGATATTTATTGCTTATTTAATATCATCTTTGCTTTTCAAAAAAAAAAAAAAAAAAAAATGTTTGCCGCTGTTCATTAACGTTGTTATGATCAAAGAACAAGAGTACTATAGTCTCAAAAAAAAAATTCAAAAATATTCTTGAATTCAAAATTTAAAGTTATAGTTCATTTGAATTTAAAAGTTAACACACTTAAGTAAATCTATACTATTCTTTTTGAATTACAAAAAAAAAATTCTTAAAAATTTAATGGGAGCAAAGACTTTCTTATCATCTATATATCCAACTCTTAATTCACTCGTGGGATTTGAGCAGTACAGAAAACCACCGCAGCTCCTCTATTCTAGTTGAGAATTCATACACCCGATAACAATTCAATAATTATTATTAATGGCAATTTCCTCCGGTCTAATTCGATTTGTCTCGTTTTCCGTCTCGTTTGGATGAGAATTTTGGAGATTTTTTTTTGGAGATCGAGTTGGATTTAGAGGCGAGAAACAAGTCAAAAGCGAGCCTTAGTACATCTACCATGTTCTCCTCTCCATTTTAAAATAATTATTATGTATATGGTATTATTCTACTTTTTTAACTCGGTATTACAATTTTACCTTAGGATATTAAAGTCTAAAGATTTTTTTATTTTAGGTAAAGATAGATCTTTAAAATATAAAAAAAAAAATATTTTTTATTTTTATATGAGATGAATTAATTTTTTAATTACAAAATTGGGCGGGTAGGTTGGGATTCCCAATCTCAATTCGGGGCGAGGATGAAGACAGATTTTGAATTAAAGAATCGGAGATGTAGATAATCATATTCGTTCTCAATCCGTCCCGTTACCTTTCCTAATAATTACTCAAATTATAGATGGAACCCTGCAACAAAAGATCGGTTTTTTCTCTCTCATGTGATCAGTACTCTTATGATGTGTCTCTCAAGATAATGGAGAACGATACGACAAGGGGATAGAGATCTAAGCACTCCCAAGAACACAGATTAATCAAAAAACTAGAGACGTACTTGCTAAAATCATCAATTCAATAACTTCATAAATATCACTTAAACTCAAAATTTGACAATAAAATTCGCAGACAAGTGTTACTTTATTCAACTGTTTTCGTTCTTTATTCCCACTTAATTAGCCACTCTACGGCATCGAGTCACCGGAGGCATTCACGGCGATAGGACCAACGACGGTCTGAGGCAACGGCGGCGGAGGAGCAGAGGCAGAGGCAGAGGCATCACAGTATCCACGTAGAATATCCCCTTCTTGGGAAGTGAAGCCGAGGGAGCCGAGCATGGAAGGCCAGCAATGGTGCTCAATGATTCTGATGGCGGTGCAGCAGCCGGGACCCAGATACGTCTCGCCGTTTAAGAAAAACAAAATCACTTCACCGGTGCAGGATTGCAGCTGGAACAAGGAGTCCCAGCAGCCCTGTTCTGTTCCCTGGTCTAGTTTCAGCCGAGCCATGAGCGTCAATTTGGGTTCCGAATCCAGTGGTCGTGCGGTGGTGATGACTAGGGAGGAGGAAATGAAGCATGTTAGGAGAATTGTTTGGAGGAGGTTAGGACGGTAGGCCATTTTGTAGAGTGAGAGGATAGATAGAAAGAGATACAGAGAGAATGAATGTGCAGAGATATATGTGTTGCAGGTGTTTGATGGAGTACTTATACGTAGAGAGAGAGGGAGAGGAGTAATGAGAATTTAGCACTTGTGTAAGTGGGGAGATGAAAGAGATCATAAATGGAATCCAAGAGGGAAACCCAAGAGATTCATTAGACATTAGAGGCTTCATTTAAGGTTCAGTTGTTCATATGAAGAGTTTATGTAACTTTTACATCTACTTCGATTCATTGCAAGCCAAATACTTAACGCAGCATGAAAAATTCTTATTAAATTAAGAGAAGTAAGTGTTGATGTGGATTTTTATGTAATTTTTAATTTGCAAATGACATGTATCATACACAAGTTAATGTTTCTAATTTATGGACGCGGAAATCCTAATGTGGACAGTGCATATCGAGGTGTGCAGTGTGCCGAAACAACATCGTTTTGAGGTGCTACACACCCATAGTAAAATCCTCTTTTCCCAATTTATAGCTCTTAAAGTTTTTGAATTCGTTGGTGGTAACACATTTGACGGCATCTCTTGGATCAAATACCTGCAAGAGAAAATTAAGAAATTAGTGTAGTGCCGACTAACACCCCTCTAATACTATAAGTCAAAGACAACATGTATGGAATAATTTAATGTACTGTAATTTAGACAAAACAGTAAGCTATATCTCTTTTTGAAATCGAGATTTATTTTTATACTCACTTAGCTCTTTAAGTTCTATTGAGAGTCTATTTCTCATCAATCGTGGTAAACAAAGGCGGAAGCAAAATTTGAGATTTGGGAGAACGAGATTTGTATTTTTGGAAAAAGAGTGGGCCAAATATAATTTTTTTTTTTTTTTGGGGGGGTGGGGGGTGGGGGGGGTGGGGTGGGGGCGAAATGCAATTCTTTTATAATTTTTAAAATTTATACTTAAGTCTTAATTTATTTTAAAATTTTTTAGGGGGCCCGAGACCCCATATTCTCCATATTGTTCCTCCCCTAGTGGTAAGACCATAATTTTTAATCGTTTAATAGTCTTGGACCTAACCCTTCCAATGTGCTAGCGGGGCAACACACTGCCAATAAAAAGTGCTCTTCTTGAAACAAGTACAGATTGGGACTCCTGATAGATAAGAGGAACCCATCAAGGCTAAGTACCAAGGATTGGTTAGTCCAAGAAACTCTGGTCGACAGCGTAGACTACAGAATGCTATAATGGCTAGATTAGAACAATCGTCGATTGCTTACCTATCAATTGAAATAGTGGAACATTTGAGATTTGGTAACAAAATAGTTACACCAAAAAAAAGGTCTTTCAAAATTTAATAAATTCATTTTTTTCTAATAAAAAAAGTGTACCATACAAATTATAGAATGATAGATGCCGAATTTTTGGATTTCAAGCCCAAAGAAGGTAAGTGATGGTGGGCCTCGAAGACTCGCACGATTTGGACTTTTCCATTACTTGAAAGGCCACGGCCCATGGCTTTGGCACTAAAATGAAAGCATCGTAACGTCCCCGTCGGCAACTGAGAAGTCGCAGTGGCGAAGAACAGAGAGAGAGAGAGAGAGAGAGAGAGAGAGAGAGATGAGCGGAAGGGTGGGGGAACTGCCGACAAAGGAGGCAGCTGTGCTGAAGGGGCACGAGGGGGCAGTTTTGGCGGCGAGGTTCAACGCTGACGGCAATTATTGTCTGAGCTGCGGAAAGGACAGGACCATACGCCTCTGGAATCCTCACCGTGGTATCCCCATCAAGACCTACAAATCCCACGGCCGTGAAGTCCGCGACGTCCATTGCACCCAGTACGAGACTCCTCTCTCTCTCTCTCTCTCTCTCTCTCTCTCACACACACACACACACACACATTTACATCTAATTTGTCTGCCTAGTTTTGTTCCATGTTAATAATTGGAAATGCAAAAGGCTAATACCTACTGCTGCTATTAACGATGTGTCGACTCTTGGTTGTTGAGAAATTGGAGGGGAGAGATGTGATTTGCAAAGAGTGGATGCGATATTGCCCTGCCATTCAAGGCCCTTTATGCATATTGTTCCATTTAGAGCAAGTGCAACAAAGTGAACAAATCCATCCCCTCCCTATTTTACTCAGTTCAACTCAAAAAACAGACTGCAACAAACTCCCTAAACAGGTTAACAAAATGGGTTTCATGAATAGTGCCTCCCTAAATCAACCCCCATTTGGCTAGCTACTGTTCATGACCCTTTTAATTTTTTATTATTTCTCTCTCTCTCTCTCATTGGCAACAAAATGGGTTCTTTATTGTAAATATTTTAAAAAAGTAAAAAATAGTATTTTAATAGTAGAGAGTGAGTATAGGTAGTATTGTTGGAGTGTTGAAAATGACATGGGTGAATAAAGAACTGTTCACTAATATTTTTGGCTAAAGATTTGTTCACCCTTGTTGCACTTGTTAGTTCCTTTTTAACTGCTGTGGTGGGGTTAACTGGATAATTATGAGTTGAATTGAGTTGTGTAATGCTATTTTAGTAATAACATTTTGCTGAACCCTTTGTCTCCTTCAATTGCCTGTTTATGAATATAATTTCATTCTGCAATGTCCTTGTTCGATTCTTGAACTATTGACGTCCACTTCAAACATAAAAAGTGGCTGCGGCCCTTGATGTCTATGTTGACCATGCACTCGTGTCATCTAATGTTGTATGTATGATAGAGGTGATGTGGTGATTTACTTCAATGCTAATGATTATCCCCAAGGTTCAACAAATGAATGAAGCTATGATCGTACCCGAATGGAGATGATGGTCATCCTCTGACGTCTCCAAGCCATCCATAATAGAATAGATAGGCAAAGGAGCCAATAGCAGTCTGTTCTTGCCTATTTGGATAGGCATAAAATGTGACCAGGTTGTTTTCTGGCATTCCACATGTTGTCTGTCCAAGTATTGGAAGTTCCAAAATCTAACATCCGGGTTTGGAAAGGTTGCCATGGAACTTAGTAGTGTTCATTCGAATGATGTTGTGGATAATGATGCTTTCAGCAGTTCTGCTACAACTTTGTCATCACATTTGGTTTCTGACCTACAAAAAAGCACTTGGAAAGTAGTGATGCATTCCTTCACTCTATCTTCAGCCATCTAATTAATGCAGCACTAGGGTAACTATCATTCTTATACATATCTTTTTCCCCATTTCTTCAAGAGGACATTATCATAAGTATGATTTTTGTTTTACTTATTGTTAATCGTTATATTATTGGGAAGATTGGTTCACTAATGCTGTGAAGACAAAGAAGAGCTCTCACAAATGGCAGATAGAAATTCCCTTTCCCCAAGATCCGAGTTAATTTCAAATGCATTTCCTTAGTTGTGACGTACTAACATCTTGTCTTATGTTAAGGTATGATATCCTCTACAAAATGTTTAATGTTCTGGCTGATCCATTTACCATAACCAATTTGTGATACTCAGTTTATCACTAAACTAGGGCATTGGGAGATTTGATAGCTGGACATGTACCCAACATCACTATTGAACAATCATATATGTAACATGGATTTGCTTGAATTCTTATACACAAATTTCTCATTTCTTAGCTATTGTGTTGTAGGGATAACTCCAAACTATGTTCTTGTGGAGGTGATCGTCAAATCTTTTATTGGGATGTGGCAACTGGTCGTGTAATTCGAAAATTCCGTGGTCATGACAGTGAGGTTTGTGTAATTCAATTTCTTCTCATAATTGTCCGCTTATTAAATGGCTGTGTTACCACCTACTTTTGGGTCAGTGTTTACTGGCATTTCCAGCTGTTAATATTGTTGTTGATTCTGCTATGTACTTGAAACTGCATAAATTCCTCAAGGAATGGTGAAGAACAAAACATATTTTACTGCTTGACATACCAAAAATACATCAACCAGCAGCATTACCAAGTGTTTGTTTGTGAGTGTGTAGCACTTACTATCCCCTCTTCCAACAACTTGTTTCCTATCTGTTTATTCTTTTCAGGCGAATGCTGTAAAGTTCAATGAGTATGCATCTGTCGTAGTTTCAGCAGGGTATGACCGTTCAGTGCGCACTTGGGACTGTAGATCTCACAGCACTGAGCCAATTCAGGTCTCTCTCTCTCTCTCTCTCTCTCTCTCTCTCTCTCTCTCTCTCTCTCTCTCGCGTTCTGTGTGTGCACGAGCGCGCACATGTGGCTGAGCATCATTAGTGACCTTGAATTGCATTTGCTGACTTGTCCTCCAAAATTTCTGGGTGCTGTGCAGATCATGGACACATTTTTAGATAGTGTTATGTCTGTTAGTCTAACAAAAAGCGAAATCATTGCTGGAAGTGTTGACGGAACCATCCGAACGTTTGACATTCGAATCGGTAGGTATGTAACAATGTTGGAGTAAAATGATGAAATACTTTTCCTTTTCTATTAATTGAAGGAGATTTATTGAGTGTGTTTGTTCTTCAATGAAACTTTTTGATAGAGAAATATCTGACGACTTGGGGCAACCTGTCAATTGTATAGCTCTTTCAAACGATGGTAACTGCATATTAGCCAGTTGCCTAGATTCTACTCTACGACTTTTGGACAGGTAATTTTCTCCTATATTCTCACTTCAAATATTAGTTCTGACCTTGGCTACCTCTTGACCATTTCTTTTGCACGACAGGTCTACTGGTGAACTATTGCAAGAGTACAAAGGCCACACTTGCAAGGTCAGCCAGAAGCACATATCAGAATTTCTTTCTCTTTTTTTCTGGCAGAGTTTTTTAATGGTGGTGTCTTTTGGTTATTTATGATAATCGGCATTCATGATGGTGGTGAAAATTAACATGGTTGCTTACAAAGTTGAATGGTTGGCTATGCACTCTGTTATGTTTCAATTTATCGTTGCTGAATCCTGTACTGTATCTTAGTAGTCACTCTATCCAGCCTGTCTTGAGTTCTCTATTTTTTCCACTATTTGAATTCCCTAACCATTTTTTGTGCTTCCTCATCAGTCTTACAAGATGGATTGCTTGCTTACAAACAATGATGCCTATGTAACTGGTGGATCAGAAGATGGCATTATATTCTTTTGGGATCTAGTAGATGCGTCTATAGTATCCAGCTTCCGTGCTCATGCCTCAGTAGTATGTTTCTCTTTTAGACTTGCAATATTTATGGGCTATGTCATTGGTGGTCATGATATTGCTTTTACATGTAGTTATTCCTACTTGAGATTGCAATTTAAGAGGATAAGATCGTTAAGATGGTAGTAGAATTGAGTCCTGAATGTTGTATATCACTTTCAAGGTCTCGTCTCTTCGGTGAATCACTTGAGCCCTGATACATTTTCGGTGTCACAGAGCTAGACCAGTAAGGTATTACGCTTTCTTCGAAGGATGGATGCTTCCAAACCCACCTCCTGGTTGATTCCAGGACCTTAGCGTACGATCTTGGTTGATTCCCTCTAAACCTTGGATCTTAGCGCCCAAAAAGTCGCTTGTACAACTGATCTAGGGCTGTCTTCAATGTTTTTATTTTCCTTGAATATATACCTTAATTATTTTCTCATTCTTGCTATTACTATGTTTACAAATATCATCAAGCTCGTGAACTCATTTTGAATTTACCTTTCTTTCTGCAGGTAACTAGTGTGAGTTATCACCCGAAGGACAGTTGTATGATATCTGCCTCTGTCGATGGCAGTATTCGGGTTTGGAAAACTTGATAAAGTTGTAAAATTAGAGTACTTTTTTTGCTTTACCTGTTTTTCTGCCATCTGATGTTATATTCAGGAAAATGTGCATCAGTTCTTGTGGATTTTTGTAAGGTCCAAGAAGCTGTGTCGGTCAGTCGCTACAGCTTCTGTTTCTGACTACGGCAAAACTAGATGTTGTTCTAAAGTATTGAATACGAAAATCCTTGTTTTGTATGTTTCTTTGATCTCTATCTACAAACGGGTTGAACAACATTTTCCTGCCATCTTCATCGAACCAACTCTCTCTCTCTCTCTCTCTCTCTCTATATATATATAGCAAGAACAAGCACAACTAGATTTGTCTCTTATCGGATTCGCCATCAACAGTTAAAAATCGAGCACTATACGCGGACATTATGTCTGTATGAACCCCCTAAATCAGCCGCACAGCCTTTGATTGTAACTTTCCTTCTGGTTTTCCTTTTGGAATTGTAGACTTTCTTAAGCTTTGGGAATCTTGATTGGGTTTGCATTCAGTATCAAAGCTGATTACATTGTAGGTAGCTTTCCCCGAAATTTCATAACACATATGTAGGTTTAGGTTAGTGGGGTTATATTTCATCTATGTGTTTTAAGGGTGTTGGACCTGTTGGTTGAGCATTCATTTTATTTTAACTACTGCCTTGCTTAATTAGGGTTTTGCGTAATAAGAAATCTGCTGTTCATTCAATCAATTTTGTCTTACTTTCTACATTGAAAAAGTCTAGGAATACAAATTATTCATGTACATCTGGATACAGATATGTTCGAAATCGTCGAATGCACGTGGGTTTCTCCATAATCATGTGAGTCTCATGTGCATCCGACGGTTCATGATACATCCGCATTCATATGTGCACGAATTATTTGTATTCTTAAAGTTAGTTCATCTACATTGGTTACTTGGAGCTTTAGACTCTGAGTTTGTGTAGAAGACTTTGTCAATTTTGAGCTTTGGCATTTTATGATGTTGACTCTCATGTCAACTTTGATTGGGAATTTTAGCATTATGAATAAAGCGATAATGCATTTTTAAACAGTAAGAACTCATGTGTAAATTGGAAATAGAATTTGTACTATGAATGGATCGTCATCTTTTGTTTTGTATTTTAATGTAATTTTTCTCTTCCTATCACGGTTAATCGACGCACCTCTAAAGGTGCACCTACTCGAGTCAAACAGAGTTTTTATTATTTATTTTTAATGTCTGATAACAAAAGACATGGTGTTACATTCTGTCATTACTATCAAACAAAGATGTTGAGGTTTGTGAAAGAGAGCAACAAAAAAAAACAGTTCCGCACAAAGCACACGACAAAAAATGCAGGCGCTCGTCTTTTTAACGGAATTTCTCTTGATTATTTTCATTTCACCTTTTTGTGTGAAAGGATTTTTTTTGGTGCAAGATAATTTTAGCCATGCTACTCAAAACAATTAAACAGAAAATTGGGCTTCGGTTAGCATTGAAACAATGATCTCTTCGTGATTAGAGAAGTAAGAAATAAACGATCAATACCCTTGACGAAAGGGAATATAGTAGTTAGTTAAGCTCGTCACATACAAAGATTAACATATATATGTATGTTCTAATTCTTGACCAATGTGACTCAACCTATATCTTGAAATTACAAGTTGGTTGCTAAGTATATTAGAGTAAAAAGTCACCTATTAAAAGCTATTAATACATCTATATTGCCCCATATATATTATATGTTTGTAGCCAAATATCATATTATACGTGCTCTCTTAAATGAATCTTATATAGGTATTTTTAAAAAAATTTAATCACTTGTTTTTTTTATGATATAAGATACTTGGACAAGTTTATGTGTATAACGTGCACCTCAATTAATTTCTGAAATATAATTTTCACCATTTAGTAGCAACGGCCAATTTAAAATGATCAGATAAAACTGTGTATATCCTGATCACAAGAATTCGAACTTATGATTTATGATAAAATAAATATCTAAGAATTGAGGTAAAATAAATTTTAATTCGGCATAATATAATTTCATCTATTTAATAAAGCATGGTACAATAGACAATTGACTTCTCTATTAAAAATGATTATACACTCGTGCAATACATTTTAATATCTATTTTATTCGTTACTATTCTTCTCCATATAAATAATATCCACGCGCATTTTCCTGCCATCTTCATTGAACCAACACTGCACCTTCTCTCTCTCTCTCTCTCTCTCTCCCCCTCTCTCTCTAAAATACAATACCATCAAAACGCGCTCAACGCAAAAAACCCAAATACCAAAAAGCAACAGAGAGAAGCGAGAGGGGAGAGAGATAGAGAGAGGAATTCATCAGTTGTCATCTCCAATTCTCTTCTTACACACCAATGGAAGAATCATTATCGTCATCCGTAAACAAATGTGAACCCCAGAAGAGCTTTACAGATTCCATGGCCATGGCGGCTCATTATCTCATGCACCTAAGCGGAGAAGAAGATGAAAACAACAGCAGCAGCAGCAGCAGCAGCAGGAAAAAGGAGAAAATCAAGGAAAACTGGAATCTAAGTGAAGTGAAATCAGCCAAGATCAATAAAGAAGAAGAAGAAGAAGAAGAAGAAGAAGAAGATTTTCGGCCAAAAACTCAAAGGTATCGATCTATTTATCATTTATATAAGGTCACGAAACCTTTGAATGTTAACCATGGCAACAAGGGAAGGTAAAAACTATTTTGATTTTAGGAAAAGGCTAATGCAGTTTGAGTAAAGACTTAAGGATGTTTTGAATAGGTTTGTTCAATATGTAATTAGGTAGAAGAAATTGAGGGTGGTTTCCTTTCTTTGATTTTTCACCAGTAGATTGAAAAGTAGTACTTCTTTGTGTCATGTGATGGTTCCTGCATGTTTTTTTTATTTTATAATTCGGAGTGTCCGATTCAGCTTACGTGCAGGACAATTAATCTTTGAGAGACTATTTTCACCGTTCACCAGAGATAGCTCCAATTAACATCTAACAGGTTTTGAAATTGAGACTTTCTGCATGTTGGTGATAGCTATATTTCTCCAATATTATCTTTTCTCAATTGTTCTACGAAAGGTTATATAGATAACGCGATACATAGGGATTTAGAGGAGCTGTAATGCACTTTCCTGTAGTGTGGATAAAATAACATAATTTTGCCTTCGAAATTAAGATAAAATTAACGATGTAATTTTGAAAATAAAACGGACAAAACTATGTCGTTTTGTCCATACTATATAAAACTGTACTACAGTATTCCTGAATCCTGTATATGGCAACATTGCAGTTGTTCTCAAGGAATATGTGAATTACATGTATCTCATTAGGAACTCTTATTCAAGGTCTATGTCCAATTAAATTGGCTATTTCATTAGTTAAAAGTGAACTCATACTATCACAAAGTACGAAGGTCTATGTCACTTCAAAATGATTATCTGTAGATACGTTCTTCTCTATCAAATGAATAGTTCGAATTTTCATCAAATGTTGTGGACACAGTAGAAGCTGAATTATGTGTGTTTCATTAGTTAAAGATGAACTCGTATTATCAAAAAGTATGAAGGCCTATGTCTGATCAAATTACTTATTTATAGATATGTTCTTCTTTATTATAAAGTGAACAGTTCGGATTATTGATGTGCATCAGATACGTGAGGCCTAGAAACTAGAAAGTGAGTTTAGATAAGTAAAGAGAGATGGAATTTAGAAGAGAGCTTAATCCATGCATGCAAACCTTTTTTTTTTTTTTTTATAACTGAGATATTTGACCGGTTTTGGAATTATTCCGACCTATTGCTGACTAGTTCTCGGAGGACTAATTCTACCGTCGACTTGCAGGGACTCACTTAAAGCCACGACTTTACCTTATATGAACTTACCTTATAAGGGTTGATAATACTTAAGAGATTTCAAACCTGAAATCTAAGAACGAGTATACTTCTAAGTCCCAGTTGGGATTACCCCAACCTCTTTTGTGACTAATTCATAATAAACATCCTCGTGTCAATGGGCGGAACTACCTTTGGTCTCCACTGGGTTATAGCTCAATGGAAAAAAAATTTCAATTTTTAACACGTAAAATTTTACTCAAAATAATTTTAGCCACCCCCCTCCCTCCCTCCCTCCCTCCCTCTCTTATTATATCATTATATGTAAGTTTATTTTTAGCCCAAGACAAATTATAATCCTAGTTCCGCCATTGTGATGTTTGAACCGATAAACTATGATCTTGTATTTCTTCTTGTATTTTTAGCCTGTGGGTCACCGTAGTGATGTTTGAACCATAAACTATGATCTCGTATTTTAAAATTATTGAATAATGAAGTTCTTTATAAATTTAACTTAAATTATTTAACAAAAGTTCTAACCACAATAAATATTTGTTTCATTTTGATTTGAAAAAAAATAAACTTAAAAAGACAATTCTGTCACATCTAACTCTAAAGCATATGGTGATGGATACAAGGACACCTTAGCTAATTTTGAAAATATCAATCTTGTCATTCATTAACAAGAAATTCAATTAAAATGAATTCAAAATAAGTTAAAACTGATTTTAAAAGAATTAATCATACTTTAAAAGTTCTAAACTTGAGACTTAAAGAGAAAATAAATTTCTAAATTCCAAATTGAATTGAATGATGCCATTAGGAACAAACAGTTCATTACTTTTGGAGAGAATTTGAGTTGGAATTGTCAAGGGTCAACAAGACAACAAGAGGACAGGAATATGTTAATGTTGATTTAAATGCTTTAGGTACAAGTAATCGCTAATGATCAATTCTACTATAAATATAGGCTACTCATTTTTTGACGTGAATTTAAAAGTAAAGCAATGTCACACAAATAATTTTCTTTATTACTTATTAAAGGTAAAAAATTCTACTTATTTGCTATTCTGACAATAATTATCAGGTTCAAATATAAAACCACACTAATCCTAACCGCCATGTTGCACATTTCTCCAAAATTAGAAAATAATAAATAAATAATTCTCATGTTTCAATTCCAATTGCACGAGCACAATGTGTGCCCCCATGTCTACTAAAACACTGCAGTTTCCAGGCTTCAAATATAGTCGACACCATGCCCAATCGAAAATTTTAAGAATGACTAGTTGCAATTTCAAACATTTTTCAAACAAATAGACCAAGAATCTTACAGACGAGACCAAGACAAGCATGAAGAATCAAACTTTGGATCACGACTATTCCGATGTCCAATTGAAAAGCTTACACTTAAACCAAATATAATCTGGAAAAAAGAATTACAAATACCCACTATCGGCGTATAGATTCACAGTTATGTTACATATAATGTAATTTTTCCAAAATTTAATCTAAGCAAAAAAGGTAAAATCAAATAAACTGCCACCGGAAACATGCAGGAATTTTTAGCACCCGTTTGCGCATACGAACTTGCTCACGCTGTACCTTTAAACTTGGCATCATATTCGTAAGGTTGCTGCATGACACACACAATTTTATTAGACGTGCAACAAAGAAACGCACATTGACATAAAAGTAGCGCTGGGCACATACTCAATACCAGCCATCGTGTGTTATGAATAGCAATTAATAAATTCTTTGGGCAAATATTATGCACCCGATCATGTTAGACCACAAAAGGTGTAATAACTATTGACAATAAATTGCCACTGATAACCTATATAATCTTCACATTGCCCAAGTTATTGATGATCAAGAGAGAGAGAGAGAACAGATAGATTTCCCATAGCTAGAAGCAATCTCACTTTTGCTTGACAAACAATGATAACACATATCGAGATAGGGTTGAGATAAAATAACATAATTATATGCCATCATATGTTATTAAAACAACAATCAGTAAACCTTTTAGAGCACGTATTATGCACACGATCATGCTAATCAATGAAACATATAATCATTATCAACAATTAATTGTTGTTGATATCCTCTATATCTTCATTGCCGCCAATAATAATGACAAGCAAGAGAGCAAGAAACGAGATAAAGTTCTTGTATCTACATACGGCATCACTTCTTGACCATACACGTTATTTTCATTAAAATCACAATGTTTTTTACCAACACTATCTTTGATATGTACTCTTTAAGCATATCAAAATCCTCAATCTTCTCAAGAATCTCAACTACTCCCTCTATCCATTTTCAAGTGTCCATAAAAGGTCGTACATTTTTTTATCAAAGAATAAAGTTCTTCTGTGCATAATCTCTCAAATTCTGACCCAAATTAAAATTTTCAATTTCATTGTGATCCGAAGGAAGAGGGACATCTTGCCTTCAGGTTGGTGGTAAAAGAATGGAATAAGGCTTCTATGGCTACACATTAATGGGCAGTATGCAAGAAAGCTGATACCTTGAGGGTTGAGTAGGTGCACATATACGTGCTCAAGGGTTGGAATGTGGAAGGTGAATATTCCTGCTGATGCCAAGGAACACAAATCACCTTGGAAATTGTCAGACCCCTTGTAGATTTTAACCCTAAATATCAGACAGCTTGATTCAGAAAACTGGAGTTTAGCTGGGTATGTGGTCTAATACAGCTGAATCAACGTGGCAAGCTCTGCGGGGTCTGTTCAACCTGTTGTTCCTTGGTGTAAAGTCACTTGGTTTTCCCATCATATAAAATGCTGGCCTTTCATTGAATGGCCAGCATTCTTGAGAAGACTTCCTGCCAAAGAGGCTGGTAAGCTGGGGTATGCATCTTATCCACGTGTGTCCTATGCAATTCACAACTTAGTCCCATGATCATCTGTTGCTCGATTGAACCTACTCTGCACAAATCTGGGGGCATTTTCTGGGAAGGAATAGTGTTGATTGTGCAGTGCTATTTCTTGCAGAGGAGATTGCACGGGCTAGCTTCCGGAGAGAGGGCCAGTCCATGACTCGTGTCGTGTATAAGCCGTCTTTGGCTGCAACCATTTATTGGCTGTTGAGGGAAAGAAATTGCAGGGTATTCCAACACAAATGCATGGGTGCTAATTGGGTTGGTAGAGGAGGAGATAAGAACTTCCATGTGCTTGTGGAGGAGGTAAGAGGACTGATTGTAATAGGCTTGTAGCTCGAGATTGGAGGGTCTCCTTAAGGATTTTTTATCCCTGAGTTGGCCATCCGTTGGTTTGTTTGCTTTGGGAGTTGGTCTTGTTGTTTGGGGCCCAGGCTGTGTTCCTGGTTTGCCCTGCTTGTAATAGCTTACGAGTTAGGCCAACTTGTTCGTTGTTTGCTTGCTTAAACGGAATTAATTTACCTTAAAGATAATTCAGGAGACAAAGTTGCTAGGACAAGGCTTATGGTGGATCCTTCCGAAGTAACAACCTGTAGGGAAAGCCCACCAATCATAGGAACCTGCTTCATCATACATATGGTTCTACTTCCAAAGCTAGAGATGAAAAGGAGCTATTTTTTATTTTGCACAGAAGAAACCCCAATTCAGCACATATGCTGTAAGGTCCACTACCTCCCTCCCCTTCCCCCTACAAAGGGCTTCAACCCCAACCCCCCACAGAAAACCTCAAAAATCACAAGAAGATATTGTTGCAAAGCCCAAAATCATAGTTGATATCCGATCAACATCTCCCCCAACAGTTGTCAGACACTCATTCAAACTTGCCATTTTTTTGGGATACATAAATCAGTCGTAGACTCGTAGAAACTGATGAGAGTCTACAAGTATAAAAGAATAAAAATCATAAAACGATAGAAATGTTGATTTAAAACAGAAACAATGTCCTCCAGATTTTTAATTTTAGCAATTTTGTGCCGATACCTGTATCAATTATGATGAATAAATCAATAAAACATTTTTTTAGCAAAAGGGTTGAAAACCACATCGCTGACGGAATCTAAATGTTAAGTAATAATGTGTTTCCTTTCTACAGAATGTAGGCTCATTGCAATCATAATGTGTTTCCTTTCTTTATAATCTTTGCATAAAAACACCTATTTATTTGTGACTTTGTAAGGTTACTGAAAAGCTAATGCAGTTATACAATATTTCCCTTTCTCCCTCTACACTCTCATTGTTCGTGACTGTATCATGTGCTATTTAGTCATCTAGAAAAACGGGATAAGAATATTTCAGCCAGTTTTCCTAATTATCTAGTCCAACAAACCGAAACAGAGGAACTACCAAACAGGTTAACAAAAATGTTGATGGCAGACAGTTTGCAAGATAGGAGTTAATACTCCAGGGAACTTCAAATCAGCCCAACTCCTTCCTATTCCTGTCATTCGTGATATCCCAGTGTCCCACAGAGATATCCTAGATTTTACATTCACATTGAGATGAATGGGCCAACCAGACCCGCTTCAATAACGAAACTTGCAGCAATAACCATTAGGTTAAAAAAAAGTGGAGGAAGAGATAAAATCCATCAAAACTATACATACCAAGAACACGGCTGATATTAACCTGCGGGCAAACCATCTCTGATGCATAGCTCGTTGGGCACCCGATGCTCCTTCCACAGTTTCAAACCGCAGATACACATAACCAGCACTGTTCCTGTAAGTTCAATGGAAAAATTGAGTATTTCGGAGAACAAAATTTCAACAATAACAGAAGGAAAGATTCACTTCTAAACAAAGCAATGGAACTAGAATCTGAGGTGCAATGGTACTGGTTAACTTGATACATTTCCTCATTATATTGTGGTCTTCACAAAAATCATAGATGCATAAGCAGTTGGGCCTAAAAATTCCATTTTCCCGTGTTTCAGTAGTCACTAATATTTTACAAGCACTTTGCCAACAAGATATGAGATTCAATTTCTTTCCCTTCAGCTAATCCTGCTAATTTCAGAAAACAAGTTGTGCCATTCAGCAAAATTACTGGGTATTTTAACTGTAGAGACAGACACACACAGGGCTGTACAGTAGTCACAGTGTAAGGTGACACACAAAAAACACACTATTGAAGTATCTTTTAGATAATGGTAAGCCACGTATACAAGAGAGAGAATCTTTTGAGCAATTCAATATGACTCTCATGTAACAGAGAAAAATGAGGAATCAAAACAAAACACCAGGCAACAAACAAGAATTATGCTGTAGATCTTTTGGCTTACTTGTCAACGTGTATATGCTTTACTGGGCCATAATTAGAACATTCTTCTTGCACGTCCTCTTTAATGTCCAAATCATACTCCGGATCCGTCTGTAACATAGTACCAAAAAAGATGAAAACTTTAAGAAATAGAGAACCACCAAATGAAAGAGGTGGTAAAAGAAATGAAACACGGGGGAGACTTTAAACCTCAGTTGCTGGATCAAACATATTCTTCAGAAGTAAACACTCGCTAGGCTTCCCAATAGGCTCTGGGGCCAAGGAAGTCAGAAGTGCAGGAAGAGCTGGGGCAGGGGCAAAAGGTTGCCCATTCATGGGCATGGTAATGGCTTGCTGATTTGAAGTTGTACCATTAAACACAGGCGCTCCAAGAGAACCCGCAATACTGCAAAATATATTCTATTCAGCTGCATACTATGATGTAAAAGAACGGAAGGGTGGATAGAGCTAAATAGACAAACCTTGTGGCTGTGCCACTGCGATCGAGTTTCTGCATAAGCAATGCTCTTGATTGAGCATTTAGAGACTGCGCGTGAAGATAGTATACATCAGCCAAGCATTAAATCTGGGAAACTACGCACCGTTGAAGATAACATATAAAAATTTCCTTTGTGATTCCTCTTACTATTCCTTGCCACTACGCTTTGCATCATTAGGAATACATACTAAACATGTTTGTTATTTGATCATTTTGTTTCCGCATGGTCAAACATAATATATTTCTCGAAATAGAAGACCAAAACATCATCCCACGGAGGGCTAAGTGGATGTGCAATAGAGGAGAAGAGGCTCCAGAGAGAGGTCACATAGACTTGCTAGGCCACATCAACCAGCCAAGGAAAATTACGAGACCATGTCGGCCTTAGAGCACGACAAGAACATCGAGTCCAAATCAGTGGGATACCAAAACATAAATATGATATGTACAAGCACGAGCTTGCAACTAAGCAAGTCGATATTTAAGCGCTTGGGACTTTGAAACATGTTGGTAGTCTCACCGTATTCAGGTCACTAGGCCTAGTGAGTCGAATCATTACAATTAACCTCAAGCACTAGCGAACTGCTTCATTGATCAAATTTCCTGTGGTACTAACTACTGAGACTATAGTACATCAACGTCTTTCAAGTCTGATAGATATCATTCTCCAAACATATTTCCCAAAATTCCCACCAATTTGTTTCCATAAATTCTACAACCTAATATCCAACTTTCATAACAAACAATCTAGATTACCCATGTTCACAAAAGAAGTCAAACTTTCCAGGACCACCCCCCAAAAAAAACCTAATCGTATAGCCAGTCATTCTAACTTCTTATACGATGTGCCAAATAGGAAAAATCAAAGAAAAACCAAGTGATTACATTTTTCAGTAGCCCATGGAAAACCTTATAGTGTTGCCGTGACACACAAATTACTCCACTTACTTATCCTGGATTTAGAAGTTTTAAATACAGTTAACTCATAGGTGAACTATTTTCCCAACTGCATACTGCTGGATTACATAATCTATTCAGAAAAGATTAGCATTCTAAACAAGCTTCCTAAATCATATAATTTCAATTTCTCACCAAACCGCCCCCATCGTCATCATCGAAGTCAGCTGCTTTGGCTCCCGAATCTTGTGCTCCGACATGATCTGTAACTGACGAAACCTACAAAAGAATGTAGAATTGGTAAGGTAGCTCATAACATTAATCTCAACACAAAACATCTGGTCACTGTGGCATAACTACCAAGAGACGACATACAACTTAATTATGATATCTAGGTCAGACGAACCAATAACTACAAACTTACCTTGATAATTCGACCTGCAATCTCTAACTTTCCATTTAAACTTTGAGCAGCTTTTGAATGTTCTAGTTGAGCGAACTACATGGTACCAGTGAAGCAAACGTTAATGATAAAAAGCCATTAACATATAAAAATATAATCAGTGGGATCAAAATTATCTCATGCTGACCTGAATAAAGCCAAAGCCTTTGCAGTGTCCTGTCTCAGGGTCAGTAGGTAGTTGCACAAGCTCCACAGGCCCAAAAGCTTCAAAAATCTAACAAGTCCCAATAGAGGCACAAATTGTTATGAAGATTTAACACTAAATTAAATTATTAAATTTCACCCACTGCAACACAAGGACAACCTATCCAATGGATAACATATGGTGCAAATATCCTTCACTGAGGAAGCAACAAACAAGCATATTAACCAAGAGAACTGTATCCCCATTACAGAGATAAGCGTCCCCTAAAGCTTTAAAATACTAAACAAAGGAAAAAAGGTACAGTAGCTTCATGTTGTAACGACTATATATGATCTCTCAAGAAATCAAAGAGCAACTACAAATCGCTTTAAAGCAATCACCAAATCTTTGATCACTGCCATAACATAGAGCAGAGACCAAAGGACTTGAGAATTTCACCAAACAACCAGAATCTTGAGTTTCACCCGCGATAACAATCACTAGGCTTGAGATAACACAATTTCAAAAGCCATTAAGGAAAGACATACCCAATTCTACCAGTTGTAAGGAAGGAATTCAGTAAAAATGCTCCGAGAGCAAACAATTGGGAGGGATTGGACAACCCAAACAAGATTTGTCCTCCTTTCTCTAAGAAGAAAATGCAGCAACCCACAGCCTAATGATCAGATTTTAAAACATCCATCTAATCTCTAGCCAAGCCTATCATATACCAAGGAAATCCAAGCACTTTCACTTTCACCTGGTAAACTTATAACCCAAAACAGCAAATTTAGAAATCCAAATTGATCCCAATGTTTTTCCCAGAAAGATCAAGCGTAATAACCTAAAAATAAATAATCTAGAGAGAGTGGAGTTTTGGCAAAAAAAAAGTTCTAACAAATGGTCACAATGTGCTTCATGAATAATCTGAAGAATCAAATTCTGAATTACTGGATGTTTAGCGAGAAAATAACACATTATAAGCTCGTAATCTGTAGAAGTCGACCCTAGCATACTCGAATTTAGGGTATGATACATACCATTCGACTAGGGCTATGAACAAATTCTCAGATTTCACTGCAGCCAGGGAGTTGATGTGGCATAATTCTAGGGAATTTGCTTCAATGTTTAGGTTGTACAGGTTTCTTGTAACTTCGGATTGAGATGACCATTTAGCAGCCAATACGGTCCAGTCCTAGATCTACGAAAGAGATAAATTGAGATAAAAAATCAAAGGTGCTAATAGATGAAGGAAGGGGTTCAGAACAACTTTTCCACAAAAAAGTCCAGTACTTCTCAGGGGAGATACTGGCTAGAAAGATCATCTTCTGGGGAGATTGTCAAGGATTTGAAGAGTTGCAAAGGAGACAGCCCAGGGACCAGATCCTTTTTGATAATCTTATCCAGACGAGTTGGAGTGTGGTACATGAAGATGAGATGGCAACACTTCATAATTGCTTTTGGCCAAGGGGTCTTTGGAAAGAGCCTCAAAAGGGAGGTTGCTTCAGAATCGAAGGAATACAAACAAACAGTTTGGTGGGCAGGTTCTACATATTTTATCCAAGGTCTTGATTTCAAGACAGAACAGGGTTGCTTTGGAAGTGATCACTAGTAGTCAAAATGCTTTGTTGGTGGAGGCAAATTTTGGAAGGGGTACAGTGGCAAATAAGAAAGTCACCTACTTTTTCCTCTAACATTTGTTTTCCACGTGTTCATATCTGCATCAACTCTGCTCAAAAAGTGAGGCATGTAAAACTTGCCCTCATGGCTAGGAAAACGGAGGTGTTGAAGTGCCAGGCATCACAAGACCACAAAAGGCCACAAACCATGGTGATGGTAGTGCCAAGGCAGGGAGAAGAAGTTTAAAGTGCATTAGAGGTTGCACCCGATGTGCATTCGTGGTGAGGGATTGTTTCTCAGAACTCATTATTTTCCTTCATTTCGTAGATTTGCTAAGTAAATTTGCTATCCATAAGACATTGCATTCTTCATCTACCCCTACACCGATATTCCTCCTCTGAGCCTCTAATAGCTATTGCAATATTCAAACAAGCTATATATAAGAACCTTTGATTCATTAATAGTCATGATACCTGTTTAAGCTGAAATTCTGTCATGTTGAAGTGTAAATTCCCCACATATAGTTTTCTATCAACCGCACCATAGGGTCCTGCAACAGAAACCCCAGCAGTGGCATTAGTTTGAACAAGATTCTTTTCAGCTTCCGATGGTTTAACCATTACAGGTTGTCCAAGAAGTAGGTGGCCAGAGAGAGCTATAGCCATCGGCACAGACATTGCATCATAGAATTCAATATACCTGCAGTATCACCCAAGGCTCAAAATAAGATTGTCAGCGTATACAAGGATAACAACACAATTATAGCTTCACGGCATGTGCTAAGGAATCAAAATTCTTACGCAAAGGTACCAAACTGAGTTTTCCCCCTCAATATCAATACCTCACGAAACAGAAAAGACATCTCATTGTGGTCAAATAGAAACTGATTTTTGAAAACTGACTAGGTTAGGACCCGTTTGGCAACGTTTTCAATTTTTTGTTCCTTGTTTATAAAAAAAACTGAAAACAGAATTCTGTTTATTAATTGAGAAAAACAAAAAACATGTTCGATAACATCTTTTTGTAAATATTACAAAACAAAAACAACATAAAACATGTTTAGGAATATCATTTTGTTTTCTCTTACATTATTATCAAAATAAAGCTTTTATGACAAACTATATGTTACAAAGAACATGGAGCCATGGTGGAGAGGAGGAGGAGGAAGAGGAGGAGAAGGGGGGGCACAAAGAGAAACGAGCTACAGCCATGGTGGGGACAAGCCATGGCTATACTCTATAGTGGGTGGTTGTGGAGAGAGAAGAGCCATAACTATGGTGGGTGGTTGAGCAAATGAGCCATGGCAATGGTGAGTCGTAGGAGACAAGGGGGGACAGAGAGACGAGTCATGGCGATGATGGGTGTTTGAGGAGAGAGTACACGAGAAAGAACAGGGACAGAGTGACAACTGACAAGCTATAGCTATGGTGGTGGGTGGTTGAGGAGAGAGAAGGGGGGAGAGAGACACGAGTCATGACTATGATGGCTGGTTGAGGAGGAAATGAGAGAGGACAGAGAGAGGCAAGGTATGACTCCGATAGATCACTGAATCCTGTTTTTTAAACAAGTAGAATAACCAGTTTGTTGTTTTGACAATTCCAAGAAAATTTGTAAATGTTTATAGTAAACAAAAACATATTTACCAAATGTGATTTTATGACTGTTGACAAAAAATTTACGAAAAAGAAACAGAAAACTACCAAACAGGCCCTTAGTATTCCATATTTCCATGTCAAAGGGATCCACAGAAAACACTGGTGTTTTAGACTCGCACAGAATATCAACAAAAAAAAGTAACAAATTGTCTTCGTAAGGTTCTAAAACAAGCTAAAAATAGCAAGAGAGCCAGAACTGCCGCGTACGAGGCAATTCAAAGAGTTCAGATTTTTTATTGTTCAACAGCAAATTCAACTGAAATCTACAAAATGATATAAATTTCAGGGAACTTATCTTCCAGTAAAAAAGGATTCATCGACAAAGACCATTGCAGAGCTGATAAGTATATATGGGAAGCCAACATGTATGGGCAGGCTGGCAAAAACTGCTGAACTAAACACGTTTGTGGGTCTTCCCTGTGTCATAGCAGGTGTAAAGATGTACTGCCAGAGATTAAACCCGACTGGTCTCAAGTGAAACTACAGTGCAGTCAGAGCAGAGTACGAATTGTTTGGTATTGTCATCGAATGCAAAAAGCAACCACAGGGAAAGAAGGGGGAAGAGGGGGGGGTGCGGGGGGGAGAAATTAGATTCATGTCATCTGCCTTGAGGACACATAATCAATTGTCTAAAGGTGAGTGCAAGTTAATACATCATCCCTCATCAAATATTTGTTATCAACATATCGCAATGCTAGTGCCTATAAGAATACAGTTAATATCTCAGAGAGAAAGCAAGAGATACATTCCTACTAACTGAATGTAGAAGAGGATAATATTACACAGGAAGGCACTTACCCCACTCCTTTCGAGCGTCTTGAATTACGATCCATGATTAGACGGACATCTCTAACCTGGAGATGAAACATTGAATGATTTGAATAGAAAAAACAGAAACTTGCTACGGAAAATACATGTCATTCTGGGCATTTGCCTGCACATATCAACACCAACTACGGGTGTTTCACGAGATCATCAGCTTAACGCATCTGTACATTTTCACTCACCCCACATACACAGAATGTTGACACAAGAAAGTCATTATATTACTCGTAACTGAAGGCAGAGGACCATTTACTGCAACAGGAAGGAAATGTATCTCAATAACATGCATAAAAAATCGAAGAAGTTTCAAGTAACGAGAACATGAACGATCCTACGTGAGGCGAAAATGAAAATTGCAAAAGACATCACATGGGCATTCATAGCTAGTAAGAAGTTACTGGGAACACCATACCTTTGACCAAGCTACATAAGATTTAAGAAATAATTCCCACTCACCTTGCCTGCTTTGGAGAAAAACTCATAAACATCCCTCTCCGTCGCCTTTAGAGGCATCTGCCTCCGCCATTTCATACCAACAAACACGAATTAGGAAAAACGAATCTGGCAAACAGAAGTATGCAGATTCTCTGAAGGAAACAACAAAAATGGAAAAACGAATGAAGAATTAACATTCGCATCATTTCCCTAAATTACATTACCCACCTACCTGATATGCGAAAACAGTTCTTTGGTCCCTTTCTGGATCAGCTTCAGGCTCTACTGCTTCCTTCTTATCTTTGAATCTCCTGCCATCAAAATGATTTTCAGGAGTGGAAGATGTATCGTACCTTTATATGCATGGCCTTTGGAGATATAACAGATATCAACTGTGAATATGATATGAAAGAATACAAAGTTAAGAACGTTTAAGTTCTAACATGGAACACAACCATAAAACCAAGTGTAAGTTTGAATTTGTTTTCTCTATGCACGCATGCATAATTTCTATATAACACTTCAAAAGTCAATTATAACTTTAACCTAAATAAATGATTGGTAAAAAAACCATTTGGACATCAATGTACAAAGCTAGGTTGATAACCAAAATACAAGGAACTAACTCACCCTTTTGGCATGACGGACTGATGTTTACTAGAGGATTTTGAAGCATAGTCAAGGTATATTATTCACTACTGCGCAAATATACTTTTGTAATTCTGAAGACTTTCCGTTACAAAAGTGACAAAACTCGATAGTTATAAATTTGACTAGTCTTGCAATAATTTTACCAAAACTCTTCAAAATAGATCCAAGTGGGGGGTGAAAATTACTAATGGGGAAAGTAAAGTACATCATCTTTGCGGTGGAAAAGCTAAACATACTAAAAGACAGATGGGATCATATCATCGTGACACTAATAAGCATTGCCAGTACAAAATCTGTCACCACGGTTACGAAATTGTCCAGCGATATAATAGCCTTAAGGTCTAAAAAACAGATACAAAAATGGTATACGTATACATCATCATATGAACTGACAAACGCTGCAACACCGTATGAACCCCACTATTTTGAACCACCCCTCCGGCTTAAGTTGTTCTCGTCAAACTTCTCATGCACCTGTGCCTACCAGCCTAAGTGAGCAACAGGTGCCAATTACTTTGTACAAGTAGTTTAAACTCATGAAGACAAGCTTTCAACTCTACTGTACCAACAAACAAATGTCTTAAATCAAAACATATGGACAATGTGCAGGAGGTATTTGCAAAACTAGACGAGATAAATGCCATGAAACATATCTCAAGTGGTTGCAGAGCAAAGCATATTATCTGACACAGATTTACTGTCAATAACATTCGCTAATGTCTTCCGCAGACACCCTATGAGCAAGATGAAGAAGAGCAAACCTTCTTGAAGTCCATTAACAGGAAAAACTCTTCCTCTCACTTGAGGCCGAACAACTTTTATTCACGTCGTATCCACGTCTGTTCTAATTGAAGTATGACTTGTGCAGTCACGATGAATCCAATCGTGATAACATACATAACAACTCACCTAACTCATTCATGGAATTATTCAGAAACAAAATACAGAAAAAATTGAAACCAACCATGAGCAAAAAAAATTACCAACACCCAACTGGGGCAAGAGTGAGAAATTACCTGCTATCTCTCATTTCAAAATCACGTTCCTTGTCTCTCAAAATTTCTTTCTCTCTCAACATATCCTTCTCTCTTTCGCGATCACTATCGGGCCTCCTCGTTGACATGGACCGACTCCTGCTTCTCCGCGACCCTTCCCTCTCCTTCTCTTTCTCCTTCTCCCTGTCCACATCCTTGTCTCTCTCTCTTCTCTCCCTTTCCTTCTCCTTCTCCCTGTCCCTCCCTCGGTCCATTTCCTTGTCTCTCTCTCTTCTATCCCTGTCTCTGTCCTTCTCCCTCTCCTTCTCTCTTCCCTCCCGGTCTCTACCCTTCTCCTTCTCCCTGTCCCTCTCTTTCTCTCTTCCCTCCGTGTCCCTCTCTTTCTCCTTCTCTCTCTTCTCTCTGTCCCTCTCCTTATCTTTATCTCTCGACCCCCTCTCCCTCCCTCGATCCCTTTCCCTCTCCGACTCCCTATCTCCATCCCTGCTGCTCCTATGCCGATCCCTATCCCTCTCTACCTCCCTGTCCCCATCCCTACCACTCCGGTGCCGCTCCGACCGCTCTCTCCTTCCGCCATTGTCTTCTTCACCTCTCGATTTCTTACTCCTCCGATCCTCTTCGTCGCCGCTTTCGTCTTCCACGCTCCTCTCTCTCCTCCTGTAGCCTTTCTCGCTCTTATCAGCTCCGTCCTTGCTCCTCTTCCCAGACGAACCGTCTCTCTCGCTCTCTTCCACGGTCTTCTCCAGATAATCGTACTCGTCGAAGTCCATTTCCGATTCTCTTCCTTCAAGGTTTGTTCGGAACCTTGAAGAAGTGGATGACCGACCAAGTGGTAGATTTGCTGGGTTGACAGCAAATTGGAGAAACCCTAGTTCTCGCACCTATTAGGGTTTTGAGTGACGGAAGAAGAACAAGGGAAGGATATACGGGTTTGGTTTATTCCGTCAAGAGGATTGGGTACTGACCGAATATCGTAAACAAGTCTTTTTACATTTTTAACCCTCATTTGCTATAATTTCAGCGAAACTTGATGTGATATCAGTCTAATCATTAAGGCTTTGTTTGGAACTTGTGGAATGAAATAGAAAGAAATAATAATAATTAAGAAGAAAAGTGGAAGGAAATTGAAAGAAAAAGCAAAGTACTTCTATTTCCTTTTGTTTGATTTTGTTAAAAAAAATAAAAGAAAAGTAAGATAAAATTTGTTGCTGTTGTTTGGTTTTGAAGGAAAAATAGAGAGGAGATAAAGGAACAGATAGATTTACAGGTATGAAATTTCTCTCATACTTTTCTCCCATTTTTTTCTACTTTTAAAAAGAAATCTGCTTGCTTCTCCATCACATTTTTTTCCCTTTCTATTTCTACTTGGCAACCAAACAGGGTAGTAGGAGAAAATTAAAAAAAAATTCTTTTTTTTTCCATTTTTTTCCACAACTTCCAAACAAGCTGTAAATCCTTGTGCATTAAGCTTACATCTTTCCATTCTCATGCATATTGGAACACAAATGTATTAAAAACAGTACAATGTATGTAAAATTCTTAAAAATAATTTGAATTACGCGTGTATCAAACGATTCTAAATACAATATATTTGTCTTTATTAACGAAATATAAAAGAATTATCTCTAATAAATTGACAAAGGGAACCCGTTTTTTTAAAGCCAACTTCTAAAGTGCGCACATAAACACTAGTCTTCCTAGCTCTTACCGAGCTCAGAAGTCTGGTTTTAACAACTAACTTTCATTGCTAGTCCTTGAATCAATTAATGAATAAATACCCAAAAAAAATTGCTTGCCAAGAAATATAAAGTGACTGCATACTGATCTGAAGATCTATTGGTCAAAGGAAATGGGAATCAATATACCAAGATCAAAGTAATTAATCCCGTACCGTACCGGCCGGTACCGGCCGGTACCTTCCGTACCGGACCAAAACCGGTACGGCCGGACGTCCATTCCGTTCCGGCCAGAATACCGGCGGTTCCGGCCGGTACCGGCGGTACCGGCCAAATACCGGATCTCGGCCGGTACCGGTTTTATTTTTTTTTTAATTTTTTTTTACTTTTTATGTATTTTTAATTACATTTACATACCTTTTTTTTTTTCATTTTCCTTGTAAATACTTCTAATTAAGGTAGGAAAATTTATAATACAAAAAGAAAAGTTAACATTATTTTTTATGAAAATTAAAAGAAAAAATTAGCATTTTTTAAATTTGAAGCTAACATTCCTTTTTATGAATGTTAACATTCTTTTTTTTAAACTTAACATTGCTTTTTAATTTAAAATAAAAAATAAATATTAACCTTTATTCATAATTTCATACATACATGAAAATAAATATATTTTTTTCACCTTAATGTTAAAATGAATATTAATTTTTCTTTCTTATCAAGCATATGCTAACTAATTTTATAAATTTTGTGAATTAAATGATATTGAAATATCATAGGTTTATTATTGTCCTTTGAAAATGTTATGTTTTGTGAGTTATTTTTAAGTTGTGGGGTTTACTTTATATGTCAAATGTAATTTTTTGTAAAGAATATTAGTTTAAAAAAATTATATTATTTTTTAGCGATAAATCCGAAACGGTACCCCGGTACCTACCGGTACCGGTACGTACCGTACCAGTAACAAAACCGGTACCCTTACCGGTACGAGATTGATAACTTTGACCAAGATGGGATCGCACGTACAATTTTTGTAAAAATGATATGATACCACCAATAATCATGCCCGATAACAGTCTACTATATCCTTACTTCCACTCACAGTTTTTTGTATTGGTTGTGTTGTACGTTAATGTTTTGTGAATTATTTATTCGTCTTGATGAAATAAATCTAAAAAGTATAAAATTATTTGTAAAAATTTTAAAAATAACTAAAAATGACGAATAAGCTCAAAAATTTTTATTTTAAAATTTTTTTGTCTTTTTATAATTTTTTTCAAATTTGATATATTATTTATAACTTTTTTTTTTAAATTCTCACCCAAATAAACAAATAATTCACAAAAAATTAATTAAAAAATAAAAAATTACAGAAATAATTTAATAATCTGGTCAATTGAAATAGACTCCAATTATCTCAACAGTTTTGTCCTTTTATTTGAAAAAAGAGCAAGTGGTCCCCGCAGAGTGTCACACTGGCTCCATCTCCTCCACCCCTCACATTTACCCGCCACCAATCTCAACATAACCTATCATCTTTAGCGGGAAACTTCAAACCCTCCCAAACAAAAGTTAGAGGGAAACCCTAATTCGCAAAATTTCAAACTCTCTCTCTCCTCTCTCCTCTCTTCCTCAGCCCGCTCCTCTTGCTATATAACTACTCGGTGTATCCTCCCCGTTCTCTGAGCCAAACCTGTTTGACGAAATTCCTCTGTGAAAAGAGTTTCCATATTTTTTCGTGGTTGTTGTTAAGATGTATGTGGTGAAGAGGGACGGGCGTCAGGAAACGGTGCATTTCGATAAGATCACTGCTCGTCTCAAGAAGCTCAGTTATGGGCTCAGCGTTGACCACTGCGATCCGGTGCTCGTGTCCCAGAAGGTGTGTGCCGGCGTTTACAAGGGTGTCACCACAAGCCAACTTGATGAATTGGCTGCTGAAACAGCCGCTGCCTTGACTACAAATCACCCCGATTATGCTTCCGTGAGTACTTCATTAACTCTAAAGTAGTTTTCTGTGCTGCGTCTGATGGGTGTTGACAAACTACGGATTGTTTGTTATTCGGGTTAGTTAGTCTTCACGATTTTTAGTTCTTCTTGATTATGGGTGAAGTTGGTTATGTTCTTCTTCAGATTTTGGGGTACGGGTTGTCTTTTGTACTTACAATGGTTGATTATTTGGTAAGGCATGTCCACTCCTTACTCAAAAACCTGTAACAGTGTCCACTGTTTTTCATCTAAAAACTTCAAAATCGGGTATACGTAGAAGGAAGGAGATCTTCTAAATAGAGAGGTGTTTTTTGTTTTTTTGCGTTAAATTGTGGATATGATGTTTAACTTCATTATCCTACATGTTGCTGTAAGGATTAATTTCGTTCTGACACATTTTGCTTTTTGATGGTTGGTGATAGGCGGAGGTAGTTAGGCTTTCCTTTTAATTGTTAATTTATTTGGACATTGGTTCTGTCACAGTTGGCTGCAAGAATTGTTGTTTCAAATCTGCACAAGAAGACTAAGAAATCATTTTCTGAGACGTAAGTGTTTGAATTATTTGGTGGATTATCGTTGCTTCTTTTGTACTTTTTCATCTTGGTTAAATATTATTTCCCTGGTCTGTGTGGTAACTCTAGGGTCAAAGACATGTACTTCCACATCAATGAGGGATCTGGACAGAAAGCCCCCCTGATTGCTGATGATGTTTATGAAATAATCATGAAGGTATTCTTGGTCATTCATTTAGGAATTATGGTTTAGGTTGTTTCATCTGAGGTTATACGTGGATTTCAGTTCTCAATTAAGAATTGTCTGGTGTTCATAGCAATATAAAACAACTTTTTACATTTTGAAATTTGTCCTTCATTGAGATCTATCAGATTAATTCTGCTGGACATGTTGATCCACATATGTAACGCACACGTGCACAATACTCAAAAGACACCGTAGGATGTGCCATGTGAATTTCATGAAACCCACTGGGACTGATGAAGATTACAAGGACAAATTGTGCCATGACTTAAGACATCGTAGATTGTTCAAGCTCTAAAGAAAAAAAAGATTTGGATTTGAAAGCATGGTATAATTTGTGCTCTACTATATGTAGCTGCTGCACTTTCATCCTTGAGCTAGTTCATGCATTGATTATGAACTTATTTGTTCAAACTGGTTAAAGCATTGCTGACGAAGCTTTTGGTTGTTTCAGCATGCTGCTCGCCTGGACAGTGAGATAATCTATGACAGAGACTTTGACTATGACTACTTTGGCTTCAAAACACTGGAGAGGTCATACCTATTAAAGGTCCAAGGAAAGGTTGTGGAAAGGCCACAACATATGTTGATGAGAGTTTCTGTAGGTATCCATAAGGATGATATTGATTCAGCTATCAAGACGTATCATTTGATGTCTCAGAGATGGTTCACTCATGCATCGCCCACCCTTTTCAATGCTGGGACACCAAGGCCTCAGGTGCGTTAAGCATTTACACTCTCTCACAACACTGTTACATAGGAAAATTATGTAATGTTACCCATTACTATATACAGAGATGGAGCCATTTAACCTATGACTTGCAGGCTTATATAGTTTGCTGGTAAATTAAAGATTAAAATATATGGAGTTTTCAGAAACTGTATCCTCAACTACATAGGATACTCTGGCCAATTCTCAGTGGCCGTGGGGATTTTCTGATATTCCTAGTAGTGTTGATGCAAATGTCCTTGACAAACATTTCCTGACTTTTGTTGACAGTTGAGTAGCTGCTTTTTGCTGTGCATGAAGGATGATAGTATTGAAGGAATCTATGAAACTTTGAAGGAGTGTGCTGTTATCAGCAAGTCAGCGGGAGGTATTGGTGTCTCTGTTCATAATGTCCGTGCTACAGGTAGCTATATCCGCGGAACAAATGGGACATCCAATGGCATTGTTCCTATGCTCCGAGTTTTCAATGACACTGCTCGTTATGTTGACCAAGGGGGTGGAAAAAGGAAGGGTATGATTGTTGTGGTCATGGTTTTTATTTAGTTAATTGATGCCCTGGTGACTCCTTTTTTGAAAGCTTTATTTTTGCCTTATCTAGGTGCTTTTGCTGTCTACCTGGAGCCATGGCACGCTGATGTATTTGAATTTTTGGATTTGAGGAAGAACCATGGAACGGTATATTGGACATTTTCATAAGTGTTGTGCTTGTTCTATTGTTTATTGGAAATTGTTATTTTCTTAGTCCACGCATTTCTCTATTCTGTACTTATAAGGATGCATGGTGATTATGTGTGGATCCATTTTTTTGTAATTAACTTGGGTCATGTTTGGTTTTCATAGACTGCGTCTCTGCTTTTTAACTACTTAAACAATGACACTATAAGTGTTCTTACTACAGGAAGAGCATCGGGCCAGGGATCTATTTTATGCTCTTTGGGTACCTGATCTCTTTATGAAAAGAGTGGAGAGTAACAGGGAATGGTCTTTGTTTTGCCCAAATGAGGCTCCCGGTTTGGCTGATTGTTGGGGTGAAGATTTTGAGAACCTTTACACCCAATATGAAAGACAGGTGAATTTGATTTTCACTAAATGAAGTTTGCTGCTGTCGCATCTGGTTTTCTGTTGATATTGGGTTTCAAATGTTTATTGTAATACCCTGGTAATGTGCTCAGGGGAAGGCAAAAAAAGTTGTACAGGCACAGAATCTCTGGTTTGAGATTTTGAAGTCCCAGATAGAAACTGGAACCCCCTACATGCTATTTAAGGTGATCTAAGAAAGCAAATACTCCTATCTGTTTAACTTTTATATTCCTCATTTGTTTGTTATTATATGTTTCCTGTTACAATTCTTATTTTTTTTGGGTTAACATTGCAGGATACTTGCAACAGAAAAAGCAACCAGCAGAATCTTGGCACTATTAAGTCTTCAAACTTGTGCACTGAGATAATTGAGTACACAAGTCCCACTGAAACTGCCGTGTGCAACCTGGCATCAATTGCCTTACCACGATATGTTCGAGAGAAGGTATGTCCATGACTGCCATGCATTTATAACAAGTCAAATGTTCGGTCGATTATGTGCCCTTTATTTGGCATCACATCATTCTTTTTGTTGCAGGGGGTTCCAATAGAATCACATCCATCTAAACTCGTTGGAAGCAGGGGGTCTGGAAATCGATATTTTGATTTTGACAAACTAGCAGAGGTCTGACCTATTTCATCTACCTAATGCCCTTGCATATTTGTAGTTTGACCTTCATCTTCATACTGTAAGATTCAAATAAGTTGTCCGGAAGAGTTCGTCTCAATTTTGTTTTCTGTGTGCTTTTGGGACAGGTTACTGCTATAGTTACTTTGAATCTCAACAAAATAATTGATGTTAATCACTACCCAGTGCAAACAGCAGAAAGGTCAAATCTTAGACACAGACCTATTGGTATTGGAGTCCAGGGTCTTGCTGATACCTTCATTCTGCTTGGCATGGCATTTGATTCACCACAGGTAAATTTTAACTTCCCACTGCGTTACTCTATTTTTGCGTCTGATAGGATCTCTCATCTCTGATAATTTGTTGAATGGGGATTGCAGGCTCAACAGCTGAACAAAGATATTTTTGAGACCATATACTACCATGCTCTTAAAGCTTCTTCTGAGCTAGCCACTAAAGAAGGCCCCTATGAGACGTATGCTGGAAGTCCTGTTAGCAAGGTGTGCTTTCCAATGTAGCTTCTGTGTGATTGTGATGGAGGATTACCCTCCCCACTCTTTTAAATTTGACCATCCAGCTTACTTCACTTTGTGTTCTTAAACATTTAATCTCATCTCAGTCCAAAATTTGTATGCTCCTTCGTAGATCAGTTATAATTGTCTTCTAATTCTAAACGAGCAAGTACCTATGAAAAAATTGATGCTTATGGTTCAAAGGTGGTAAAGTAAGTAAAAAGTTAGTGGGAAACCAGCTTCAAATTATTGGTAAAGCTTTGTTTTTGTTTGTTGTTAAAAGTGGAATTGTTATAACTTTGCTGCTCTGCTGTGATGGTGTACAAGCAATTTTTTGAGGTTGTAAGCCTCGAGATGTACTTCAAATTTTGATTCTCCCATCAATGGGCTATTATGTGCGTGGTTGTGTCTATTGGGCCATAGATTGGTGCCCAGTGCCGTCATTGGAGTACTAACAACATATGTTTCAATGGACATAATGCTATTTAGGGAATTCTTCAACCAGATATGTGGAATGTAATACCATCAGATCGATGGGATTGGAATGCTCTACGGGGTATTATATTGAAGAATGGAGTCAGAAATTCACTTCTTGTAGCACCTATGCCCACTGCTTCAACCAGTCAGATTCTTGGAAACAATGAATGCTTTGAACCGTATACCTCCAATATTTACAGTCGCAGAGTTCTAAGGTTTGCTTTGCCCTGTTATGCTAATTGGTATTTTCTAAGATTGGAATCTTTCTTGCTTCCGTATAATACTCTTTGGTCCTTTCCAGTGGTGAATTTGTTGTGGTGAATAAACATCTACTTCACGACCTAACCGAGATGGGACTTTGGTCACCTGCTCTCAAGAACCAGATAATTTATGAGAACGGCTCTGTGCAGAAAATTCCCGAAATTCCTCAGGAATTAAAAGATATTTTCAAGTATGGATTTTCCATTTTTCCCCATATTGTCCTTTTCTTCTTCCGTTTCCTTTTATCTTTGTTAATCCCTTTGGACTAATGCATTTGCTGCATCAGGACTGTTTGGGAGATCAAGCAAAAAACATTGGTTGATATGGCTGTTGATCGTGGATGCTACATCGACCAGAGTCAGAGCTTGAATATACACATGGACCAGCCCAATTTCGGGAAACTTACTTCGTTGCACTTCCATACATGGTCCAAGGTAAGAACATTTAGTTTTCTTAGGATCTGGTGGTTTGAGATTTTGAGGAACGAGTTTGGCATACTTTTGTGGTCACTTTTTGTTGAAAAAGTAACCATTACATGGTAGGTTAATTTGTGGTTCTTGGATATTACTACTTTTTTTTTTATTGAAATTATGCCTCCTATTATGCTAAACGGCCCTTTACATGTTAAAAGGATGGGTGCTATAATTTATTGGCAGTATTATTGCTGTTGTCTTGTGGAGTGATCATGATGGGGGTTTTCCTTTTACATGGGTAGAAGAATATATTTGTTGCTGGGTTTTATTATACTCCCTTCATCAAACATTCTTGATCTGTCTTTTTTTTTTTATTATTGAAATGCAATTATTCTGGTAAAAGGTTAGAATTCCCAAAAGGGTGCAAGAATATGGGGTGGAGGGAGTAATTATTTGTATAATTTGATTGTAGAATCAATTCTTGGTTCTGATGTGTAGAATGGATAATTAGAGGAATGCTCTACGTTATTTTCTAATTCATTTTATTTCTTACTTGTATTGAAGGGTTTGAAAACTGGGATGTACTATCTCCGATCACGTGCTGCAGCAGATGCCATCAAGTTCACCGTGGACACTTCTATCCTTAATGTAATGTCCACGTGTTAAATAATTAGAATACTCTATTTGTCATTGTTTGAATTAACTTTCGTATCATGTTCATTGAAAAAATGTTATTTGCTTGCGATGCAGGAAAAACCCAAGATTGCAGACGATGACGACGAGGGTACTAAAATGTCACAGGTCATGTGTTCTTTAACAAACCGTGAAGATTGCTTGGCTTGTGGAAGTTGAGAGTTAGACTAACCAAAAGGTATATTGTTGTCTTTTTCTAGTGATGGAATGTGGCCATGGTGACACTATTGAGGGCTTTGTAGATTTAGTTCTTGAATTTGTGACCAAATATTGTAGTATCAAGTTGCTCAAGTCTAAATGGCATATAACTCATTTGTATAGTTGTAAGTTAACTGGGTATGGCTTGGTGTTTGAATATCAATTGCAAATGGGGATTTGTCTTGGTTGTACTGATGATGTATCTCTGTCTGAGAATGATAATATCATAATCCCCTTTGTTATTGGGTTTGGGCCCCGAGGTTGTAGTCAATTTCTGTTACCAAGGTCTTCGGTTTGGATATTGGATTCCAGAATGGGCTGGGCTTGATTTAACGTTGTGCTTGATCTAGTACCCATTTGCGACACCAGCTAATGAAAGTAACAGACAATTGTTGGATCTTGTCTCTTCCCTAACCAACTGGGTAGTCTCCAGTCTCTCTGCTTTGTAAAGTGTTCAGGTCTGACGAGTAGAACTCCTAGTTTACGCACGTTGCTCTTTTTAGGAGTATTGGGGTGGATTTGAGTTGTCGATTTGGGTCCTAGTTGTATGATAAATTAATATACTAGGTTAAACTAACCGACCCGGATAACTTCACGTTAGATTTTATTGCACACTTCGCTTAATTTTGCCAGCACTTAACAGTAGGGTTAACATTGACTAACAAATCTATCATACGAGGATAAAATTGAACTATTCAATTTTGTAGGGACACATTTGAAGCCAGGTCATATTCATAAGGACGAAAGTACTAAAAAAGTCTAGAAATTTTGTTGACGAAAATAGAGAAATTTATTTTTTTTGGAGGGAAATTGTGGCACATGATATTGTACCCAAAGTTGTCAATCTCGTACAGGCGGACGTACCGGTTTTGTTATTGGTACGGTACGTACCGGTACCGGTGTGTACCGGTGTACCGTTTCGGATTTATCGCTAAAATTAATATATATTTTTTAAATAATATCTTTTAACAAAAAATCATACTAAACATAAAAATAAAGCATTACAATTTAAAAATAAATCACAAAACATTAAAAAATGATGATTTTAGTTTCAAATTATGTCAAATTATCCAAAAAAATATATTAATGGATTTTTTAAATTTTTTTAAATATAGACCGGTAAGGTATGGTACCAGCCGGTATTACCTGGAACAGGCCGGAACAACCTGGAGCACTTGCCGGAACGGTACTCCGGTGGTCCGGTACCGTTACGATGGCGGTACGGGACGGGATTTACAACATTAATTGTACCAGAACTTTTGACTTGACTTGAATTATTAGGTGCAACAATTCTCAACTCCAAATATGCCACTAACCGCAACGGATTTTGACCAAGTTTTTGGAGAAAAATATGCTTAAGGAAGATCAAGCACACGCATCGACAAAAGGTTTGCAAAATTTGCAGGGTATTCTTACTTTTAAATGTCAAATCAAACTAGTCGTTCTAGATTGTGGTTTTGAACCCCACAAAAAAATTATTAAAAAAAACATGGAAAAGAAGTCCAAAGATTTTGAGCTAAACTAATTTTGTATAAGAGTTTGGTATTTACTCATAATTTTGGTCCATTTAGACTGTAATATTTAGTAAAAAAAGAATTCGTCATTATGTGAATTTTTTTTGTAATTTTTCGTTTTTCGTCAATTTTTTGTGATTTATTAATCTATCTTGATGAGAATTTTTAGAAAACTTATAAATAATGGACTAAATTTAAAAATAATTTAGAAAATATAAAAATAAATAAAAAAATAGAGTTTTTTTAACTTATTCGTTGTCTTTAGTGATATTTTTTAAATTTTTGGACATAATTTTATATTTTTTATATTTTTTTTATCAAGACAGACCAATAAACGACAAAATATTGATGTTAAAATAACAAATGTAAAAAAAATAATAAATAGAGAGAAAAAATAAATTTAAAAAATATCATAGGCCAAAGAGAGCCTTTATCTCATGACCATGACTAATTTTGTATAAGAGTTTGGTTTTCAAAGATTTTGAACAAGACCCTCTATTTTATTAATAATTTTCAAAAGGGCATCTTATTTTGTACTTGTTTAAAATAACAGATTAAAATGACCAAGAGCTAGTAGTTTCGTTTCGGTCTTAAAGTGAGTTTTAATTCCGCATAATTGGATGGTCATCATTGGTGATTTTTATTTAATGGGTGTTCATCAGGATGTGTTGCACGCAAAAACAGTATCGTTTGACCATCAAAAGTTGCTTAAATATTGCCTAGCTAACTGTTTGAACAATTTTTGAGTTGTCAAAATGGCACTGTTTCGGTGCAAAACAAGGTCGTCAGGTACGGGCTTATGTATTCAAGAATTCAAACATTAGTAACATAAGGTAAAATATAAAGAAATAGTGGGGTGGACATTAATCTTGAAGATACATGCATGAATTTACAAAACGAGCAAGGCCATCAAGCCATGTGGATAGATATACATTGACTTTTGATGAGTTAGGGCAAATATTTGATTAGTCCTGCCATTGATTCTTGAATATGGTTTCACAGGACTGGTAATCTTCCCCCAAGTCAAAACATGCAATAAATTGCACGTTTTGTATCATGGTTTTGGATAGGTTCTTGACTGAGTCCTAGATTTTGCATTGATTTTAACCTAGTCCACTTGGCTAAATAATTCATAAACATAGATTTGGTCTTACTAGACATGCCCAATTTTAAATTGTAAATATTAATTATACCATCTGTCATCCCTTATTTTTCGAATAATAATAAGTGAGATGTTCGTTGTCATCTTTTGAAAAAACCTTCGTGACCTTTGATACTGACTTCCCTCACGCTCCTTAGATAATCGGGCTTTAACCATTCTTTATGAAGAGGGGGTTGTCAGAATACAAGTTATACGAGGATTTATAGAAGCACTTCTTAATCGAACATGTTATTGATAGAACGGTACTAGCCATAATATAGTCAACCTTTTCTTTTTTATCTAGAATGGGGTTAGTCAACCATTCATAAGTTGTTTGTTTGTTATACTTTTAAATGTATTCATTTCAATATTTCAAGAGTCTATCATGAAGCACACCACCACCACCACCCCAACTCACTTCTTCTCCATTCATTAAATCCTTAAAAGTCTTCCCAGATGCATGCTTTATGTTGGAGTTTGGATGTTTTGTCCTTTGAATTTTGACTTTGACTAGTCTATTTTTAGCAAAGTCTAAGAACACACTATTTGTAAACAGATTGAGACATAGATGTGTTCAGAATCTTCCGATGAACGTGGAGCCTTTAAAAATAATATGAGCTCCAGGTGTATTGGTTATTCCGAACACATCTGTGTCTAAGTCTTTGTTCAAAAGATGTGTCCTCAAACTTTTTATTTTTTACGTGTATAAAATGGATGTAGTAAGAAGTATTACCTTCGACACTATAACCATTAATTTGCAGATGACTTAACAACACATAACAACATCAAAATTTATACTTCTCTGCATGTTCTGAGCGCTAAAGAGTATGTTTTACCTTACTAAAAGGTTACATATAGTAACTTGAACCCTACCATTTGTGAATAATTTGGTAGTTACCTATATAGACAAACACAAGATTTCAAATTTTTTAATACAAAAATCATAATATAAAAGGAGTTACTAATTTCTGTCGATACAAATTACAACAACATATATACTAAAATATTCTCGAAGGCATTTTTTAACAACCTGTATAAATTATAAAAAGTTATGATGTAATTACAATGGATGCATACAATTATGAGCATTCATATTCATTTCGAAAGGTAAAATATAGCTCACGGTGATAAATATTAGATATTTAAAGGGTTGTGAATGAGTTGGGACAAATGGAGGGTCTCTCGGTAATCGAAATATCTTATCTATTATTCAGCTCAAAAGTCGGCACATCTTCTAACATACACAGAACTCAATTTTGTATCGTATTATCATGTTATGTTTTTCTTTTACAATTTATGATTGTACTGTTTTTCTATTTTGTATTTTTGGTTTGATAAATGAACAAAAATATTTTTTTGAAATTTTGAATATTTGTTCGTATTAATTTTTCCGTACAATAGAATCTTAGTAAGGAGGGGAAAAAAAGTTGGGTAGGTAAATTTATTCGATGTGAATATTTTGAACTACCCGCTTGGCGTTGACTTTGACTCAATTCAATATGGCAAAAGTGAATCTTTTTTCTAAATTTTTTCATTTTAAGTAATAATGATGAACTAAGAAAATCTTCTGCACATGTCATTTGTCACAAGGATCATATGCCCCATTTTGATGATTGACGTGGACGGTTGATTTCAGACCACAAATGACTTCGTCCAAATCAGAGGGAAAACCGACAGGCTTACAACAAAAAGTCTGAATAGATCTGAGCATAAATATATCCTGAACTGTTAAGTACACATAGAATTCAAACGATTTTAGCATAAATATCCTGGACGCATAAATATTTTAGAAAATTTTGTATATATCTAACGATTTTGAACATATTTATATTCAAATCTGTTCACGAATGATGTATTCATAGGCTTACTATCGCTCATCATGACTTGGTATGAAACAGTCTAATGGTCGGCCTTCTCACCATAATTTTATGAAGTCGTAGAGGGGTGAAAGTTTAACTCGGTAAACCAAATCGAACTGACGATTTGATCCGATTTTTAATCTAATTAGTTCGGTTCGGTCTGGTCTAGTTTGAGATTTCTAAAAAAACTTAGTTCGGTTTTCAATTTTAGTTATCTAAGAACCAAATCAAATTAGACCGAACCGGTTCCTATACTAAATCCTAAAAAATAAGAAATCTAGGTTCATACATATTTTTTTAAGTCTCAAACTAATCTTTTTTTTTTTACTTTGAGTTTTTTATGGGGCACTAATTTTACTATGATTTACAATTTTGTATATTAACTTTATTGGGATTTAATTTTTTAGACTATTTTTAACTTAGACTTAGGTCTAATCAAATTAAAAATCTTTTTTAAAATAAAAATCAATCCGGATTTTATCCATTTCACACGGCTCTCTTAGTTTTTTAGAAGTCTTTTAATTTTGGACCCAAGTCCAACCAAACTGAAATCGAAACGAAACCAAATCAAAACCGGAGAAATGAAACCGAAATAGTTTGGTTCGATTTTGGTTTACAAAAACTCAAACAGAAATTTTTAAATTGGTCTGAATTTTTCGGCCAAACTGAAATAATTTCACCTCTAGTCGTAGTCTTGTAGTCAATATTTTGAACTAAAATGAGATAATAAGATGAAAAGAGACATTACAAGCCAACTACAAGAAGCAAAGCTTTGTTAACTTGACAAGTTGCTTATAGAATGCCGACTATTAACTAGAAGATCACCTTTCACTTAATAAGGGAGGAAGGAGAGAAGTGAAACTTAACGAGTTTTATAAAGACTGACCACTACGTAAACCATTGACGGAGAAAACTTTCCTTCATTCGTTGCTAAGCCAGATCTCAGGCTTCAAAGCAAGGGCGGAACCACCTTGTAACCTAAGGTAGGCTCTAGCCCAGGTGTCATAAATACTTTTTTTTATATATATAAAATTTTAGCACGTCTTATTATTTACCATTCAATTTATTTCTAATTCTGCTCTCGCTCCCGAGTCAACTCAACTGTTAGCTTGATGGCTACTGTGGGTTTGGGTTCACTTAGACTTAGATAGGTCCAAAATCTAATGATGTCGGCATTCTCTCTCAACACCGACGCACCCAAAAAAGGGCGGCAAGCATCCACCGCCCCAGTTGCGGTGAATTCACACGTCTGACTCACCAAACTAGTTTGACTCTGAAAGCTAGCTACCTCGTTACATCAATCACTAAAATATATGGACACAGAAATCTATCACAAAAAGTTGTACAAATGTACAGAATCTAATAAAACATCCTGAGCCTCCAACCAATGTCTTCGAATAGTTAAACTATTTTGCTCCTCAAAAATATTGGTGTGTTGTTCGGAATACTTTTCCGTGCAAATAACGTTGTTGTATTTTGTAGTGGTGATAAATAAATAGGCTCCATTTGAGCTAAAAGAATTTATTGTTTTTTTGGATTTTTTGAACTATAAAAGTTCTGTTACCATATTGGGATTTCTACTCAAAATTGAAACTTAACACCTTATTTGTATGATTAATCAAAAGAGATGAATTAGAAGTTTGACCTCTCTTAAGATCTCAAATTTTGAACATTCGAGATACTATGAATTCTAATGTGATCAGTCCATATGAGGCTTAACTTTGATTTTAATTAGGCGCCGAACGATCGGCAAACTGGGTCATTCCTCGTTCAATCACTAAACAGGACATTGAAAGAAAGCTGGGAGAACACCCGTACTCGTCCGGAGGTTCGAGGCCTACAAAGAATCACAACTGAGACTCTCTCTGACTCCGACTCAAGACATTATGGGTCAATGTATTAAACCGTTGCCTTTGACCCCATGTAATCCATGCCTCATTATTGGACGGTAAATTAACTTGATTCTCTGATCAATCGATATGAGCATAAACTGATCAAAACATTCTAAATTGTTAAGTTATATAATAAACTATTCTTTAATTAAATCGAGTTGTTTATTGTGAATTGGAGGTGGGCTGGGGCGGACTGATTTTCATATGAGAAAGTCTGTGTATATAGACTTGTGTAAATAGATCCAGACACATCTCGTCGGATGCGCGTGGAGCCCTTAATTTAAAGGCCCCACGTGCATTAAGGGCCGTACGTGCATCCGACAAATCCAGATACATCTGTATCCAGATTTGTGTACACAATTTGTGTACATAGCATTGTTCTTTTCATATGGCGGCGCTTATTTTACAATTCCCACCACCCAACTTGCTTATATAAGCCCGGGTTTCATTTCAAACTTGAGCTCAAGTGGGTTATTCTCAACTTGTTCGGAAGTAGTAAATGAGGTTGGCTCCATTGAATCTTCCAGTTTTGACATTTATCTATCATCCTGCAACTGTTTGACATTTATCTATCATCCTGCAACCGTTTGGAATACATGTGTTTTTTCAAGGCGGCGAATTCCAGAAACATGGGCAAGTTTGAGAGGGTGAGAGGTGAGGAGGGAGAGAGAGAGGAGCTACATGGAGGAGGTGGAAGGGTAATGGCGGAGTTGGCGGCCATGCCGGTGTTTCCTGGGCACAGTAGAGAGGTGGAGACGTCGGTGATGGTGGCGGCGCTCACCCGTGTCGTGTCTGGTGAGGTGACGGAAGATTTGATTGATCAATCAGTTGTTGGTGGTGGTGGTGGTGGTGGAGGAATGAGTTCATCAGCTGCTTGTTTAAGGTTTGGAGGAGAGAAGAGAGGACGTGAAGAGGAGAATAGTGGGGGCTTCTCTGAATCATTTGCAATGGTTTCTAGAGACTATGGGGATCTTTCAGTTGGTGGTTCATCATCTAGTTTGACAGGTACAAGTTCAGGCAAATCTCCTTCTCTGTTTCATAGCTTGCAATTTCAATGTTTTCGTGTTAAGTTGGTTTTCGTGTTTTGGTGGGTCTCTAAAATTCTTTCGATATTGATTTATGTTGTTGGAAGAATATATGTATAATTCGATCGGTTGTACATATAAAATTCGTAATAACAATAGAATCAAAAAAAGTATACAAGAAATACATTTCTTTAATGTTTGTCATGCTTGTAGCCTCGGCTTTTATCAACTTTTATTGGGTCGTCTATATAGAATTTGACTCTTCTTTTAATTAGTCAGTGTACATCAGAATATATAAAAAGAAAAAGATAAAATTATTCTAAACTTTGTATCTATCATAGACAGAAGGGTAATGACATTTGGAATATATAATTCTAGTTTTGGCAATGGATATAGTAATAAAAAAGGCATAGAAGTACATGGTATTCGTAAGGAGGAATATGACATGTATTTGATAGAAAGAGAAAGTTTGTGAAGACAAATTCTCGTGCACAGATGTATTTAAAATTTTTCGATGCACGTGATATTTATAGAATAATAAAATATTCTAAGTACATCAAACGGTTTTAAGCATGTCCAGATTCCTACACAGAGAAATCATATTTGTACCAACATAAAAAGTATCGAGTCACCATTGCTTTTAGAGAAAGTTGGCGAATAAAGACTCTCATGCACACCCTTCGGGATTTCACGAATAAGTAGAAAGCCTTTCCAGTATTGCAAGGTGAGATGTAATTTTTCTTACTTCTCTGGAATTGGATGAGGATAAACTTCTAGAGAATAAATCCTAAGGCGCTTTTCTCGAAAGTTAGGAAAGAGATTAGTAGACAGTTTAATTCGGTAATCAGATGTCTATAGCACAAGAGCATCCTGCTAAAGAGGAGAGACTCCGAAAATGAAAGTACCAAGGTATATCTGGTGGTATCGTATATAAGATCATGGCTGCATTTAGAAGGGGCTTTCCCCGCTGGTGGTAATTTCACATTTATGTCTGCGTTCGAATTTATATATGAGAATTATGCGTGTAGACTTGCTCTTGGTTTTATACTATAAACAAAATGTTAGCTCCACCTCTCTTCCCTCTTCCAAAAGGTCTTCCAGAAGGAGAGAGGGGAAAGATTCTTTGTTTGTGGATGGAGGACTAACGTTTTATGCCACAACTTTTCAAATCTAGTGCTTATGGAATGGTGGGAATTTATTGTATTGAGCTGTCTGTTGGCCCTCCCTATTTTGCTATTCCAGAAGGTTCAAGAACAAGGCCAAGCATGACAATGGCAGCAGAAACTGCATACACGTACACTACTCCAAAACAAGAAAACTCTAACTCCCATAGAGAAGAGCCAAACAGAAAATACAGAGGAGTGAGAAAGAGGCCATGGGGGAAATGGGCAGCTGAAATTAGAGATCCAATCAAGGCTGCTAGGTTATGGCTAGGCACTTTTGACACAGCCGAGGGAGCGGCTCGAGCCTACGATGAAGCAGCTCTCAACTTCAGAGGCAATAAGGCCAAACTCAACTTCCCTGAAAATGTCAGTCTCCGGCAATCTCCGGCCATTTATCCGGTGGCTGTTTCGACTCCTTCAAATACCCTTTTCGCCGTTTCAACATCCAGTGAACCAATTGTTCATTTACAGAACAATGAGAGATACAGAAAACCAGCTCTCCATCCATCTCCGGCGGATATTCCGGCGACCCAGTTGGCTGCATCTGATCCTTTGGATCCCCTTTTCTCCGATCTAAAATCGAGTGAGCCAATTGATCATTCTCAGCCTTCTCACCATTTGCAGAGCTATGAGAGTTACAGAGATTACATAAACTATAATCAGTTCCAAAGACAACAGCCGACGAATTTGTATGACGACATGCTACTGCCATCTTCAATGGCTTCTCAATTTCAATCATCTCCTCCATCTTCTTCCTCATTTGGGTACTCGGTATCATCATCATCTCCTTTGTCGCCGCCACCTTCTTTTCCTCTCTATTTTCTAGCTCCGCCGCTACTTCAACTGCCGCCAGGCGGCAGTCAGAGTAGTGATGCAGATTTCCCGTTGACAACACGGTCAGATTCCAGTGATCTTCCTCCTTCGGGTTGATTTTGGATGTGCAGGTTTCTGTTTTCTTATTTGTATAATTTTGGCAGCTATCTTGAGGTTTTTTTTTTTTGAATTAGTTACAATTATTGGTTGCTGTAATAAATTTGCTATTCTTAGGTCCATTTGTCCTAACTTATTTTTCTGGCTTATTTTTTGTCTTTATTTAAATTTTTTTGGTATTTGTTATTTTTATATCATTTTTCGTAGCTTATTGGTTCGAATCGATGAAAGAAATCTAAAAAATATAAAATTATGTCCAAAAATTAAAAAAAAAAGTCACTAAAGACGAAAATAAGTCAACACAGACGCTGTTTTTGGCTTATTTTTTATCTTTTCTGAACTTTTTTTAATTTTTTAACATAATTTTATACTTTTCTAAAATCTCTTGTCGAGACAAACCAACAACCATAAAAAAAATTGATGAAAAACAAAAAATTAAAAAAAATTCAAATAAAGACAAAAAAGCTAAACAGTGAATAATCTAATAATTACCACAGGCCAAATGGACCAGTAATTATGAATTGTTTTGCATGTTACTGTGGAACCAAAAGAAGTGGTGTTACTTTGGATCCAAGTGTTGGATCCAAAGTCCGACCCGGCTTTGAAGAGCCAGTACTTGGCGCGACTGTGATACAGTGAGAAGAGGTGCTCCCTACGGAACCACACACGAAAATCCTGCTACGCTTTGTGTATAACAGAGAGTTTCGTATCAGTTTCCCCCTCTCCTATTCTTGCGGGTGACATAATCTCACATTGCAATTGCTCAAGACCTTCCGGAATCATGCACCCTTTTTACACTTACGCACAAAAATGAAAAGAAGCAGCAAAACCTTATTACTGCTATGATATATGATAAAGATGCACGTATAACTAATAAATGCGAATAAGATGGGTGACAAAACGAAACGAACCGTGAAGCGGATGGTGACTAAACGCGTTAGAAAGTGTCCAATGGACAAGTAGGCAATTTTCAAAAAAATTAAAGAAAGTGAGAAATTCGGAACTTGTTTAAAACACATGGAATCCGAAAGTTGTGATGACAATTCTTTTCACAAGTTGCCACCCCCCATGATAAAGCAGATAACATGGTAAACCCCTAGACAGAACTCAAGCTAAGATGGCAAAAACCATTACCATGGTTATCAAAATGATGAAATTAAGGTAGCTTCCATACCCAACTATTCCACTGTCCTTACTAAATGCGCAGGTAATCACAAAAGCGTTTAGGACATGTAATAGTGATCTTGTGCAGAAGTCCTAACAGCACTACCATCTAATTAAGGAACTAATAAGTCATTCTCCATCAGCAGCTCCATCACCACCACTCGACTGCCCTGATTCCAAACAGCTTTTACACCTTTCACGACGAGCTACCATCAACTCATGCCTTAGGGTATGTACCTCTGTCCGGAACTCAGCTCTCAACTCCTCTAAATCGGTACGAAGGGATGCCACCTCAGCCTGCATGAACGCCACAAGCTCCCGGATAGTAAGTTGTGGTGCAGGCTCTCTAATCCTAGCCCTTAACCTCATGGCTTTAGTCGCAGCACGTCTCCTAGCTGAGTGGGCTTCACTAGAAATCCGTGTCCGTTTATTCGCAGTAGGAGGCGGCATTCGCTTTTCGTACACGGGGCCTACAAGATGCATGTGAAATTGAAGTTTGATGTCAATATATGAAGTTCATTACAGAAGCGGGATTCCCAACACCACCAAATGATTTCATAACCATAAACCTCATGAAAAATGAAGCAAGCGTTATGCACAGATAAACTCGTAGTAAACCGTAAATTTGTGATCCATTCCAAGATTTTCCTTCATAAAAAAAGACAAAAGGAGAAAGATATAAACCACAATGAGTTGATTCATTTGCAGCCACGTAGTTTAAGGACCCAAGCAATCAACTTGGAACAATGACCATGGTTAAAGCATCACACAAGTAAAGTTAATTTAAATCAGTCACCATTAAGAGACAATAGCTGAATTTACTGCGTGAGAAGTAAAATATCTAGAGGTGTAAAATTAACATGATAGGGTACACAAATTCAACCAGACTAATGAATTTATAGTGGAATAAATTAATAGGACTTATTCTCCAAGAGAAATAAAACCAAAAGCCATAAAATTAACAGGACATTAAACAAAAAGCTCGATATGCATTACATGTGAACAGATTTCTCATGAGTTAAAGGTTTCCTAACTTTATAGATGAATTGACACGTTGACGTGCATTGGAAACTGATTCACTAGTCACACTTATTTGGTTATGCTCCAAACCTACAAAAAGAATAACTATAAATGAAAAGGATGACCCAGTTAACTTGATTGGCTCTACTATTTTGTCCCAGTTGTCTATCCCACAATTTGGGACAAGAGATGCTTAGAGTAACAATATTTTGAAGTTAATTTGTATGACGCATGACAAATGAGGAGTTGAACAGAATGAAAATACACAATGTCTTCATTTTTCCAGCACAAACTCGTCTTTTTGCAGCAACATTTCCCATAACCAAAGGTATAGCAAACAAGAATATAAACATTCTTTGCTTCAATAGCTATAACTGATGCACATGCAACATGTGATATCTAGACTTTGAGAAATCAAATAACAAAGTCTGGGAAATCTAGACATAGCCACCCATCTAGGCAATCTCGTCTTAGATATGAAATTTTTTTTTTTAACCAAGAAACAGAGAATTTAAAACAAAAAAATTGAAAAAAACAAGGACATGAAACAAATCTAGACCTACCATACATTAAGAAGCATGGTGTGGGGAAGGCGAGGGAGGGTTGTAATTGAAATATGTAGTACATGATTGCAGGAGGCAAGATTCCCTCAGATTAGAACATTGACTACAGAACAAAGGACAAATGAATAAATTGGTGGTGATGGTGGGCCGTAGGGATACCAAAAGAATGATGCATCAAGAGCCAAGAGGTATAAATGTGAGATGAGTTGAACAAGTTGAAAAGGGAAATATCAACTAATTACAAGAAAACATTCTTTTCTCAAATAACAAATAGACGATGTACTACTACTTCCAAACGTATGCTACATTCTAGAAGGAACAATCCGAGACACCAATACAACACAAACTTGGACCACACAAAGACTTGTATTTGAGCACAAATGCATGTGACTGAGTATTAAAAAATTGTACGTGTTGATTAACAACCTTGAAGAATTATATAGACACTTCTTATAGAAGCAATCATGCAGATTCTATTAGATGGTACTGGTCTGAACAACGTAGATAAATGAAAATCAACTAACCACCAATTTGCAAGTGAACAGAACCCCAAATCCGATTAGTTGATTAACCCTTGAATACCAGCAAAGGTAATATTTAAACAAGAAATTTATTGATTGTTTTTTAATATGGATTCTATAAGGTTTTTTCCCAACTGAATTTTTTTCTCCAAAATGTTTTTGTTATCTGCAATGGTTAATCAAAATCACACCACCTCAAGATATAATTTTGTGATTTTGATTGAACCAAAAAAAAGGTGGGTTGCTATGCGCCCAATCAACAGATCGTCAACCGAGAAACGCAAAGATGATTTACTTCACCCCAAATTCTAACGTCATTCGTAATCTAACATGAAAACAAATACAAATAACTTCTATACAAATAGAACAAAATTGTCCCATAACGCAAAACCCTAAAAAAAACTACATGTTATCAGAATAAAAATTTGATTGAGGGGTTCGGCTGATTTAGGTGGGGAGGCTTTCTCAACGAGGATATCGCGGAGCGAGAGAAACCGGAGATCGCAGGAGAGAGACAGATAAAGAGAACCTGGAGACGGAGAAGTCGACGGAGATGGCGATGGCGATGGAGACCCAGAAGAGATGGATACAGAGCAGAGACGGCGACGGAGGAGGAGGTTTTGGAGGTTGAGGTGCTTTGGAGACGGCGCCAGACGGATGTAGGGTGAGAGAATGACGAAGTTGAGAGAGAGAGAGAAGGGGGGAAATAAGGGGAGATTTTTGGTGCGCACGACCACTGAATAACTCCTCGGAAAAAAAGAGGGAGGGAAACGAGCGTGACCAAAACGCAGCGTTTGGTGATCCTAGCTACATATCCCAGAGCGAAGAAAAACAAACTATTACCTCCGTTTTAATTTATTTGTTCGCTTTTATTATTTCGAATTCTTTAAAAATAATTTATATTATTTAATTTATAATTATTTATATAATATAAATCTTTTTTAAGGATCTCAATTGACTTCACTAGACAATATTTTTATAACCGCAGAAAAACATTATAAATTATAAAAAGAATATTATAAATCGTTAAAAGAGATTAGATTCTCGCTCAGAATAAATTTTATTTTTTCAAAATTGTTGTAACTTAATATATACATACCAATGAATAAGACAAAGGGTCAAAACAGTATATTGAAATCCATCGAGTTAAAAAAAACAAGTTAAAGCTAAGTTTGTTTGTTAGATTATTAATCGAGAAAGAGTGAAAACACTGTGTTTGCGTCTTTGATGTGTTCGACAGGCCAAGCCTAACCCCTACCATTGATCCTGCCACTGCCGGCTGCAATTCCCACCAGATCATGAAGAAGAATTAGGAAAAGAAGCAAAAGATTCGAGAATTGATAGCTCAATTACTTTGAAAGTCAAAATGATGAATTTAGAAGGGAAATAAATTTACCTGGTCTAGAATGTGTCTCGCGGCGGCAACTGTTGGAATAGAAACTCCATGTTTGGTAGCTAACTTTTTAAGGGTCTGAAGCAAAGTTTGGAAGAGACTCCATCCCTCCCCAAACATCAACCATCTACCATAAAATGATCAAGCATCAACTATCTCAATTCTCAGGGACATAACTTTTTTTTTTTGCTCGGAAAAGAAAGATATATTGATAAGGAGAGAAGAAGAATATACAAATACAAACCTTATGGTTAGTAAGGAACAAACTATAAGGCAACACCCAGAAAAGAGAAAGAGAAAAGAAGCCACTAAAAAAAGTACTAAACAAGCCAAAGAAGTCTCCTCTACAAAAATTGGATTTAAGTGGCCAAAACTCCAACAACCTGAAACCGTAAAACTGATATCACTGATGAAGTTCGTTAGTCAAACCTATTTGAAGGTTTACTGAATGACCTTTCGGAAAATTACATCTTCTTCACCTTCCTCCTTCCAAAAATTGTAGTTTCATTTGCTATAGTCCTCAAGAAAAACAGAGCCACATCCATCACCTCATTAGCTTTAGGTTTAAGGAGCCTATCCTCCTTTCGGGCTCAGTAGGCCTAGGATCTTGGTTCTGGTGGAGGGTGCTTTACTTGCAAGTCTGGCTTGAACAAAGGGTCACTCCTTCTCATGTGGTTAATGCTTCAAAAATCAGGTTCGTTGATCTCACTTCCATATATTTGTGGCGATCTTCCTCCATTCTGTCCGAAACAAGCAGTCTTACATTATATGATATGATATTTGACACTGCGGAGGGGGAGTCAAATTTCTTAATAATGCCCAAAAGCCCTATAGCCCTTCGGACTAAGGCGTGGCAATAGGATCTCCCAGTGTTAGAATGAGTTGACAATGAGAAGCGGTGTCCAATCACGAAGCTCATTTGATCTACGTTTTTTCAGTTTCCATGATCAATCCAACTATTTGCTGTAGTTTTGGTCAATCCTCTACTCTCCATTAGCTTTCTCACATTTACAGCGTCGTCCCATCTTCCTACCGTCGCATATATATTCGCCAATGTCACGTAATGTCCAGCATATTCAGGTTCAAGACGGACTAAATGTTCTGATGCTAGCATTGCAGCATTTATATCTTGTTGGGATTGAGAAGCAGAAAGAACTGCCCCCCAAATAGATTTATCAGGCTCCAGGGACATTTTTGAAATAAAACAAACAGCATCCTCAAGCCGACCGGCACGTGCTAGCAAATCAACAATACAAGAAAAATGTTCCATTTTAGGGTCGAAGCTAAAGTCTGTCTTCATTCTGTGGAAGACTTCAAGACCCTTATCCACAAGACCCGAATGACTACAAGCCGACAGCACTGAAGTAAAAGTCACTGAATTTGGGCAAATGCCAGATTTGCACATCTCCTCTAGAAGTTGAACGGTGGCTTGACCAAACCCATGCATTCCAAAGCCTCCAATCATTGTGTTCCAAGATACTAAATCTCTACTCAGCATTTTAGAAAACACAGAATATGCAGTTTTGATGCATCCGCATTTGGAGTACATGTGGATCAACGCATTGCAAACAGGAATGATGATACTGAAACTGCTTTTGCTAATGTAGGCATGCATTTGTTTACCAGATTCGAGGTCACACACTGGCAAAATAATTGACATCGTGGTCGGGTCAGCTTGTATACCCATGATTTGCATTTTTCTGAAACACTCAAGTGCCATTTTGTCCCTTCCAAGATCAGCAAAACTAAGAATCCTAGAGTTCCAAGTGACAACATCAGATTTGTCCATCAAGTTGAATACATGTGCTGCATCGCGGATTTTCCTACACCTCGCGTACATCGTCAACAATGCAGGTCCGGCTGATTTGTAAAATGAAAAATTAGTTTCCATTTTAATCCCATAAGCATGAATTTCTCGCCCACATATCAAAGCACCTAAATGTCGACAAGAAACGATGATACTTGACATACAATCCAAATCAGGGAAAACTGCACCTTTCCTAACCATATGCCGAAAGATTGCCAATGTTACTTCATGCTTCCCAATCCTTGAATAACCGGATATTAATGTGGTCCAAGAGATGATATTAGGTTCGTCAATCTGTTCAAAAAACTTCCAAGCCTTGTCACATTGCCCCATTCTGCAATAAACATCCATTGCCATGTTCCAAGTGACTAAATCAGGCTCAAAACCTTCCAGCCTCAGAAAACCCAATAAATCCAAAGCTGATTCAAGAAACCCATTACAGACATACCCAGAAATCATTGAATTCCAAGATAACAAATCTCTTTCTCCCATTTGGCTAAATATCCGGCTAGCACTCTCAATGTCCCCACATTTTGAATACATATCAATCAAAGGATTGCAAACTTGTACATTTGTTTCAGCTCCAAAAGTTACCACATCTTTGTGGACTTGAATCCCCACTTTGAAGTTCCCAGATTGTGCACATGCCCGTAAGACCTTAGGAAACACATACTTGTCAGGAACTACGCCCTTTGATTTCATCTCACAATAAAAGCCAATGCACTCCTCCGACATTCCATGCCGCGAGTGAACTGAAAGTATGGCAGTCCATGCAAACACATTTGGTTGCGACAATTTTTCAAACAGAATGTGGGCTGATTTCGAATCACCACAATCTGCGTACATTTGAACTAACTTGGTGGTCATGAAAGGGTCACGGTCTAACCCATGGAGTATGACGTGTTGATGGGCTTGTCGTCCCTGGTCTAGTGCTTTTGAATTGGTGCAAAGTTGAAGTAAATGATTGAGTTGTAGTGGCGACGGGAATTTCAAAGGGGTTGTGGACATATATGAGATTGCTCTGGGACAGTGCCCTATTCTCATCTATTCTGAAATTTTCCACGAAAATATAACCGGAAATTTGAATGGAGAATTGGCCGTCTAGATGTAAATTCAGAAACGTGCAGAAGTGGTGCAACAGCTTGTTTCTTAGAGGAAGAATCATTTCGATCCCAGAAACAACCTACACATGCGGGAGTCTGGGAGAAGAGGCCAGCAAAGGGACGATGCTGCAAAATTTATATACATGTAGAGATAAGCTGAATAAATTACTGTTTGTGCATAATAAAACCATTGAGGAACAATTTAGTTCCAAATTTATATGTTTATGGTTTCAAATTAGTTTCAAATTATCATCAGATGCAAAGCCTAACAATCACTTGGAAACAAATTACGAATCTGAGGGGACGGGGATTGAGCGAAATAGTTGCAAAGGAAAAAAATGGCAGGGAGACCGCAGAAAATATATGAGAGGAGAGGAGAGGAGAGGAGAGGAGAGGAGAGGAGAACCGTATACAGTCCGTGATGGCTGTGGCTTCGGCAAACGTGAAACCAACGGTGACGGAACAGAGACGGCATCGGAGGAAGCTTTGGAGCTTTTAGTCCCTATTTGGCCAAAATTTTTTTTTTGGCTAGTTTTTTGTCTTTATTCAAATTTTTTTTGTATTTGTTATTTTTATGTCGTTTTTTCGTGGATTATTGGTTCGTATCGACGAAAGGAATCTAAAAAGTATAAAATTATGTCCAAAAGTTAAAAAAAAGTCACTAAAAACGAAAATAAGTCAATACGGACGCTGTTTTTGACTTATTTTTTGTCTTTTCTGGACTTTTTTCAAATTTAGCCGATGATTGATAACTTTTCTGAAAGCTCTTGTCGAGACGAACCAACAATCATCAAAAAATTGATAAAAAACAAAAAATTAAAAAAAACTTTCAAATAAGGACAAAAAACTAAACAGTGAATAATCCAATAATAACCACAGGCCAAATGGACCCTTAAGGTGACATGGGGGAAACTTTGACGAAAACGCAGCGTTTAGAGACTCGGATTGGCGGTAGCCTTTCTGGATTCCTAAATCCAGTCTGCACCACGATACTTCGAACAATAACCTTTTGCACCACGTCTAGAACGATCATCTCATTTCCCATGATATCAGAATGACCGACTCTCTTTCTGACGTCATGTATAATGCACAAAGAGTATCAAGTTATAATCCATGTGACTGTGCCAAACCAATTGTCAGCTATGAGGAGTTCATAAATTCTATGGTCATACCAACCACTCTGCGTTCAACCTAGCTCACACACACTGATCATGCGTCCAAAGACATGCCAATTGCATGACATGTGATGTTATGGAGCCTTTGCTCAATGCCAAAGCGAACGAGACCGATGACCCATCATGACAAGACGAATGTTTAAGTCTTGAGTCTTCATTCGGTCTGGTATTTGTTGAACTTGATCAGAAGTCGTATATACCTTAGCCCGAATTCTTATGGGTCCGGCCTACTGCAATTTCAATAGCAGTCCTTAGGGATTCTTACCATATTGTATTCAGTTTTTTGTTTTTGTTCGTGTTTAACTCTTATCTTGTATCATTCGTTCCTTTTTAGAACTCTTCCATTAATTAAATTGGAAGGTAATGTGTCATATATATGGAAGTTTGTAACTTAAGCTCTACCAAACACATTCTTATTTATTCTTTCTTTTTAAGCTCATTCTATCATATTCATCCTCTTAGTTAAGGCACTTAAAATTAAGTCACATCCAAACGACACGTTAGATTTTTTGCTGGCTTGCTTATGTTGAACTCTTCTTGCTAGAATGACAAAAACGAACTATCAATTAGCGCTAACCAGCGAAAAGTAGTCGAAAGATACTCTGATGTTTAGTTAGTTCTTTAAAGAGAATTGTTTAATTGAAAACACTCAAGAGTGAGTATTAAAGTGGACATAGTACTAAGTGCATTAATTACCTAATACAAATGAGTGGCAAGATGAATGTACCATGATTTCCGAGATAATTGCGTTGTGCATCGTGACGCCTAAACATCAGCCTCGTGCGCCACGTCTGAGACAACTATCCCGTCCCCCAACTTCTGAAGCCATTGCCTCAATTTTTTTGATGTCACGCTTGACGAACTATGTGTCGGACTATAATTCATGTGGCTGTGCCTAGCCAACCATTGGCTACGCCAAGTTTGTAGAGTTGTTGCTCCATTGTCATGTCGACCGTTTAACTATTTGACTAGACCTGCTCGCTGATCGTGCACTTGAAGATGGACCGATTGCAAGACATGTTATCTCGTGGAGCCTTCAGTTCAACCCAATGTTGGAGCGATGACATATGATGGCAAGAGGAGAAGACCGAAGGTTTGGTCATCCCCCGGTTTGACCCAAATCTGTATATACTGTAGGTCAACGCTTTGTAGGTCTAGACAAAGGTTTTGAATATCGATCGGTTTGAGTATCTATTTTTCTATTGGTATTGTACGTACTAATACCGATTAGGTATGATAATTTAGACCGAACTGATGGTTACCTGAACCGAAACAAACTGCTTAATTTTCTCCGAACCACAACTATCCCCCCCCCCGCGGGTATAGGTATGGTAGAAATAAATGAATACCCTTTTGGATTTGGTTAGATTATGGTTTAGACCAATAACCAAATCGGTCCCTAAACCCAATCAAAATTAAAACAACGTCGTTTCATACTTTATATATGTATATAATTATAACCCTTAACCCTAAATCTAAATATAAGTGGCACGATGGGGTTTGAGAAATTGAGACTTGGAAGTTGAAAGACCTGATTCTCCACTCTTCAGCTGCGATCGGCGATCGTTCATCTAATGGAATGCTATTTTTTATACATATTTTGCTGTTTATTAATTTTTTCAATTTTGATTATGGTTCAATTCAGTACGGGTATTCCCTGAACCGAATGATTTAGTTATAGAATATTTTCTCTCTCCCCTTTGGTTATCGGAGTGATTTTGGATAGGTATAATATTCACGGATGAGATATGGTTATCCTAATAACCGTCCCGATCCGTCTCGTTGTCATTCCTAGTACCGATTATATACTGTGTACCGTATCAGATTTTTCGCAACTATCAATACACACACAAACACACACACACACAAATCATACAGAGAGAGCCAATTTTTTTTGGCAACTCTTAAAAAAAATTCAGTACCGGCCGATATGACTGGTATTTAAAATAATGCAGTATTAGAGGTATCTAGTACCATTTTTACCGGACGATAAAGTACGGTATTAATAACCTTGGTCTAGACTACTACAACTTTGATATTAAAATGATAGGGTTTTTAATTTAAGAACGATCTTTTTAATTCGAGATCAAATTGGGTTACTTTAATAACTTAAAACTGAAAGTTAAGCACCGAAAATTGAATACTGAAATTTTTAAATATAAAAGTTGTTTGTTATGTACTGAAATTTAAATACTAAATTAATTGAGCTGTTTAGTCTGCATAAAGAGCTGAAATTTGAAGTTATTGATTTTCTAACTTAACCATCTATAGGGCTTGCGAGACACCATGCCCCTCCTAATGTTTGTAGGCATGGTGGTGGTGATGAACGGAGGTTGTGGAGCAGTGGTTGGTACATTGGTGGCGGGTGGCAATGGCGATTAGTACCGGTGGTCAACAGTGGTGGTGGCGGGTGGCGATTAGCGGCTGTTGTGGTTCGTTTGGTGACGGGTATAAATGGTGGTTAGTGGCAATAGTTGACAATGTAGAAAATAATTTTTTTTTATAAAACTCTTTTGAATGTGGTTAACATTTTTAATTAAGTAGGAGTAAGACTTAAAGTGTTTAAGTTTTTTAAAATTTCATTACAAACAAACTTAATATATTTTTACTTAATCTATTTTATTTTAAGTGTTGAAAATAGATTACCAGACAACCCAAATGCTGTATAAAAAAAAAAAAAAAATCAAAGGCCCGGTAAATGACTAGTAATTGAAAAGATTATTTTTAAGTAAGAAAGGAGATTAGTAGTTTCCAACAGTTGCCGTCGCAATAGGTCCTCGCGCCGTCGTTTCTAACTGCGCCACACCTTCCCCTCTCAACCGAGTTTTTATGTCCTAGGGTTTTGCGAGCTCGTAAAGACTATCTGATCATACTGAATTGCCTTCTCGTATACTTGCAGTCGTCGAGTCGTGGAAGAACCTCACTAGATTCCATATGAAACTTGAAGGGAAACTGGATATTCTGTCGCTAGTTCACAAATTCAAACATGGGTTTGCAATTTTGTCTCAAGTAAAGGGGGTTCCAGCTTCCGGCTTTCATATATCATTGGCTGCTCTATTGGGTATTGCTGGTTTTGTCTTGGCCCTAAGAGACGGTAAAATCATAAATTCTAATTTCTTACCGTGGTCGTCGGATCATGATGGTTCTTTGGAGAAGAAGTGGGTGGTCCCCGGATTGCAAAATCTTGGCAACAATTGTTTTTTAAATGTGATTTTACAGGTATAACCAATTTGTGCAACTGGGTTTCAGTTATCTGACTCCTATGTGGTAGTTTCAGTTAGCTGAATTGAATGGGAACTGGGTGTCTGTTGTCTGACTCATTTGAGGATTTTCAGTGCGATTTATTGACTTGGAACTTCCGTTTATTGCATGCCTATCTCAGGCTCTGGCTAGCTGTTCTCGCTTTCAAAGTTTTCTTCAAAAGACTCTCGAAGAATGTGAATCTTCGTTGGGTGAGGAGTGGGCTGATTGCTCACCGCTTACATTTGCCTTGGCTTCTTTGATGGAAGGTAGTATGAATGTCAGTTTCGAATTTCTTAGTTGATTTAGGTAATGTTGACCTTCTGTTTCTGGTGGGCAAATTTAGTTTATACCAGATAAGGGACATGTGTAGTTATGCTTTTACTGGCTCAAATCCGAACTAAGAAACAAAAACGTTTCACCTTGAGATGATAGACAACTAAAGATTGGAGCTCACGAGCTGACAAATATGCAACGTGTATGAGCAAATAAACTCTCACTTGGCAATGTGAATTGGTAACCAAGGCTGATTTAAGTGGGATATGTCAGTTTATACCGTTTGGTATTGCTTGAAGCTTTATGCCCTGTTGATTCTAGTTCAGCATTACCCTTGTATAACAAGTTTTATCTTCTTTTATTACGACTTAGGATAAGCATTATATTTCTGCAGAATTAGGTAACTTGCAACACAAAAGCATGGTGCTGAGTCCGCGGAAGTTGATGCTTGTGATGAATCATTATATTTCTAACTTCAACCTAGCAAACCAACAGGTGCAATTTGTGGGTTATAGGCATCTTCAACAATTTGTATATTGCTGTTCTGCTTCCTAATGTGTAGCCTTTTTCTCTGTGCATAGGATGCAGAGGAAGCATTCTTTCATATTTTGTCCTCTTTACGTGAAGAAGTTTCAAGTTGTTATGTTCCTCTTCATAGATCTTTGGCTGATGCCACTACCAGTTGTAGGATTCTTGCCCCAAAGAGTAGGGTGGAGCGAAGTGTGCAGGAAAGGTGGCGACAACTTTTTCTTGGGCCATTTGATGGGATTCTTGGCAGCAGTCTAACTTGTGAAAGCTGTTCGTTTCAGGTTGAATGGTACTCATACGATGATTTTTAATTGATGATCTATTGATCTGTGTTATCTCATACTATATGTGCCTATACTTTAGCTTATGTAGAGCTAATCTATGTTGCCATTGGAAGTCAAGTATGATACTGGTGGCTGGAATATGCACAGAGTGTTCACAAGTGGATCATTTTGCTTAGAAGAACGGTTATTGAAATCTTACTTTGTGAATTCTTATTGAATCTCATAGCTTGTTTTGGATTTGTCACTCTATGGTCTGACCTCGCTATTTGTGGTGTGGTGTGTTTACTTATGGAAGTCTCCTATGCGTTACCTAGATTTTCATCTTCTTTTTCATTTTCTGCAATTTTGTAATATTTCTTATTCTCATCGTACATCTATCTTCATTTATTTTACAGATCTCTCTGGATTTTCAATTTTTTGATAGCTTGCACCTTTCACCAGTGCTTTATGGTGGTGCTAACATCATCGTATGTTTACTTGATATTCCTGTTATATTTGTTTAACCTGTACTTCAAACTTTAGGATTATTTTTCTGATAGCAAGTAGGCGACCTTTTTCTTCTGCTTTTGCTTATAATCCTAGATGCCTGGATGTTCTGTGGAGGATTGCTTGAGGAAATTCTTTGCAGTGGAACGACTTGAGAATTACTGTTGCAGCTACTGTTGGCATGGGGCTGCAGTAAAGTACTTATCTTCCATGGATGAAAATGAGGTATCTTCTGTTTCAACACAATCTCCTCAGTTGATTAAATTATCCCACTCACCACTTTCACCAAAACCATCTTTTGGTTTAACATCACATGGTTTGTACTTTGTAGGGTGTCTGCTACCTGTAGTACTTCTTTAATCGCGTCCTTTTCTCTGAGCTCTCATTTCAATCCATATGCTCTGTGTTGTGCTTATGTAGATTTGGTGCGTTCTCTTGTCAGACAGATGCTGGAAAACTTAGGCTCTGCAATGAGCAAGATTCTTGTGACTGCAAAAATCTCCCTCGCCTTGCAGCACTGCCATGGTCGAATAATTTTTCACGTACTTTCAAGCAACTAAATATTGCGCGTAGCCCACAGGTATGAACCATTTTCTCTTTTAAGAGGCTATAGTGGGGTCAACTGAACCTCAATATTTTTGCAGTGTAAAAGAAAACCAAGAGTTGGGACATCATATGGTTAGCTTCCCTTTTGGGCCAACAAGGTCTATTGGCAGAAGAATTTACTGTTGTATTAGGGAGTGACATGAGGATTTTATCCTCACTCTAGAGATCTGAGAACATGGGACTTTATGTTAATTTCTTAGGGAAAATTACAGCCCAGCCCTCTGTTCAAAACTCGTTCCCTGGAAAGTTAAAGTATGTCGGTCGAAGTCCTTTTTCAGACGAGGCAGAATGTCTTAGTGTTATAGTATACCTCAAATTCTTTTCGATGAGAATATGAATTTTGAGTCTTTGACATGCAAATGAGATATGTGAGAAATTTTTGTATGGTTCTTGAAGGTGCAAACCTTATCCCCTTGTTGGGAAATAAGCTCTGAAAAGAGGATTGGCCCATAAGTTCCCCTTGTACACATACGATCCCACCTCCTCAAATTTGTAGGGCAAGCTGTTCAGTCACCAAAATGGGTATGGACCCTGACTCTAAGAGTTAGGGGAGGACGAAGCAAAATATGCTAATGGGGACCCTTTTTCTAGTAATATCGGTGTTTTTTTTTCTGTTTTGAGGAGGTTGGATGAATTAAGATAGAGAAGATGGTATAGTTGGAATTGAATGTCTACTGGTATCTGTCAGAGGATTAAACCCTTCCGATACCTGTCAGTTTGATTGTGATTGTGTACAAACAGGTTCTATGCATTCATTTACAACGTGCCTCGGTGAATGAGTTTGGAGAGCTAGTTAAGCTTCAGGTATTCTCCTCTTTATCATTTTGTATTTAATTGATTATGAATATTTTATCTTTGTTCGCCTAGAGCGTCATATATTTTTACTCAACTTTCTCAACTCCTATCAATTTTGCATTTGACAATATCTCGAATAGGCCCATTTATTTCCCACCTTTACAATAATACATTTTGTTTTGCAAGGTTTTGAATTCAACATGAAAACTTTAGTATCTGAGTTTTTTTGAGGATAGTATTAGTTAGTTTTTTCTATTATTGTTTTTCTTGATGAAGGGGATAGTTTTAACTGTCACTCATAACCTTTTTGTTATTTTTTGATAACTCTAGGGCCATGTGTCTTTTCCTTTGACTTTACACCTAGGCCCCTTCATGAAGAGTGGGGTGTTAACAAAGAACTGGGAAGAAAATTTGCAAAGCTTCCGACCAAAGCAACAATATCAGCATTACTCCAACCCTTTCCACTTGCAACTCGATACGGACGTGTTAAAGAACATTTATGTGCAAAATGGGAAAACCATTTATTCAAAAGCAGTTATTGCAGAGGAATCGGCACAAACTGCATTCGAAATCTCAGGTGGTCAAGCTTTTCAAGGGAAACCAAGTGTGCCCCACAGTGGAGGCTTGTCAGACACCGTATTTGAGAATGCACCTACACAGTCTAATAACAAGGTTTGTCACCCGCTTACTTATAAAGTTATACTGAAAAAAGTATTGATCAACTAGTAAATGTCGTAACTTTTGTGATAGAAATATAACTTTTGGCTTAGCATGGATCCGCTGCATGGGTGCAATATCATCCACATACCACCACGCGATGAAGTTCCCAGGACCTATCGGTGTTGAAAGTGTTAAAGGGAGCCAAAAAATTGCGAGAAGCTGCTTTGTGGCTTCCATAAAACACAAACCTGCGCCAGTTCTTGGTTAGTTAAATTAGTGTAAAAGGGAACGACATAAGCACTGTGGAATGATTGAGGCATGAAACAAGGAATGTACCCAAGGGGCTACTCCAAATACTTGAAATATGTTAATGCTGCTGGGGATTGAGGGAATTTCATACACACTCGGAAACAAGACTTGCGTGGTTAGGGCTTTAAACGCCTAACCCCGGAGAGAAAACACTATTTTGATTGACACACGAACTAGGAGGAGTTTTACAATTCAAAACTCTACGCTCACTCAAAAATACTCTCTGATTTCTTCCCTCTACCATCTTAGTCTATTCACTCACTACATATATAGCCATTGGAAGAGAAGGGAGAAGCCAAGAGTCATGCGTGATCTTTTGGGATAAACCCTAACGTGTTTGGGGAACTTCAAGCAAAGATGGCTGCTCCAGTAGCCCTTGCAGCCTCCCTTGAGCAGTCACACGTGGGAGGGACATCATCAAACTCTTCCTTCTGACTGTCAACTACCCTTGACACATTTGCTCATGCCGTATGGCCTTCCTTCTAAAATCTATAGCTTCAAATCTTCTCTCTAATAAGTTGATGAAATTAAGAGAACTTCCTGTTGCATTCACATGTCAAAACGCTACAAAAAAACTGATATTTATGTTGATATAGAACTGTTACGTACTAATTGAATTTTTGGTTATTCCAGTCTTTGGCCTCACTTAAACCGGCTTTTTTGCATTCCACATCATTTGCTGAAAAGTTATTAGCTACTACTCTGCAAGGTTTTATTTTGTCGAGGAACAAAATAATAATATGTTCCCAACAAAATGATTGAAACGTTTCTATTTCCTAAGAATACCGGAATGAAAGCACTAGTGGAATAGCAAAATTCCAGCGTTCTCAATGGAAGAAAGAAGTAGATAATGGAACACATCGAGAAACGTTTTCATTTCTAAGCTTGTGGAAATAACACACCGGAACAAAATGTTTGAACCTAGGCTTTCGCTTGGTGCAGGTGGGAGGGACTTTCAGTTTTGCACCTTCAGAGCTTCATACGTACCGTTTAGTTTCTGTTGTGGAGCACTTTGGAAGATCTGGAAGCGGGCATTACACAGTCTACCGGAGAGTGAGATTAAAAAACGACGAAGACACTGATGGGCTAGCGGGGTCCCCTCTCATACGTTGGTTTTGCATATCGGATTCCCAAGTAGAGAGTGTCTCAGAGGAACAAGTTCTTGGTGCCGAAGCTAGCGTGCTTTTCTATGAGAAAATTTCAGAAGACTATGAACTTTGCTACCCATAGTAGTTGGGCTCTTTGCAGATTCATTTGTGGAGTTTCAAGTGGGTAATCTTATGGGTTGATGAGAAAGAGGAAGAACAGAGGAATATAAGTATACATATAGTGGACTACAAGGAGGCTCCACGAGCACAACGGTAATGTTATCCCAATGTGACCTAATGGTCACAGGTTTCGAGTCTCGAAAACAGCCTGTCCTTTGCAGGGTTAAGGCTGTGTAATCACCCTTTTTCAGTCTCTACATAACAACAACCTCGTGCAACGAGTACCTTTTGTTCGGTGGACTAGATGAACTTCTTTTGTTAGGTATTGACTTCTTCGCTATACTCAATAGAGCGCAAATAGTAGATTTTTCTAAGATGGTGGTGTTGCTTGTTTGTGTTTTTGTTGTTTCACAAACTCCTTTATAATTTGAAGGGTTTATTTTGTTGCCATATAAGTTTTAATGCCAGTTTGGATTGAGACATGTTTGTCTTAAAATTTCGTATCAAATTCATATTACTGGCCGGATTTTATCAATACAAATATATTCCGTTTGAGTCTTTTCAATGTCCGATTAGTATTATTTTTTGCATATTTGAAGAACTCAAAGAACCGAATAAAATAAACCAATCATTATTACCCTTTTTTTTGTCATGGTGGGTATATATTAGAGTTCTATCAAGGCCCATCTCAACATCTAAGAGCGTGAGTTGCACAATATATTGTTAGAAGGTTTTTCGTTTGTTGGTGTTTTTAATTCTTCAATTAGATCCTGTTTTTGTTGATGAGCATTTCGGCTTGTCAGTTTGGCCAGCTTCTTGTTTTAAATTATCCATAAAAAATTGAGATTGATGAGACAATAGTAGTAATTTAAAAAATTTATGTTTGTTATTAGAAAAATGAGTTGTTACAATTGCTACAATTCATCAAATAATTTTAATCAAACACTTATCGATATTCAATCGTTTTAATTTTTTTGCATTAATAATTTACATGTTAAAGACAAAAATGAAGAGCTCGAATCGTCATAATAATTTATGGTCATACCATTCAATGGCGTGTTTGGGGGTTGCATAATTACTTCAACGACTGTGTTTAGTATATTTATTGTCATTTATCTTCTTCGAAACGTATCTCTCACTAATACATGATTCAAACACGACCTAAGTAAAGAAATGTTCAATGGTGCACAAGTCTTTTTCATGAACCGGTTTTGGATCACGTCTACTCATATATCATTGGTTCATTATAAGAAATCAGAAAATATAAAGAAATCTATTGAAAATATAAAGGGGTTAGTTGGAAAAAAAATCATATAAAAT